>OZ038492.1:83444810-83449810 GCA_964036315.1 Acanthosepion esculentum | reverse complement strand
TTAAATAATCACTGTTTACAAATTCACACCTCAAACCAGAGAGCTCAACCGAAATTAATTTTTCAGGAGCCAATATATATATATATATATATATATATATATATATATATATATATATATATATATATATATATATTGCGTTTGAAACATGTAAATTGATAAATGTACCGATGCATACGCATTCATTTATGCATATGGACGCATAGATATACATATTTATGCATAAGCACATACATACATGCTTATGCATATGTACACATCTATATTCACCCATACTGGGATATGTGCGGGTGGTGTATTGGATGGATAGTTCGGCATGAGAAATCGGAAAGCCGAGATCGAATTCCAATCTATTCACTTACGCGTAAATACGCCTGAGGTAGCTATAAATCTCTCTCTTTCATCCAGCTATGGGTTAAATAGTAGAACTTATATCTGCAAAAATCATTGTTTGTCTCAAAAAATTATTAATGCAAAATTCACTAGCGAAAAAAAAAAAAAATTATCCTTACAATAATTCTCAAAGAGTTGATAAACCGTAAATAAATCAACCATACAAAATTTTAATTAGTATTATAAGTTTATGACCAAATTTAAAATCATATGTACGCAGTACAAGTTCATAGCCAGAAAAATCTATTTTAAAAATAAATTGTTTTTAATATTAAATTTTTTTTTTTACCCTTGGCATCAAAAAATGATGGCAATATTTATGTTTTGAGCATTTAATAAATCCAATGTAAATACAAAAAGGACAATTCCTTTAACTGGGAGCCGAAAATAAGTTACGGTTTAAATAAATTTAGAGTTTTACTCATCAACTTTAAAATAGCTTCTATTTTTGTTACGTCATCAAAAGAATCCAGAATATCGTGATGGGCCAATTGCCTGTTATTGTAGGTTTTTTTAATGCTGAAGAATTAAACACACACACACACACACACACACACACACACACACACACACACACACTTGCAAACAAATACACACGCTCACTCGCACACACACAGGTGTTCTCTTACACACACACTCACACACTTTCGCACACAGACACACACTCACACACACTCACACTTTCACACTTTCACACACACACTTACACGCAAATACACACGCTCACTCGCACACACACAGGCGTTCTCTTACACACACACTCACACACTCTCTCACACAGACACACACTCACACACACTCACACACACACACACACTTTCACACACAGCAAAAACAACAAAAGCAACAAAAACAACAAAAGCAACACAAACAAAACGATACTTTCTAATTGTTAGCAAAAATGATCAAGTTTTATTAAATTTAGCAAAATATTCTATTTGTACTATGTCGTCAAAAAAGTTCACTATATTGAAATGGACGAATTTGATGTTCGTGTGGATATATATATATATATATATATATATATATATATATATATATATATATATATATATATATATGTATATATATATATATATATATATCTGTGCGTGTTTGTGTGTGTGTGCATGTATGAATATGCACTTCATTTTAAGATGTCGCTTTTGATTTTAGCAATAGTCGTGTCTTAAAACATTTAGTGACTCCTCTTCTGGCAATAGACCTACATGAACGAAGCACCAAATATGAAAGTCACTCTGGTAAAAGAGTTTAGCAAACCAAACTTACAAGAAGGCACCCAACATTTGAAGAATTTCTTTCTTTCTTTCTTTCTTTTAAGAGAAGCAGTAATAGTAATATTTGAAAGTTTTCTCGGTTCCCTCTCGTCTTCTTCTTCTTCTTCTTCTTCTTCTTCTTCTTCTTCTTCTTCTTCTTCTTATTATTATTATTATTATTATTATTATTATTATTATTATTATTATTAATGATAGTAGTATTAGTAGTACTAGCAGTATCTTAACGTTTTGCTTAGTTCTTTTTTTTCTTTTTATACTTTTTCTCTTGATGATCATCCGTTCTTCCAGCTACCATTTTGTTTATATTATTCTTTATGTAAACGCTCTCTCTCCCTATCTCTCCCTTTCTCATATACACATGCACGCACTAACCCCCCCCCGCATATATATATATATATATATATATATATATACATTCTTCCTGTCTTTCTCCCTTCCTTCTTTCGATGCGAGTCATACGACCTTCCCGAGTAAAGCAGACAATATCCTTCCCAACCCAGTAAACGTCCATTCCCGCCCAAATATGGATTTTCCCGCCGAACTTGAGGATATTAAAACATGGCCACCGCCGCATATCAAAAAGCCCAAAGACCGGTTGTCGATATTGGCAGTCATTGGAGTTCTCCCTCCATCCCTCCCTCTCTCCTTCTCTCTCTTCGTTTCATCACAAAACTACTTCGTCTCTTCCGACAAAACAAAAATCAATAACATTAAACGAAAAGAGTCCCAAACAGAAGCGAAGAACACATTATTCTGTGAAGCGTGTGTGTGTGTATGTGTGTGTGAGGGCATGCGTTTGTGTGTGTGTTTCATAAACCTACTCTTATATGCCTTTCTGTTGTTGTCTGCACGACTGTGTGAGTGTGAGCTCATTGTACACACATCTGTATGTCTAACTTTGTACTAGTATGTATAAGTGTGTATGTTTAAACGTGCAGGCGTTTGCGTTATATTCATTGTGTGTGATCTTTGAAGGCAAATAGTTGCCCTCACTCACATTACTTGGCATTTGTGTACGCTTGCGTGTATACATGTGTACGCTTGCGGGTGTACATGTTTATGCGTGTAGCGTTGTGAAGGTGAGACTGAGTCACTACAGGGGCATAGTTTTCTTTCAGCTTGTTTGCGTGTGTAGGGAAGTGCAAAAAGAACACACGATCCAAAGACACGGGAACAAAACCTGTAGAAAGATTCAAAACTACGATTACCGATCGTTAGTGTCGTTTCGTGCAAACGGGGTCAGAAACCTGATTTTTCCCTCGGTCATTAACGTCGATATTTTAAAAAAATATTTAAATCCTTCTTTTTTTTTTTTTTTTGTTGAAAGCACTTAGATAAGAATCGAATTATAAATAGAAGAAAAAAGAAAAGAAAAAGAAACTTTCTCTTGCCGATCCCCAAAGAGAATTGAATACAAATGCTAATTCACTGCCAGCAGATTTTTCGGCATTTAAATCTTTCATTAGTTTGCAAGAAAAAAATTGTCTATTAAGAATTTCGAATAGCAGAAACACACACACACACACGCACACACGTTCACTCACACACACACACACACACACACGCACACACAGCAAAAACAACAACAACAAAAACAATATTCTATTCATCAGTAAAATGATCAAGTTTCATTAAATTTAGCAAAACATTATATTTGTACTATGTTGTCAAAAGAGTTCACTATATAGAGATGGACTTTGTTTTAGCAGGAATTACTACAATAGAAATAGAGCCCTTGCATGGAGTATTGCTGCCATAAATGGTCCGGTGTCCCTTCTGTTTGTCTCAAGGTTCTTGATAAGATCCAGAGACAGATATGCCATGTAATTGGCCCTGATCTGGCATCTCGTCTGCAGTCGCTCTCTCGCAGACGTGCTGTCGCCTCCCTCTGTCTTTTTTACAAATATTTTCTTGGTAACTGCTCTGATGAGCTGCTTACGCTAGTTCCCAGACTTCATGAATTTAAGCGTTCAACTAGGCTGGCATCTCGCTCTCACCCTTTCACTGTCGAAACTGTTAAATGTAGCCGTCTCTTCTACTTCAACAGCTTCATGTCTCGCACCTCTCGCCTGTGGAACTCCCTCCACTTTTCCTGTTTCCCTGATAGCTATAATCTCCAACTATTTAAATGTAATGTCAGTCGACATCTCCAAATGCCTTGATCAATTCCCTATCCTTCTCTTCATCCTTTCCTCTATCACTCCTATTTGGTCTCACTCCAATTCTCTGTAACCCCTTGCGTGCTAGTGGGATGCCTCCTTGCTTTGGGTGAAACGCTTAAAAAAAAAAGAAAAAGAAAAAAGATACAAGGACTAATACAAGACAACATCGAAAGCCACTGGACTCAAGACTGAATTGTTTGAAACATGCACAAAGACCGTACCAATGGGCGATGTTCCATCATTATCAGAACTAAAATCTTCGAAGCCACCAGAAGAAAAAAAGAAGCTAAACGACAAGACAGAAAGGCTCGACAGAATCGACCTCCAACCAACATTACCATGCAGTCAATGCCATCGGCACTTTCATGCAAGAATTGGTCTTAGTCATCAACGCGAACATCATAAAGGAAGCGATCTGAAAACAAAGAAATTAAATTCTTGGATACGAGATAAAGACACCAACGCCGACAACGAATTAGTAAGAATTAGTAAGAATTAGTACAGTGTGACAGAAATACCTCGTACTGTCTTACCATTATATGGGAGGGATATGTGGGAGGTATTTCTGTCGTATTTCAGAAACAACATAACACAAGAAACATTCATAGACATTGGCTGTCTGCCAAAGATTTGGACACCTGAAGATACAGTGGACACGATCGAAACATTTATTTGAAAATCTATACAAAGAAAGGTGTAAAACCAAATTATAATAGTAATTCCTTATTTTTGAAAAATGATAAAACCCTCCATGTTTTCTTCCGCAGAAAAAATGTATTATTTAAACGATTTCTTGATATTGACTCCAAAATGGATTCCAAATAGATTCCAGCAACCATTTTGAAAACATTCTCAAGAAATTGATAAGAAATATCTTTAATCTCTTGAGTTTCTTTTCTGTGTGACTTTTATGATTTTAACTAACTTTTTTAATTTAATTTTTAAATTACAGAAATTTTTTGTGTGTATCTTTTATGATTTTAACTAACTTTTTTAATTTAATTTTTTAATTTTTAATTTACAGAAAATATTTCTTACATTTAAAATTTCAAAGATTTAAATTTTTCAGATGTTTTATTAAGTATTTTTTCTTTTATAATTTTCAGTATCTTTAAAAAAAATAAATTAAAAAAATTAAATTTAGAAATTTATTTTATAAATTAAATTT
>OZ038492.1:83432310-83442310 GCA_964036315.1 Acanthosepion esculentum | reverse complement strand
ATAATAAATTTTTACATTTAAGTTGTTAAAATATTCTAAAATTAGTTAAAAGCCGCATCCACTTTCGTAAGTGTCCTTATGAGATAGATCTTTTTTTAGCGCGTTGTAAATTGTATCGTTTTGGCTAATCAAAAGACCCACAGTAATTAAGAAATGTAATTTTGTGTTTATAATCGAGCTATAATTATAAAGTACGGAAGACCAACCAGAATACAATTAAGTTATTTGAGTTAAGCATTGCTCTCCGCTGTTAAGGCCTTTACTTTTGCGAAACACGTGTGGATAAGTTTATTTGATTTTTCAATTTCAACTGAGAAGGGTACCTAAAAGTATTAGTATCATTTTATGAAATTTATATGATCTTATTTTTATATTAATCTCAGTTATGGCATTTTTCCATGAATGAAATATCAAAATTAATAATAAAATGAATGGAAATACAAATAACACAGTAAAATGAAGTAAATGTACATAAAATTATAGTAATTTATTTACACTTCTAGTAAAATTTCATAAGGAAGGTACCTATAAATTATTTAGATACCTTTCTTATGAAATTTAATCTCACTTTTAACAGTCTTATTTTAATTTCTTTATAATATATTTTCCATAAAGTATCGTAAACGTAAAGGTGAAAGCTAAGTACAAAAAACAATAAAAAAGTTTTCCTTAAAAATAACGAGGTTAATAATTTGTTCACTTAAATGTAAATAATTTCACTTTTCTTCTTCCGTAGAACAAATTATCCTCACGGAATCCGTCAATATGTCATTCATCACCTGTCAAGTGACACGAAAGTTTATTACCTGTTTTGTTTAATTTTCAAATTATATCTTTTCGGCACAGAAGCTAAGTTAAGCTTGGTTCAAAATATTTTAAATAAGCATCATAATTTCTGATTTTCTTAAAATAAGTTGTGAAAAATGATAATTGATATTTAAAAGAATTTCAAACTGAGATTTTCATTTTTTTTATAAAATGGAAAAAAATGATTGCTATCTGTCAATTTTGCTGACTCAAAAAAAAACAAGATTTTTAACGAAAATTTCGGACGTGCTAGGAACGATTAAAAAATGTAAAAAATACCCCCAAAATACTTTGATCTTTCCTCTTAATATTAACATAAACATTTAGACGATAAAATTTTGTTTTTGTCAAGTTTTGCGTCCTTTTTTATCATGCTATATATCATCTCGTGGAGGTACCTAATATATATATATATATATATATATATATATATATATATATATATATATATATTACATTAAGCGTTATTATACCTAGCACTTCTTATTTGAAAGAGACGCATAATTTCTATTTATTAAACCGTGTGTTTTACGTCTATCGGCCTTCAAATGGAGCGTCCATTTCAGATTATAAGTGTTAACTATAATAACATTTGAAGTCATGAAAATATCTGATCAAAAATAAATTCATTATTTCTTTAGAAATACATACATACATATATATATAGAGAGATATGTATATATATGTATACATATATATATATATATATGTATATATGTATACATTTTTATACATATATATATATATATATATATATATATATATATATATATATATATATATGTATACATACATACATATATATATATATATATATATATACTCTTGTATTAAGCCCTGTATTAAATTAATGTTATGAACGTTGAAATTTTATTCTTCTCTCTCTCTCTCTCTCTCTCTCTCTCTCTCTCTCTATATATATATATATATATATATATATATATATATATATATATATATATATATATATATCCAAGTATAGGATTGGTGTATACGGAATAAATTCCAATAACCAACAAATACTATTCTTAAAAGAGTACTCAATACAGAGAAGACCAAATATAATTATTTCTTTCGAAAATTACAACATAAATATGTTATAAAATCACTACAAAAATAGCCATTTTGTTTCAAAACTTCTGGTGTCTTATCAAGTGATTATGTTGAATCCATATCATCACTTGATAAGACACCAGAAGTGTTGAAACAAAATGGCTATTTTTATAGTGATTTTATAACATATTTATGTTATAATTTTCGAATAATTAATTATATATATATATATATATATATATATATATATATATATATATATATATAAATTGATCTAAATACATCCAAATATATAAATAAACTAACAGCCGATACCGACAAACTAGCCGTTTAGAAAAAACAAATAAAGATAATCAACCCAAATAAATAAATTAAAAACTGTTCCCACCAAAATAATAGTCAGAACAAACCACAACATTCAACCCCAAAATTCAACAAATAGCTTTAATCAATGACAAATAAACAAATATATAAGATAAAAAATAAAAATGAAAAATAAATAAAAACAAGCAAAACAATTTGACCCAAATAAATAAGCAAATAAACGACTCCCGGTAAATGACCGCCATAATAGACTACCAACAATAAGCTATATAAACAAATTTTTACTACGTTAATAAAAAACACCGATCAAAACAAAAAATACATAAATAAATATATAAGATAAAAAATAAAAATTAAAAAAACAAAACAAAAAAAACAAGCGAAATAATTTGACATAAATAAATAAATAAACAAATAAGCGACTTCCGGTAAAAATAACCGCCAAAATAGATTACTCACAATGCACCACTGACCTTTATATATAAATAACCGAGAAAAATAACAGCACTAGTTGCCTGACGATTGCACTAGCATGAAACAGACTGTCGCCTCTAAGTGTTGACTTCTATGTTCACTTTTATACATATATATATATATATATATATATATATATATATATATATATATATATATATATATATATATATATATATATATAAAGAATTAATTAAGTAGTCATTGATAAGTAATGAGTAAATCTAACAAGCCAGTCTATGAAATACCTACAATTTATCGCATTCGGATCCACAATTAATTCTACTCAATAGCCTCTAGAATAATCACTCCCGCCTATAACCATTAAGCTAATACAATAAAATTTGCTACCAATAATCCAACATTGACCAGCATATATAAAAATGCGAGCCAACACACAGCACACATGGCCTGAAGATTGTGGCCAAGTATAAAAAAGACTGTCTTTGTTCGGTGTTGACCGCAATGTTCATTTTTATATTTACATAGGCTCTATCCCTGATACTGAGCACTTTTAAAACTATATTTTCATCGCATTATATATATATATATATATATATATATATATATATATGTAAATATATGTATGTATATACTTGATAACTGACCGCTGAGTTTTTTTTTAATCTGCAAAAGAAATTAAATCCATGTGAAAAAGAAGTAAAACAAAAAAAAATAAAAATAAAAAAGACTAAGCTTCTATCTGTATTAGAAGTCCTTATACCGAAAAATTCACCTTATTTATTGAATGACCCTCGTATATGTATAAAGAAGAATAAACAAATGTCAAATGAACAAAAACAATGTCTCATCCTGAAACGGAGAATGAAGTGATGTTTCATAAATTGAAATTTTAAATAAAATCGTTTATTATCATCATTGTTAACTACCTGACGAGGCGTTGTTTACTCAACGTTGAAACAAAATGTACAATTTTGTAGTAGTAACTTACATGTTCTAATGTATCAGTATATATATATATATATATATATATATATATATATATATATATATATATTGAACAATAAAAAAAATTAAAATCTTTAAAATCTTCAGACACACTGGGTTGTATATTATTATTCTTTCGTTTTTATTATTATTTCATTTAGATTCCTAGACTAGTTTCGGCTAACATGGCCATCATCAGGAGAAAAACATTCTCCTTGCTGGTAGCAGTGAAATACAGAAATGAATGTCTTGATGGAGAAAATAATCTTTTGTCTAGTTTTCATATGTTTTTTAATTTTTTTAAATTTATTTTTGATATATATACAAGTTTTTATGAACGACGACTGACAAGTTACTACGATAAAGCTTTTTATTCAGTTTTTCTTGTGCTCGTATAAGTGATTTATTTTCTGAACATAAAATGTGTAAAAATTGTCCAAATATTCTATAGCTTTCAGCTATTCTATTAGCCATTTTGAAGGATGTTTTGATAATTTTAATTTTTTAGCTGAAGACAAAAAAGAAATTGATAATCTGAAACCTACATTTGAAAAACCCATGTTTTTAACTTTGCCTATGAACTTACCATTTTTAGACGTTCTTGTAGATTCTATTAATAATACATTCACTACTACGTTAGACAAAAAAAAACACAAGTAAAATCTCTTACCATCTTAATTTTACGAGTCAATGTCCGCTCCGATATAAAATAGGTGGTATAAAAACTTTCCTCAAACGAGCGCACAAGAATTCATCCTCTTGTCTACTTTTCTTTACAGAACTTAACAACGTGAAACAGACGCTAGTTAATAACGGTTTCCGAACTACCTCATAGGTTACCAAATTAGACCATTTCTTTTTAAGCAACACTGAACATACAGAAAAAAAAAACAATAACATTAACATTTTCTATAAAAATCAAATACACATCTAAAATGATCCACATATAAAAAAGGCTAAAATGATAATAATAAAAAATTAAAAGGCAACACTCAATAACATCAACTATGAAAACGACCACAATATGCTGTCTGTGTTTGGAAAATAATAATAACAATAAAAAAATTGCTTTAACTCCAGATACACATAGAAAACTTTACACATTCAGTTAAATATTAAAATACAAAAAAAAATCCTTGAAAATGGCTAATAGAATAACAGAAATCGATCCGATACTTAGAACATTTGAACAGTTTTTACACATTTCAACCCTTAAAAATATGAAGATAATTCTACGTGCAAACTACCAACCCTCTCTCCCGGCCAAATGAACTAAATTACTAAACTATTTGATTAACTGTTCTTACTAACTAAGCAACTGACTGAAAATTTCAAGATGATTACGTTCCCCATCATACTACTCATGTTTTAATTGCATTCCAGTCACTCTGGCTGCGTTTCATTCGTTTTGACGCGTTGATTACCAGTACAACCATTTTCTCAAGACCAGCGATGTTTGTACAAAGACTTATACTTTTCTATATGTTTATTTTAATACTTGTATGGAATTTTTTAACATAATTCGAAAAAGACCGACATCCTGTTTAAATATTGTTAAAACGTGCTAAGAGTTACGTCAATCAATTTGCTTATTATTATTATTATTATTATTATTATTATTATTATTATTATTATTATTATTATTTCATTTGATATCTGGCGTTTACACATTTCTTTCCCGGTCCCGCCCAGGGACCTAAGGTTAGAAATGGTATCATGACACTTTCCACTGACAAAAAAAAAAAAAAATACATAGATAAAGCCCTTCGTAAAGTGTCGGCTGTACTTGTCAGAATAATTTTTTGTATCTCTTTGAGGCATGGACTTCCAGGGATCCCTGCAGGGACTGCCATATCAATAAGGAGATTTTGTAACCATTTATTATTATTATTATTATTATTATTATTATTATTATTATATTTTTCCACTTTTCGAATAAGTTGTCGCATTTCCATATAAAAATTGTAGACAAATTGTCTAAATTATATTTTTGTTCCGTTTTTGTTCCAATATTTCCGACATGGTTAATCGAGCGAAAATATTATTTTCTTCAGACACATTATTTTGTAAAGAATTAAACAACACAAAACAATTATTTATCAACAATACCTTCACCAGCCATGCCGTCAACAAGCAAATAACAGTAGCTTTAAAGGATTTTAATAAAAAATGACAAAAACAACAATCTACATACAAACAAACAAAACAAAACAAAGTAACAGATGTGTCTTAGTTGCAAAGTAGATGAACAAGTCATCAAAACATAATTCACCAATAGATATCATTTAATGATATTTATAAATTTCTCAGATTTATCTATTACGATAAAAAGTTTACAAAAATCTAGTATAATAATAATAATACTTTTTAATCTAATACTAATAATAAAAGCACATATTTTAATTCTTATATTGGTTACACAAACACCACCCTCTCTTGTAGGTTAACTTAATAATATAGCAATATAAGTGAACGGTAATCAATATTGGAAAAGTAAAACGGATGATACCCCCTATAAAACCTGAATATATGTTTACATGATAAATCAGCCAGTAATGTCGAAGAGCTTGTGAAAACCAGGACTTTGAACATTTATGAAGACTATTAAAGGCTATTTTAAACTTTTGATTTTAGAGTGGCGCTATCTACCCAACATATATATATATGTGTGTGTGTGTGTATGTTTATATATGTGTATATGTGTGTGCGTGAGTCTGTGAGATTACATTGCCTAAAATTTGTTAGATAATCTAATATGCGCTTAAGACGTGAAATTGCCAATCACCAGGTGTTAATGTTAACTATATACACACTGTTTCTCTCTCTCTCCCTTCCCATCTCTCTCTCTCTCTCTCTCTCTGCCTCTGTCTCTGTCTCTGTCTGTCTGTCTGTCTCTCTCTCTGTTGTCTTTGCGCTCTTGCATATATGTGCGTGGTTTGTGTGTGTGTTTTATAAACACACAAACACATATAAATATTCATATATATATATATATATATATATTCACATATATATATTTATATATATATTCACACACACACACACACACACACACACACACACATATATATATATATATATATATATATATATATATATATATATATAGCCGGAAACGCTCGGATATGCAGAACTTTTTGACAGTTTTGACACATTTTGTGTCCAGAAAAGAAAACAACACTTGTACGAAAACAAGAAAAATGAAATCAAAACCATAATCGCAGTGCCGTGTTTGTCGTCTTTAAGGAAACTTGTATAAAAGAGGGGTTGCTGCCTAAATATACTCTCTCTCTCTCTCTCTCTCTCTCTCTCTCTCTCTCTATATATATATATATATATATATATATATATATATGTATATATATATGAAGAAGTATACTCTTATGGTGTGCTATATTTATGGGATAAAGTGCACAATATCAGAGATAGAGCGTGGGTAAATATAGGGTGACCAAAAAAAAAACGGGAATTTTTGAAGTGCGTATTGCCAGACATGAGCAAGTGGCAACACTGCGAGACAGTGACTTTGAGCAAGTAAACATTTCGCCATTTTAGTAACGAGAATGAAATTCACAGTAACCCACCTGAGATTTTGAAGGAGTCAATGAGGAATCTCAACAGCAGATTTCAAGAATGCATTTGTACAGGAGGACGCCATCTACAGGACGTAATTTGTAAAAAATGAAAATTCCATCATTGTTTCTTAAATGGCATGATTTTTGCAAGGTTTCAATTACTATTAATTAAATATTTTTCTTCCATCACTCTTGGTTTTATTGGATTGTTAAAAAGTTCCCGTTCTTTTGGGTCACCCTATATAAAAGTGAACACAGAAGTCAGCACTTAGAGGCGACAGTCTGTTTCATGCTAGACGAAATATATATATAATGCATAAAGAAAGTTCGAACGACTTATCTATGCGACTTCAAGTTTCACGGATACACCGCTCATCAGGGTCAGATAAATCTATAATAGATATAATCTATAACAGAATAGATTTATCTGACCCTGATGAGCGGTGTATCGGTGAAACTTGACATTACTTACTTCGGTCATTACAACTAGTTAACTATTAACTACCGTTGCTCTATTTATCTTATTTTTATTAATATTGAGCACTTTTGCTAAAATCTGTTCGCATTTAAACGCGTTAAACTCCGTGTTGTTGTTGTTGTTATTATTATTATTATTATTATTATTATTATTATTATTATTATTTTCTTTGATATCTAGCGTTTAAACATTTCTTTCCGGGTCCCGCCCAGGGTCCTAAGGTTAGAAATGGCATCATGACACTTTCCACTGAAAAAAAAAAATAATTACATAGATAAAGCCCTTCATAAAGTGTGGGCTGTACTTGTCAGAACAATTTTTTGTATCTCTTTGAGGCATTGACTTCCAGGGATCCCTTCAATTAGCATACTGGAATCTTTTCCAACCAGTCCAAGGGCTCCAACTACAACAGGGATTTTTGATGTTCCCATGTGCCACATTTTTGAGATTTCTATTTCAAGGTCCTTGTATTTTGACAGCTTTTCGAATATCTTCAACGATACATTGCAGTCTGCAGGGATTGCCATATCAATAAGGAGGCACTTATTTTGTTTGTGGTCTTTAATAACAATGTCTGGGCGGTTGGCTTTGATTGTTCTGTCAGTGTGTATTGTGTAGTCCCATAGAAATTTAACAGATTCTATCTTTTATTATTATTATTATTATTATTATTATTATTATTATTATTATTATTATTATTATTATTATTATTATTATTATTATTATTATATCAGCTAGACTTCGCATGACATACAGGCCATATGTTTGAGAGATACAGCGAAAATCGAACTCTCTACAATAGTAATAGTCTGTGAGACTAGCTTGCTAAACATTCCTCAAAACACCTAATTATATCTATTTATCTATCTACCAAGCTAGCCAGCTAACCGTATATATCATTATATTCTTTTTGTTACGCAATTAAGAGTGATCTATATTAAATTAATATTAACTCAGTTAAAATAGCTTTTTAATACACATAGATTTTTTTTATTCACCCATCTATCATTTCACCATGTTACATACCGAGCGATTTTTAAAAATGTATGGTTGTTTTTAAAAGCGTTCACGAGATCTATTGTTATTTACATGTTTTTTAAAGGAATGCGTCAATTTGCCGACAGTTCGGAATAATTTTATTATTATATTATATTTATGCTCTTAAATGCTATAATTTGTACCTTCTCCATCCTCTGGGTGTTCATATATATATATATATATATATATATATATATATATATATATATATATATATATATATATATATATTATGATTGCTATAAATATGTACAAGCGAACAGTAGTTTGTAATTAAATGTATAATATTATATGCCTTTGTGTGTTAATGATTTGTTTAACGATGCTCTCCCAACTGAGTCCAGAGAAACGGTTTTTATACAAGACTCGGATATATATTACGGTTATTAGCAAATCTGTTATTTTCCTTTTATAAGAGAGAGCGCCTTTTTGCTATCCCATTATGTGTGAGTGTGCGCATGCGCGTCTGTGTGTCAGTCTAATCTTGATACCTGACGACACAACGACTCGGTGGAAATTGACCAAATAACAACCTTGAATGGTGACGTCATTAACAAATCGACCAATCAGCAACTGGAACACTCGTATAACCGTGTAAAAAGGTTTCGCCTGTATGCGATGGTCACACATGCGAAATAATGTAGAATTTAAAAAAAGAAAATGCAGCAAGGAAAAAGAATATATAAGCGAATTACATTGGCAGAGCTGGTATAGAGATGAAACTACATCGATATAATAATCTAAAAATATGTGAACGATTTTATTTAGTATCGATTTTTATTGAACGGCAACAATAACGCTTATTATAAAAATAGAAAGGGAAAATATCTGGAGGGAAAGATACAATAAAGAAAGAAAGAAAAGAAAAAGAAAAAGGAAGGTAGAGAAATAGGTGAATAAAAAGGAATGTGTGAATGGTTTTATTCAGTAATGTTCGATATCCAGCAAGAATAACGCTGAGTGCGAAAGAAGTATTAAAAAATGGGGGAAAATAGGTGAAAAGAAAAGAAAGGATTGAATTTATTATCGATGGAATTTTTCTTTTCCTTTTCTTTTCTGATTTCCTGTAGGGAAATAGATAAATAAATAAAGGACGTATTGAATTTAAAACTGTTGTTATGTTAACTTGCATTATATGCTTCATTACAACCTTTTACACATATTCATAAGTGGACGGGCGAGCAAATCAACGAATTATTTACAATATATCGGAAATAAGTACATGTCCCTAAAAATGACCAACAATGATTTTTTTTCTCCACACAACCTCCATTTTGGCCACCATGCCGTAGTTGTACCGAGG
>OZ038492.1:83402310-83424810 GCA_964036315.1 Acanthosepion esculentum | reverse complement strand
ACACAATGAGAATCAAACTCGCTGCAACTGATTTTTGAGACAAGCTTGTTAAACATTACACCACTTTGAAATGCCCAACGGGTTTATACAATACGTAAATATTTGCCGAGTTTATAATAGTTATTTGCTAAGCTTAGGTTAGATGTGGTACCTGACTCCTATTATAATGCAAAAGTGAAGAACGAACTCAGTCATAATTGATTTAACTAGACCATCTTGCACCACGTCGGTGTGTCCATATATATATATATATATATATATATATATATATATATATATATATATATATATATATATATATATTATTTTATAAGCGCAGTACTTATTGGAAAGTGCTCAATATCAGTGATAGAGCTAACCTATTCTGGTTTATTTTTCCAGTTTGTCTGATGATCTCAAATGCGTGAAACCCAGGGTCACAAAATCATATCTATACAATTGAATATTTATAAATAAATTACAATAGGAAAACAGTAATTGCTGACGCGTTTCGTCCAATGTGGACTTTCCAAAGCAAGAAACGAAATGAATTTAATTAAACAAGGAAAATTAATAAAAACAAAAAACAGAGTGTTCTTAGCGACTGGAATGTAGGAAACGCTATTTTCATATTGTTAACTGAAAATTAGTGTTTTTCTATTGTCATTTATTTATAAATATTGTATTCTCTAAAAGTTAACTTTGAGAAATTTTTACAACTGAATATATATATATATATATATATATATATATATATATATATATATATATATATATATATATAAAGGGAAGAGGTTATAGTTGTTCCAACAAGAGAAAAGTTTATATATTTAAAAAAAAAAAAAAAAAGAGACAGACCGCAAACGTTTTTGGTTGTAATGTGGAGTTTTTTAAAAATATATATTAATTTTTTTTCCATAATTTTGCAACACGTGTCTCGAGAACTTCTTCAGATAAAGAGTGAATATTTCTACATATTATTAAAATGAATTAATTTTCCTTAAGTTTTCCGATGTTAAACACTCTCTTTTTTGTGTGGAAGTGACACAAATAATGCAATGCTCTTCAAATAGAATAGAGCTCTCCTAGCCTATGACGTCTTTCGTAAAAACATTAAAACTTCCTTTAATCTCTGCTGTTCGACGAGAGCTTTCGGATAGAATCTCTGACTGATGCCAAATCGGTCGTGTTTCGATCCCGGACTTGAAGCAATCGAATGTCTAGCCACACTAATAAGCTGTGATACAACAAAGCAGTCTGTCTGTGGATGACTCTACATATATATATATATATATATATATATATATATATATATATATATAGTTTACGAAAAACTAGGTAATCCGTATGGGTAGACCCAAGGAGGATAAAATCCAGAGAGCTCAATGTAAATCAGAAAGGACCGCGGATCATCAGACTTTACTTCCAAAGGTTGAAACGAAAAATGAAATTCATTTTTCGTTTCAACCTTTGGAAGTAAAGTCTGATGATCCGCAGTCCTTTAAAAGGGTTGTGGTGAAATAATTTATTACATGGAGCCTTAAATTGTTTGTTATTATTTTTATTTAAATTATATATATATATATATATATATATATATATATATATATATATATATGAAAAAATAAAATTTTAAGGTGTGCTATATTTATGGGATAAATGGTTCAGTATCAGAGATAGAGCGTATGTAAATATAAATATAAAAGTGAACATATATATATGTCCTGCCAAAAAGCACTTTGATTTCAACATTATTATATATATCCGAATATAGGGTCGGTAGAGATGGAATAATATTCTATAAACAAAATGTGTTCCACTGTGGGTCATAATTTCCCAGGAAAAATTTTCTTGCGTCTTTGCACGCTGTCATTATTTCAGTTCTCCTATTTTTAAAACATATTCAAATTTGTAATATACACATCAGTGGGCGCAGATTATTAGACCATTAGACTATATCGGATCATAATGACAAAAAATTTACAAAATCGCAATTTTCGGACATGATTGGGCAGCAACCTTTCTTTTATACATGTTTCATTGTATGTGACAGACAAGAAAAATTTTACAAATGTTTTATTCAGTTTTTTTCTAATGTTCTTATAATTTTCCTTTTTTATTTAAAAAAGTGAGCGTGGAAATATATATATATATAAAAGTGAACATTGAAGTCAACACTCAGAGGCGACAGGCTGTTTCATGCTGGACGCAATCATCAGGCGTCCTGACGATTGCGTCCAGCATGAAACTGCTTGTCGCCCCTGAATGCCGACTTCAATGTTAACATTTATATATATATATATATATATATATATATATATATATATATATATATATATATATATATATTACTTACTATTAGGGCATCAAAAGATCCATTTATCACTATTATGAAACATAAACCTAATTTCCAGAACATCCCTGTACACAGACTACTCCAGTTAACAAAAGGAGATATTGTAAAAATTAGTAAATTATTCTCGAAAGAACATGTAAATACTTTGGGAGTTAACATTAGTGATAAAGAAATCAGAATAATCAGATAGGCCCCAAATCCCATGCTATACCACAATGTATGCATGTGGGCTAACAGAAATATTGAAGAATTCAGTATTGCCATGGGAGCATATGATTCGTCAATGGCATGTCAGATGGTGACGATATTGCTAATGTGGCCCTTAAGATATCTGTTCGTTATCAATAATATAGGACTTTATAGAGATGACGGCGTAATCCGACGACGTAATAAAAATCTAAGAAAAGAACTGGTAAAATTCTTTAAAGACCATGACCTAAGATCACTAATAGTACTACAACAAATGCAACATTGACGTCACCTTGAATTTGAATACTAGTAGATATAAACCGTATATAAAAGTTTTAAGGAACCTTTCTTTCTTTTTATCTCCACCTCCCTCTATCCCTTGCAGCTCTCAGCAAGTTCCTCCCCTCTGCTTCCTCTTCCAGACCACGTTCTGTCATCCACCTGCGCAAGCCCGTCAGGAATCTCACACACTGCTTTCCCTTGTCTCTCTTTCCCTCTATTCGACCCGTGAGTATTAGATTCTCCAGGTCATCCTTCCTCATTATGTGTCCCAGAAACGTCAGCTGCCTCTTCCTGATGTTAAGCATAAGCCTTCTCCTTGTTCGCAACCTCTCTAAGACCTCATTGTTGCTCACACACTCGGTCCATGATATCCTCAGCATCCTTCTGTAGAAACACATCAGAGATATATAAATAGCGAATCAAATCTTACCCTTATTTAAAAAAAAGAATTATTTCACCTCAAGCAAAGCGGAAATGCCACTCGCACGCAGGGGGTGGGGTTATGGGGTGTGAAAGTGAGAAAAATGATTGAGTATCGGGAGAACTGAGGAAAGGACAAAAAAATGAACAGGATCCAAGAAGACAGAAGATAGCGATTGACCTTGCATTTAAATGTATTATAATAAAGTGTTTACATAAATTAGTACAATATAGATTAACAGCTAAGTCCAATAATGTGGACATATTTGATGAAGCTAAAGTTAAATATGTAAATACCATAAAAGAAAGCCAATATAAAGTATGTATAGAATACATCTAAAAACAATATTGAAGGTAAAAATACACATCGACACGTCAACGTATTATGGCTTAACGCCCCTTAAAGCCGTAATGTAAACGTAAACACATAACTAATTGATAAACATTTTTAAAATCCATCATTGAAGAAATGTTTAAATAAAAAAATATAAAAATAAGTTATAGCTGCGTTACGAATACAGAAAAAACTATATCCCATTATAACAATAAATTATTGAATCATTTATATAAGTTGCAAAAATAACAACCACACTGAAGCAGGAAAAAACAAATAAAAAATTGCAACTGCCGAAATAAGATGAACAATCACTTTGACTAATAATATTACATATAGACTCTGATAAAGAAGAAAGATTGTATATTGGTTAAACTGGAATATATTAGAAGCAAAGATTTTACAAGCACAATGTAAGTCTAAGCAAAAATGAATACAAAAATAATACAGCTCTCTCTAACTATTACTGTTATTGACAAATAAAAGATAGCAGAATTGTACCAAAAGTAACGCGGGAAATAATGGCAAGAATGAAATCTTACAATAGCAAAGGTTAAAGATGGAATCTTTGTCAATATTACAGGATTGAAGTAGAGTAAATTTACATTTCTCAGGGGTCTGTTTTAAATTAGCACCAGACGATTGCATCGTAGCTGCGCTACCGGTGAGGAAAAAAGTACATTGATTATTAATATAAATTTTTGCTCTGTTATTATACATCGAGCACTGGTTTACAATTAACTTCCCACTTTTTCAGATATGCAAAGACAATTTAAAATTACTGATATGAAAAGAAAATGTAAATTTTCTCATATTCAAAGAAAATGTAAATTTTCTCATATTCAAAGAAAATGTAAATTTTTTAATACGCAAAGAAAATGTAAATTTTCTGATATGCAAAGAAAATATATTTTTCTGATATACAAAAAAAAATATAAATTTTCTGTTATGCAAAGGGAAATATACATTTTCTGATACGCAAAGTGAATGTAAATTTTTTGATATGCAAAGAAAATGTAAATTTTCTGATATGCAAAGAAAATGTAAATTTTCTGATAAGCAAATTGTAAATTTTCTGATAGGCAAAGAAAATATAATTTGTCTGATATTGCAAAAAATGGTAAATTTTCTGATATGCAAAAAAATATAAATTTTCCGATAAGCAAAGTGAATGTAAATTTTCTGTTATGCAAAGGAAATGTAAATTTTCTGATAAGCAAAGTGAATGCAAATTTTCTGAAATGCATAGAAAAGTTAAGTTTTCGGTTATGCAAAGATATGTAAATTTTCTGATATGCAAAGAAAATGTAAATTTCCTGATAGTCGAAGAAAATGTAAATTTGCGGACATGCAAAGTGTAAATTTGCTGATATGCAAAGTGTAAATTTGCTGATATGCAAAGTGTAAATTTTCTGATATGCAAAGAAAATATATTTTGTCTGATATTCAATGAAAATGTATATTTTCTGATATGCCAAGTGAATGTAAATTTTCTGATAATCAAAGAAAATATAAATTTTCGGATATGCAAGGAAAATGTAAATTTTCTGATAAGCAAAGTGTAAATTTTCTGATATGCAAAGAGAATATAATTTTACTGATATGCAAGGAAAATGTAAACTTTCGGATAAACAAAGTGAATGTAAATTTTCTGATATGCAAAGAAAATGTAAATTTTCAGATAAGCAAAGTGAATGTAAATTTTCTGATATGCAAAGAAAATGTAAATTTTCTGATACGCAAAGTGTAAATTTTCTGATATGCAAAGAAAATAAGATTTGTCTGATATCCCAAAAAATGACAAAATTTTCTGATATGCAAAAAATATAAATTTTCTGATAAGCAAAGTGAATGTAAATTTTCTGATATGCAAGGAAAATGTAAATTTTCTGATATGCAAAGAAAATGTAAATTTCCTGATAGTCAAAGAAAATGTAAATTTTCTGATCCGCAAAGAGAATGAAAATTTTCTGATATGCCCAAAAAATGTAACTTTTCTGCTATGCACGGAAAATGTAAAATTTCTCATATGCAAAGTGAATGTAAAATTTCTGACATGCAAAGAATATGTAAATTTTCAGATGTGCAAAGTAAATGTAAATTTTCTGATATGCAAAGTGAATACAAATTTTCTCATTTTACCTCTCTCTCTCTCTCTCTCTCTCTCTCTCTCTCTCTCTCTCTCTCTCTCTATATATATATATATATATATATATATATATATATATATATATATATATATATATATATATATACATATATATTTGGGCCAGAAACATGCAATGTGGAAAAAGGTTTTGTGGGACGCGTTTTGTCCTTTTAGAATTTCATCGGACTAACATCATGCTTACGTTGATGCGACTACAAATTAAAAAAACTACTTTAATACCTAGATCGTCCACAGTAAATTTTTCTCTAGCTTCTTACGTTTCTCATTCTTGGCAGGTTTTCTATTCTCACAATGTAGCATATTTAATAATAAAGACGATGGAGACAAACTAAAAGAATCTAAATGAAATTGGCTAGATTATATACCCCCCCAAAAACAAAATATTAAATATTATTATTAAATTCTTTCCATTAATATTGTTTTTGTTATATTAAAAAAATATACATCGTTATCCTATATATATATGTGTGTGTGTGTGTGTATGTGTGTGTGTCTGTGTGTGCGTGTGTGTGTGTGCGTGCGTATGTGTGCGCGTGTTTGAAACTATCATTAAAAAAAAAAAATTCTTTCATTTGTAGATTTTCTTGTCATCGTATTTTTCTGGAAATAAAGTGTGTAAAAACTGTGCAAATGTTTTATATATCCGAGCGCTTTCGGCTATACTGTTAGCCATTATCAAGATTTTTTTTTTTTTTCAAATTTTTAACTTAATACGTAGATTTTATATATATGTATCTACCAGAACGTTGTGACGGAATTCATAGTTGATGTTATGCAGCGTTGTCGTTTTCTTTTTGATTATTAATACGTCCATTATTTTTAAACGTTTATTTAAACTGTAGATGAGACTATTATAGTCGGTTTTTGGCAGGTCTCCGTGCATGTTTCAATGGGTCCTAATTGAGCTATGGTCTGAGAAATGTAACACGAATCTTCTTGATAAACATGTGCTATATCCAATATAATTATTCATGAATTTGTTTTGATTAGTAACGCATTTAAATGAAAATCGAAAAATGTTTAATTTATAAACTTTCCCTATTTCTTCTTTATCCTATCATTCTCTCGGAATCTAATCCACAATTAATCCCAATTCATATATATATATATATATATATATATATATATATATATATATATATATATATATATATATATATGATAAAAATTATTAGGAGGATTTGATAATTATATTTAAGTAATTCATCGAGTCTGAAACCTCAACAGAATGCAGAAAACAGTGGACGGCCATAACTCAACTGTCTGGGTTTCAATTCTCGGTAGTGGATGCGCACTGCTGATGAGTCCCACATATAGGACGAAACGGCAAGACGTCCTTACGACACGAGTAAAAAAATGTTTGGATCTGAATGCCGATTCCCGATACTTTGAAAAACTCCTGATATTCCGATTAATCGTCCCATGACTAATATAAACCATAATAACGCTTACCAATTAGTATGCGCGAAACGTTTAGATTCCAGAAATTCGGCCATTTTGAATTGAGCGGTGTCATCATGATTAAGAAATTGAATGTCTTTATTAAACAAAATGAAATTAAATGGCTTCTAGGTATTATCTCTTCGCGGCACACCAGTAATCATTTCGCGGCACACCAGTAATCATTCCGCGGCACACTAATGTGCTGCGGCACACTAATGTGCCGCGGCACAGTGGCTGGGAACCACTGCATAGTGCTGCCCACATTGTCGATCTCACATCGATATTTATTCTGATATCCAACTAAACTCTGTTGATGGGCAGGCAAGACGTCCTTACGACACGAGGGGAAAGTCCTTCTTGTTTAAAAAAATGCTCCGAACCATTTCGGCATTAAAACAACGTCTGATGGAAAAGGAAATTTTATTGGCATATGTTTGACTCAAGGGACCAATCCACGGTAGTCTTATATATACACATATATACATATATACAGGGCATTTAAGGGGACCATATACCTTAACTTCATTGAACTTAACAATTTTACAACACATTCGGGGTAGCCATTCATCAAAAACATCTGTTTAACTTTCTTTAACTCGGCGTCAAGCCTGTACTCAGAACCCGACATCAAAGCACGATAAGTAAGGGTACTGATAAGATTAATTTTCCTGGCTCTGGGGGCAAATGAGTCCCAAGTTAGATAAAGCCCAGAAAAAGCCACAATGTGCTAACCGTATTTGGAAATTAAAAACATCTCTAAAACACCCTAAAACAGAGACATAATGCGCGCACTCAATTAAGCTGAAAAATCGAATCATCCTTGATAATGGCTAAAGGTATAGCCGAAAGCGCACGGAACTCTAAAACATTTGGATAGTTTTTACACACTCTTTGTCCAGAAAAGAAAGCTCTTGTTCGAACACAAGAAAAATTAAATAAAAAGCTTAACCGTAGTACCCTGTCTGTCGTTTTTAATGAAACATGCATATATATGTGCATATATATATATATATATATATATATATATATATATATATATATATATATATATATATATATGTACTAGCAGCATGGCCCGGCGTTGCCCGTGCTTGATTCCAAAATCGTACGACTCATACAGCAATCGCTATCACTAGACTTAAAATATTTTTGCCCTTCCTTGCCTTTAAAGGAGTGCCCTTTGCCATGCTGATGTTGCTACATGCCTTACTTCTTGCCTATCTCACACTGCGAATTTTTTCTAAGCTCTATACTAAACATTAAATCTGTTACGAAAAAAGAACTAAACAAAATGAACACAAAACGATCAGCTTTAAAAAAGGACTCGTAACTGGAATAACGGAACGAAAAAAGAATGTTAACAACAAATCCTTTTTCACACCCAACCCAGTTCTGCGGAATCAGAATCAAGGTTGAGTTTAAGCAAGCAAATGAGCCAATTGGAGTAAAAAACGACTCGGATTAAAACTCTGGATAAATACCAAAGAAGTCATCAACTGGTTTACCAACATCGACAATAAGCCTGATTGCACCCTGATTCAGTTCGATATGGTGGATAACTACCACTCTATATCGAAAGACCTCTTCACTACTGCCCTGGAGTTTGCTACAGTATATTCAGACTTAACTAAGGAAGAAACAAACATAATCCTCAGTGCCAAGAAATCTGTCCTCATCCATAATGGGGAGCAGTGGATCAAAAACACTGCTGACAATTTTGACATCACTATGGGATCTCTGGACTCTGCAGAATCTTCGGACCTTGTCGGTTTATTTATACTGTACAACCTAACCGCACACAGTGAATTAGACATTAAGGATATCGGGCTATACCATGGTAATGAGGAGCTCCACAAATTTTAAAACAGATAAGATTAGAAAAATAATTTATAGTGAATTCGGAAAATTAGATCTAAAAACTATAGTAAACACTAAATTAAAAAGGGTAAATTTCCTCGACGTAACTCTAGACTTAATAAACAAAAATTACACACCCTACAGAAAACCTAACATTAACCCCTTGTATGTACACCCTAAGTCAAACCACCCTCCATCTATAATTAAGCATATACCCACATCAGTAGAGAAAAGAATAAGCATGAACTCCGCAAATAAGGAAATATTCCAAGCACATAGTAAGTTTTATAACACAGCCCTGAAAAATAGCAGATGCAAAAACGCTGACATAAGCTATACAAATAATAGTACTAATAGTAAGAAGAATAGGAAAAGAAAGATCATATGGTATACACCTCCGTTCAACAAAATGGTCAGTAGTAAAATTGGGCATAAGTTCCTAGCTTTAATTGGTAAACACTTCCCCAAAAATAGCAAACTGAGCCAAATCTTTAATAAAAATACCCTAAAGTTAAGTTACAGCTGCACTGAAAACCTAGAAAGAATCATAAAAAAGCATAATAATAAAATCCTAGAAAAACACGCATGCCAAAACAGTGCCAATAAAAGTCCTAAATTGCAATTAGACAAAAATAATGAAAAATCATGTGATTGTAGAATCCCTAATGACTGCCCGTTAGAAAACAGATGCCTCACTAAATCTGTGGTATACCAATGTACCATCTCATCCATGGAGAGTCCTAACACTGACCGGATATACATTGGGTCAACAAAGAATAAATTTAAAAGTAGATGGAGACAACACAAAAGCTCCTTCAACAACATCCAAAATAGAAATCAGACATCGCTATCCCAATACTACTGGCATTTAAAAGAAACGAACAAAACACCGAAAGTAAAATGGAAAATAATAAATAGAACAAGAACATGTAAAACCTGGGACGACCCATGCCCTTTATGCCTACATGAAAAACTGCACATCATTAAGTTTCTAAATAGTGAAAAGTTATTAAACCAAAGACATGAGTTAACGGTTTTCTGCCGACATCAACAAATTTTCGCATTAAATAATTAATAAATAGATATAAACAAATAAAGTCTATAGTTTAAAAGCCTTAAAAGCTCAGCCCAATAATTAATGAGAAAAACCCTTTGTTGAAGTAGAAAAAAAAAGCCATTTGAATAAACAAATAAATAAACAGATTAAACAGATAATAATGAAACACAACCTTCTCGATACTTAACGACCTGCGGCAAAGCCATAAAAAATTGCCTTTTGACCAGCTTAACCTACTATCAGTCTTGAAATAGACCCCCCATTGTAACTTGACATACATTTTTCGAAGGGGACTGGTCTGTAGATAAAAATTAATTCTTAGCTCTTTGACTACCTAACCAAAATGGCCGACACTAGCCGTTTCCATAGCAACCAATGTTCCAAGAGACCGCACTTATAAACACGCGCTAACCAAAAGATAGCTTATTCCCAAATTCTCGCTTGACGAGGAAGCGTGACCTTAACTCAACATAATTTCAAAAATTATATTAGGGGTCTCGGCTCTCGCTTTTGAAACATGAGAACTCTTATGTAGCGAAGTAATCCTATTTTTAAAACAAAAATATTATAATACAAGCTATATATATATATATATATAGCCAGACGCATGCATTCTTAAACCAAGTTTTCAGGAATGCTAGCGGGGCCCAAAGAACCTCCGTAAAGGGCATTGTACAGCTGGCCACTCGTATTCGAGTATATGCGTCTATTGCAGACGCTTGCTCAGGCACATTTGTGTTTATTCCACACCCACAGAGCCCACCTGTGGTTTATACTGCAACTATTTCTGAGCAAGAGCTTGATCAACAATTTGAACAAGGCCAACACGTTCAAGCCCTCGTCCACGATGACTTGCTTCGTGTTAGCACAGCTATCGACGGCCCCCAAGGGTTACGTCTACCCAATTTCACTCACAAAGCTTGGGTTAACCAGTGGTATGGTTTTCAGTTTGAAACGACCCATCCAGTCAGACAACATTAGGAAGTCTCCTCCCTGACAAATCGACCATGGTGAGAATTGAACCCGGGTCTCATGGTCAGAATGCGAACGTTCTAACCACTCGGCCACGTAAGAACATATATTAATATTAATATTAATATTATTTAATATTAATATTAATTAATATTAATATTAATAGTGTCCCGAAGAGGCACATTGGTATACAAACTGACGATGTCACAAGACACCATAACGCAGCCTATTTGCGCAGCCTATTTGCGGGCCTGCCTGCTTGTGTTCTAGTGGTCAGAGTCATATGAAAACCACCGCTCAATCTGTGTACGACTCTTCGATTGGGCAACATTTATTGGACAATCCTGACTTGGCCGCCGATTACAATGACAAATTATTTGCAATCTTACAGAGAGCACGCTCGGTCCACAGTCTTCGAGTTCTTGCGGCTGTGTATATTAAATTTAATCTGCAAAGCAGATGCAAGCAAAAGGAACACTTCATTCGTTCCTTACGTTTGATCGTAAGAATATGAGTAATTTTTTTTCTATTTTATACTCTTTTTGGAACAATTTATTTTGCTTTTAGTCGTTAATTTATTTACAATTAAAATCTCTTTTAATCGTTTTCCAATTTACCCTCCTCATTCGCTATTTACAAATGTGTCATTGAGTATTTTGTTCTACGCGCCAATGTTCTCCTTTTGATAAGTTGTTGGGCAAAAGAATCTCCTAAAGGTAAAATGACATCCTATCTATCTATCTATCTATCTATCTATCTATCTATCTATCTATCTATTTCTCTCTCTCTCTCTCTCTCTCTCTATATATATATATATATATATATATATATATATATATATATGTGTGTGTGTGTGTGTGTGTGTGTGTGTGTGTGTGTGTGTGTGTGTGTGTATGTGTGTGCTCACGACGAGGAGGTGAAATGTTTTAAGACAGAAAATCTCATCCAATATTTGTTCACATTTTTAGAAAGGCATTTTAGTCGTGTCTATAGTTTCCACCACATGTACATATATTTTTCAGCAGACCCTCATGTATGTGTGGGTGGCGTTGAAAAAACTCTTTGATCCTTTTGATAATGGGTTGGCTGAACGGTTCTCCAAAAGGTAAAATGACGTCCTTTCTCTATCTCTCTTTCTCTTTATCTCAATCTCTCTGTCTCTCTGTCTCTGTCTCTCTCTGTCTCTCTGTCTCTCTCTCTCTCTCTCTCTCTCTCTCTATATATATATATATATATATATATATATATATATATATATATATATCAAGTATGTGGTGCAATTCAATTCACATTACATGAATGATTTTTGTATGAATGATTTATGTGATACATACACACACACATATATATATATATATATATATATATATATATATATATATATGATGGACTCATCCGTCGTTTTTGACGTATGAGTGTCTTTTAGTTAAGTTTTTATATTTATGTTTCGCATGAGACAACAATCCTGCACAGTATTTGCGGACAAATCCACACATACGAAGGGCATACTGAAGGGTTGACTGTCAAATGGGGTGATGTATTAGCCCGAGATTTAGTGTTAATTCTTAATTCTCTCAGATGGCTGAGACGATTCTTTTCTCCAGTTTGTTCGGTTATGTATATATATATATATATATATATATATATATATATATATATATATATATATATATATATATATGAGTGAACATTGAAGTCAACATGCAGAGGCGACAGGCTATTTCATGCTGGACGTAATCGTCAGGCCGCCGGACGATTGCGTCCTGACGGTTGCATCCAGCATGAAACAGCCTGTCGCCTCTGAGTATTGACTTAAATGTTTACTTTTATATTTATATTTACATACGCTTTTTCTCTGATATTGAGCAATCACTTTATCACATAAATATAGCATACCTTCACACTATATGTCTTCATATATATATATATATATATATATATATATCATTGAATATGACGAACAATGAATTTTTCTAATGTCCTTACATTTTGCTTTATGGGTGACTAATAAAGTTTACAAACTATCCTACATTTTCCACACTCTCTTTTTTAAATAAAAAAGGAAAATTATAAGAACATCAGAAAAAAACTGAATAAAACATTTGTAAAATTTTTCTTGTCTGTCACATACAATGAAACATGTATAAAAGAAAGGTTGCTGCCCAATCATCTCCGAAAATTGCGATTTTTTACATTTTTTGTCATTATGTTCCGATATAGTCTAATGGCCTAATAATCTGCGCCCACTGGTGTGTATATTACAAATCTGAATATGTTTTAAAAATAGGAGAACTGAAATAATGAAAGACGCAAGAAATGTTCTCCTGAGAAATTATGACCCAGAGTGGAACACATTTTGTTTATAGAATATACAATTTTCTTTCCTCACCCATCACAGATGGTATATATATAAAATGTATTTAGTTAAATGGAGGAAAAAATCTTGTCTATTATTACTTAAAGATCCGCAAGGAGAAACCGTAGTAGTGGAAGGGTCCACCTTTTATTTACTCCATTTTCGATAAATTTATACATATATATATATATATATATATATATATATATATATATATATATATATATATATATATATATATATGAAGAAATATAGTCTTAAAGTGTGCTATATTTATGGGATAAAGTTCTCAATATCAGAGATAGAGCGTGTGTAAATATAAAAGTGAACATAGAAGTCAACACTTAGACGCGACAGTCTGTTTCATGCTAGATGCAATCGTCAGGCCACGATTGTATCTAGCATGAAACAGACTGTCGCCTCTAAGTGTTGACTTCTATGTTCACTTTTATATATATATATATATGTATATATATATATATATATATATATATATATATATATATATATTACTAAATTTCCAACAAAAATTCTCACTTGAAATATTTAAATAATAACTCTAAGATTTTGCCTACTGGCACCATTCGCTCTTAAATTTCGTCTAAATTGAAAAGCGTGAAAAATTAAGTTAGTATTAATACTGTTTCTATCTAAATAATAATAGCAAGTTAGCCCAGGAGGAGCACAAAAATTGGCATAACTGGGTACGATGAATCGTGGGGGACTGTTCAAGCGACTCCGATTTTCACACACACACACATATATATATTAAATTGTGCAGTGTGTATATTATATCATAAAGTAGTAATTATACAAACATTATTCATTTAAACAAAAATTCTCACTTGAAATGTTTAAATAATAACTCTAACGTTGCGACACAGCACATTCTAAAATTATATAACTGCCAATAAATTATATATTTTCTAAAAAAACATCTTTCGGTCTACACTACATTTATTTCGTCTTGGAGTTTACTTGGAATAGAAAAATTACGCCCTGAGGATGAAAATGTGAAATTTTCGAAAATATTCGGCCTAGTAACATCGAATGTATCTGACAACAACTTAAACATAATGATCGCGTTATTCAATGAATTATTAGTAAGTTAATACCTTATTAAGTTTTTTAGCGATGAGATTTCGCCATTAATTACATTAACATTGCTAATTAATTCTTTGTATAATTACCTCTTTATAATATAATATATACACTGCACAATTTAACATATATATATATACACACACACACACACACACACACATACACATATATATATATATTTAATATTTTTCATATAGAGTGTATCTGTAAAGGAACAAAATGTGTAAAAAAACAAAAGGAAAAGCTATTCTTAGGTGATGTGTTTCGTTCAAGCGGCTCCGATTTTCACACACACACACACACACACAAACAAGGTAAATGGATTTATGTTGATAAAATCCATCAGAGGACGAAATGCTTCGCCTAAGAATAGTTTTTAATCTTGTCTTTTTATTCACACACACACACACATACACACGCACACACACACACACACATATATATATATATATATATATATATATGTATATATATATATATATATATATGTATATATATATATATATATATATATATATATATATGTAAAATTGTGTATTCGGGTTGCAATCCCTATTTTATACAGATTTTATTAAAGACAACAGACAAGGTATTGCGACATCTGTCACAACCAATAACCCAGAAAACTTATTAAAGCAAGATATGCGCTCTCCGGCAGGATTCGAACCTGCGTCCTTCTTGGTCATTAACCCACTTCCTGGCCGAGACAATCTAAAGCAAGTCGGATCTAACAACGGCTTCTCCTGCCTAAGAGAATGCAGGGTCGAATCCTGCCGGAGAGCGCATATTTTATCTTTTATTCGGGTCGGTAGATGAAAATAAATAAATATATTGTTTAATAAATAAACGAAGCGTCTACTCAAATACGAGTATCCACTAAAAATAACGTTGAAGTGATAAAAAAAATCTGTCGTTAAAATAAATAAAATATCTATTACTTCTTTAGAAACTGTTTTGTTTACGTTTCGATAGGAAACACAACAGGTATGAAAAAATTTCGAGGAATCTATGACGATAAGAATTTCGCTTAAAGGGACTGTTCCGGCTTTGCTTGATCGGAAAATCTTTGTGGCCGACTCGGTTAAGTTACGTCGGATCTAACTAAGGCTACTCTCTATCCAAGAGGAGGCAGATTCGAATCCTGTCAAAGAGCACATATTTTTCTTTAATAAAATTTCTCGAATATTCAGGTCGGTAGAAGAAAATAAATATATTGTTTAATAAATAAACGAAGCGTCTACTCAAATATGGGTATCCACTAAAAATAACGTTGAAGTGATAAAAGTCTGTCGTTTTAATAAATGAAATATCCATTACTTTAGAAAATTGTTTTGTTTACGTCTGGATAGGAAATAGAGCAGATATAAATATTATAAATAAATTTTATTTTTTATTCCCAGAGTTGTTTTTTCTGTTTTCTGTTTGAATTTGTAGGTCTGATGAATTGGATCGTATTTACGATTCCAATGGAATAAATTATGACCATGGAATATTAGTGTTCAAGCCTTTTTATTATATCCTTACACTGTCCTGGACATTGAATTCTACCTGGATTCTATCCTCTTGGAATTATTTTTTATACATATATATATGTATGTGTGTGTGTGTATGTATGTATATATATTTATATATTTTTACTACTAATATTATCTCTCTCTCTCTCTCTCTCTCTATATATATATATATATATATATATATATATATATATGTATATATATATATATATATATATATATATATATATATATATATATATATATACATACATATATATATATATATATATATATATATATATAAATATGAAAACTTATGATATATAATTTTAATATATATAAATATATATTAGAAATCTCTGTCATGGGCGTATATGGGGGTCCGGGTCTGTTGAGCTTTTTTTTTGCATGAAAGCATTAGGCCCCTAGAATGTGACCACATTGTTTGGTGTGAGATTGAGCACTTTGGGGTTTCTATGTTTACGACTTTGTTTGATCTCGGACGGGTGGGCTCTTTCCCGCCACTAGGTGAGCTTGGTTGCGCACTACAGCTGCCGACCGCCTCACGAATGTGTAAAAGCATCAAACTGACATTAGTAGTCGGACACTGTATGTCTGAAATTTTATCTGTAATTTAGAAACGTTCTGCTATGTTATATGGCGTTGAGCACTTATTCTTTCTGGGGGTGCATTCACGGCAGACACATTTTAAGTTCTACTTATTTCTACTAATATATATATATATATATATTCTTTCTGTATTCTGTAGAGGTTTCTAGACTCGATGAATTACTTAATTATAGAAATATAAATATATATATATATATATATAAGATATACAATATATATATCTTATATATATATATATATATATATATATATCTCATATATATATACTTATATATATATATCTTATATGTATATATATATAAGACATATATATATATAAGATATATGATATATATATCTCATATATATATACTTATATATATATATCTTATATGTATATATATATATATAAATATATATATAAGATATAAGATATATATAAGTTCTACTTATTTCTACTAATATATATATATATATATTCTTTCTGTATTCTGTTGAGGTTTCTAGACTCGATGAATTACTTAATTATAGAAATATAAATATATATATATATATATAAGATATACAATATATATATCTTATATATATATATATATATATATATATATATATATCTCATATATATATACTTATATATATATATATCTTATATGTATATATATATAAGACATATATATATATATAAGATATATGATATATATATCTCATATATATATACTTATATATATATATCTTATATGTATATATATATATAAATATATATATAAGATATAAGATATATATAAGTTCTACTTATTTCTACTAATATATATATATATATATTCTTTCTGTATTCTGTTGAGGTTTCTAGACTCGATGAATTACTTAATTATAGAAATATAAATATATATATATATATATATAAGATATACAATATATATATCTTATATATATATATATATATATATATATATATATATATCTCATATATATATACTTATATATATATATCTTATATGTATATATATATAAGACATATATATATATAAGATATATGATATATATATCTCATATATATATATACTTATATATATATATCTTATATGTATATATATATATAAATATATATATAAGATATAAGATATATATAAGTGCTACTTATTTCTACTCATATATATATATATATATATATATATATATATATATATATATATATACATACGCTTTCTGTATTCTGTTGAGGTTTCTAGACTCGATGAATTACTTAATTATAGAAATATAAATATATATATATATATATATATATCTCATATATATATACTTATATATATATATATCTTATATGTATATATATATAAGACATATATATATATAAGATATATGATATATATATCTCATATATATATACTTATATATATATATATCTTATATGTATATATATATATAAATATATATATAAGATATAAGATATATATAAGTGCTACTTATTTCTACTCATATATATATATATATATATATATATATATATATATATATATATACGCTTTCTGTATTCTGTTGAGGTTTCTATACTCGATGAATTACTTATATATATATATATGAAGTGTACCCATCTTTCATATTTTTACATTTTTTAAATTGTTCTCAAACGTATATTTGAAACGTTTTTTATCGCCTGAGATGTACAAATTTTTCAAGTTTAATTGTATAACATCATACATAGAAATTGTTATGTTTGTGTGTGTGTGTGTGTGTGTGTGTATGTGTGTGTGCCCGTGTCTGTCTGTGAGTCATTGAGTGCACCTGCTTATTGTTTATGTAAGCGTGTGTCTGTGTGCATGTGTGTGTGTGTGTGATAGCCTGACACTATCTCCTTTTTCGTTAATTACTATCGAAAATCCTTGTCATTTATGGCCAACACTGATTGATCTCATATTCGCAACGAACGCTTTCTTTCACGTGCTTTTCTCCTGCGTTTTCGACTTTCTCTTTCCCCGTCAATCACCGAAGAAGAAAGAAGAGAAATTCCATAAATATTTTCCCTTTTTAAAAAAGGAAATGGCTTTCGATGCGACATGTGCAACTTCATAAACGATTCAATAAAAATGAATTATTTTTATGAGTGAAAAATTGGATTTTTTGCACTTTGCACACGATTACTGTACATCACGTCCCATGATGCATCACAGATAATTCCAACTGATATCTAAAACATTCCTTCTGCCTTTTATATAATGTCAATCTTTCGATTATCCACCATTTTCTTGTTCTCTGTGATGGCTGTCGACTCGTTAAATACGTATGATCATCTGTCTATATTTCTGAGATGAGGTATTATGTACACTATTTATATTATTCCGACTATTGTCCTCATCTTTGTCGCCATATTTATCCGATCATTAAGTATCTGTCTATATTTCTGAGATGAGGTATTATGTACACTATTTACATTATTCGGACTATTGTCCCCATCTTTGTCGCCATATTTCTCACAGCGTTTCGGCCGTTGTACGTTCCGGTCTTCTTCAGGTAGTTAGAATTTAAAAACATTTTCATTATTTTTTATCATTTATTTTCAATATGTTCCTGAAACTTGGCATCTTTTTTCCTTTACAAGTGCATCAATATCAAGCGTCAAATCCTGAGTAGCAGCCATTTTCAGGACGTCATTTAGGTCCTTATATGTGAGCCTTGGGCGTAGATTTGTTTTATTGGTGCTTAGTACAGGGAAACCTTGTTCACAAAGGCAGGTAGTGCTGAAAATACACAAAACTTTCGCAGCAAGGAGTGTCATTTTGGGGTACTTTGGCAAGAGATACTGATAAAATGTGCCCAAGCCCACCGAGGTAAATTTGTTCATCAAATCTGAATCACACTACAAGTTCCACGTGTCATGTCTAATGGATGTCAGTTATCAGTTATCTTCTGTTAATTCACCTAAGTTCTCCACCAGGACATGGCACAGTGGATAAAGGCGTTGGTTAGATCCAGTGACAGGACCCAAAGAGTTGTGAGCTCAATACCTGGTTAAGGCAGTGGAGAACTTGGAGAGGTGAATTAACAGAAGATAACTGATAACTGACATCCATTAGACATGGCACGTGGAACTAGATCAATTTACCCCAGCGTGCGAAATAAAGGGTTCAGTTCGACATTCCAACCACCTGAAGAAGGCCGGAGTGTACAACTGCCGAATCGTTGTGAGAAAATGGCAACAAAGATGAGGACAATAGTCCGAATAATGTAAATAGTATGTATAACCATTGCTGACAAAGTTCTCGTGAGAACAACACTGGCTTTTGAAACGAAAACAGCAAGTGACTTGAAAAGCTTATTGCATATGTGGCCAACTAAATTGTTTTGTAAAGGGTCTGGACTGTTCTGTAAATTCTGTTCACCTTGCTCGTGGCTCTACATGTGGTGCGTGAAACAGAGCGGTTTCTGCAGGTTTTCTGTCAAACTTAGCATTTTCTGTTATTTCCAGCGTAAGTCTGATCGTTATTTATCAAAGGTCTACCAATATGACTCATCTTGTGGCTGACTGCGCTGGAGAGATATACTCTAACACATTCATCACATGTAAATTAGTTGATTGCTGGATCAATGATTCCACCCCCTTTTCTTGCTGCACGATTGTCATTTGCCCAACTCGTTGAATGTTCTTGGAAGATCTTAATACTTCCATAATTGCTGGATCAATGATTCCACCCCCTTTTCTTGCTGCACGCTTGCCATTTGCCCAACTCGTTGAATGTTCTTGGAAAATCTTAATACTTCCATATATTGTACACCTCCACTTATTTCGATTACAACCAGGAATTTCCCGCTCATTATCTTCTACTGCCAAAGATGTCTTTAAATCGTCTTAGTAGACGTGAAAATACGATGATTAGCAATCTCTTATGGAACATGCTGCTTGATATAATTGGTTTGTGGCACAAGTTCTCTTCAGACCACGTCAATTTGATCAAATGAAAATGTTCGATCATATAGACACCAAATTTTATGTATAAGTCTGTTAATTGTATTCCCTGAAAAAAAAACAACATATATAATACTTATGTCGTGACTTCTTCATATCGAATTTCTTTTTAAATAAAACACGCCATTTTGTTCCGATGTCTCGTTTTCATTGCCACCTCCTTTGAATTTCTTCTATTGCTTCACATGTTTTTAAATCATTTCACCCCCAATGAAAGCAATAAAGCCAATGAGTATGAGAGAATATTTAAAAATATCACTATTAAGGAGAGAGAATAATACGAGGGTCATTCAATAAAGAAGGGGAATTTTTCGGTATAACGACTTCTAATACAGACAGAAGCTTACTTTTTCTTTTATTTTTCAACGTAGTCTCCCAGCACTGTCACACACTTGTGATGTCTCAGCCAGTCGCTCACAACAAATTTTGACTTCATCGTCACTTTTAAACTTCGTGCTTCTCGTGAACGCTTTCAAGGGACCGAACAGGTGAAAGTCTGAAGGGGCAAATTCTGGGCTGTAAGGGGGATGACGGAGCAGTTCCCAGCTCAGCTCGTTGATGGTCTGCACCGTTTGGGCTGCTGTGTGAGGCCTTGCGTTGTCATGATGCAAGATGACTCCTTCTGACTGATGACCCTTGCGTTTGTCCCAACAGATAAGCTCAAAGTCCTTGCAGTGCCATCCACTGTCACCCTTCTGTCAGACTGAATGAGGTCATTGACTGATTCGATCACCTCAGGAGACCTCAATTCTGTAGGCCTCCCAGGCCTGTCTTCATCCTCAATACTGCTCCGTCCTACCTTAAACAATTTAGCCCACTTGTAGACTATTTTTTGGCTGAAACATGTGGCACCATATACAGTTGACATTCTCCTATGAATTTCAACTGGTTTGCACCCTTCAGCAACCAAAAACTTGATAACTGACCGCTGTTCAATCCTGGAGCATGCTTCTTGGTCGGCCATCTTTGTTAATCGCCAAAACTCTCAAAGTTTTTTTTTTAATCAGCAAAAGAAATTAAATCCATGTGAAAAAGAAGTAAAACAAACAAAAAAAAAAGAGTAAGCTTCTATCTGTATTAGAAGTCCTTATACCGAAAAATTCAACTTATTTACTGAATGACCCTCGTAAAAGAACAAAAATGAATAAAACAGAAGATAACAATTGACATTGCATTTAAATTTGTTCAGTAAATCCTCCTTCGTGATATCACTGTTTGCTTAAACAAATAGTGACTGAAAAAAAAATAATTCTGTTATTTTTTTCTGTACAGACCATTTACGCTATTTCAGTTCCGTGGCTTGGCATAAAAGACACACAGACATATTAGTCATATCTAACTTTCAGAAAAATATGTTTTTAGTGCATTTAAGAATGCAATGTTTAAAGTAAGCGATCATCAGTATATCATAAAACATTACAAAATCAGTTCAGGTATAAACAAAAACAATACTGTATATAACATAAAGCAAGACATCACAATGTAAACACTGTCGTCACTTCACTGCTGATGCTTCTTTGGCCACTTCGTATCGCATACATATTTCGCTTCGGCTTTAATGTTGTTTCCCAAGTAGTGTTTTACCATTACCGTCACGTCCTTTCTTTCTTCTGTACTCTCCAGCTGATTTATGATAGGAGCGTGTTCAGGTGTATTTTGGTATGGTGGATCAGCTGGTACTGAGGAAACTTGTCGCTACCTTTTTTTTTCTTTTTTTTTTAACATTAATTCCTTTTAAAAGCTTTTGCTTTTTTTCAAGAGAATATTTCTTATAAGAGCCCATTCCAAATATTATTTTCTTGGCCATATTTTTTAGATTATAATATCCTATTGAACTGATTTTTAAAAAATTGAATCCTATCATAACAGTGCTTGTCCCTCCCTTCGTTATCGCACGACCATTACGTCCTACCAA
>OZ038492.1:83392310-83397310 GCA_964036315.1 Acanthosepion esculentum | reverse complement strand
TAAGACGATAAACTACATCCGCGTCCTGGGTAAGATGATAGATTACATCCGAGTCCTGTGTAAGACGATAAACTACATCCGTGCCTTGGGTAAGATGATAAACTACATCCGTGTCCTCGGTAAGAGGATAAACTACATCCGAGTCCTGGGTAAGACGATAAACTACATCTGCGTCCTGGGTATGACGATAAACTACATCCGTTCCCTGGGTAAAACAATATACTACATCCGAGTGCTGTGTGAGACGATAGACTACATCCGTGCCCTGGGTAAGACGATAAACTACATCTAAATCCTGGGTAAGAGAGATAGATTACATCCGTGACCTGGATAAGACGATAAACTACATCCGCGTCCTGGGTAAGACGATAGATTACATCCGAGTCCTGTGTAAGACGATAAACTACATCCGTGCCCTGGGTAAGATGATAAACTACATCCGTGTCCTCGGTAAGAGGATAAACTACATCCGAGTCCTGGGTAAGGCGATAAACTACATCTGCGTCCTGGGTATGACGATAAACTACATCCGTTCCATGGGTAAAACAATATACTACATCCGAGTGCTGTGTGAGACGATAAACTACATCCGAGTCCTGGGTAAGACGATAAACTACATCTGCGTCCTGGGTATGACGATAAACTACATCCGTTCCCTGGGTAAAACAATATACTACATCCGAGTGCTGTGTGACACGATAAACTACATCCGTGCCCTGGGTAAGACGATAAACTACATCTGCATCCTGGATAAGACGATAAACTACATCCGCGTCCTGGGTATGACGATAAACTAGATCCTCGTCCTGGTTAAGACGTTAAACTATATCCACGTCCTGTGTAAAACGATAAACCACATCCGCGACCTGGGTATGATGATAAACTACATTTGTGCCCTGGATAAGACGATAATCTACATCCGAGTAATGGGTAAGACAATAAATTACATCCGCGTCCTGGGTATGGCGATAAACTACATCCGCGTCCTGGGTAAGACGATAAACTACATCCGCGTTTTGGGTAAGACGATAAACTACATCCGCGTCCTGGGTAAGACTATAAATTACATCCGCGACCTGGATAAGACGATAAACTACATCCGCTTGCTGGGTATGACGATAAACTACATACGTTCCCTGGCTAAGACGATAAACTACATCCGAGTAATGTGTAAGACGATAAACTACAACCGTGTCCTGGGTAAGACGATAGATTACATCCGCGACCTGGATAAGACGATAAACTACATCCGCGTCCTTGGTAAGACGATAAACTACATCCGCGTCATTGATAAGACGATAAACTACATCCGCGTCCTGAGTAAGACGATAAACGACATCCAACAGCAAGGCCTCTGAAAAGGAAGTTTTGAGGAGCGTGGAACCCCCTCTTAATTGCTGGTGTTCCCAGGTTCAACCTGACCTGTGGTGGTAGCACCTGTTATGTTTCCAGCTATGGGCAAATAGTTAACCCCCGATCTAGGCTCAAAGCATTATGAAAATGTGAAAATAGATTTTGATACCAGAAATACATTTTTGTAAAAAATTATTACCAGCAATGAAGTTTTAAAGAAAAAAAATTATTACCAGAAATAAATTATTATCATCAATACATTTCTGGAAAATATATTACCAGCAATACATTTTTGGAAAAAAATATAAGCATCAATAAATATCTTGTCGGCATTAAATAACCCATTGTGGTGCTGATATTTCGTAAAGCAAAACAAACCAAACCACACCAATATATATATATATATATATATATATATATATATATATATATATATATATATATATATATAGATAGATAGATAGATAGATAGATAGATGAAAAAATATTAGCATCAATAGAAATCTTGTCGGCATTAAATAATATACAGAGTCAAATATACTATCAAGGAGAGAAGACAATAAAAGAACAATAATTAACAATACAGAATATAACGATTGACATCATATTTGGAATAGTCAAGTTCAAAATTGCCTGGGAATGAATACGACTGGTCGTTAAAATAGGATAATAGAATAATGGCTGAATACGACTGGAAGTTAAAATAGGACAATAGAATAATGGCTGAATACGACTGGAAGTTAAAATAGGACAATAGAATAATGGCTGAATACGACTGGAAGTTAAAATAGGACAATAGAATAATGGCTGAATACGACAGGAAGTTAAAATAGCACAATAGAATAATGGCTGAATACGACAGGAAGTTAAAATAGGACAATAGAATAATGGCTGAATACGACTGGTCGTTAAAATAGGACAATAGAATAATGGCTGAATACGACTGGAAGTTAAAATAGGACATTAGAATAATGGTTGAATACGACAGGAAGTTAAAATAGGACAATAGAATAATGGCTGAATACGACTGGTCGTTAAAATAGGACAATAGAATAATGGCTGAATACGACTGGAAGTTAAAATAGGACAATAGAATAATGGCTGAATACGACTGGAAATTAAAATAGGACAATAGAATAATGGTTGAATACGACAGTAAGTTACAATAGGACATTAGAATAATGGCTGAATACGACTGGAAATTAAAATAGGACATTAGAATAATGGTTGAATATGACGTGAAGTTAAAATACGACAATAGAATAAATGCTGAATACGACTGGTCGTTAAAATAGGACAATTGAATAATGGCTGAATACGACTGGAAGTTAAAATTGGACAATTGAATAATGGCTGAATACGACTGGAAGTTAAAATAGGACAATAGAATAATGGCTGAATACGACAGGAAGTTAAAATAGGACAATAGAATAATGGCTGAATACGACTTGAAATTTACATAGGACAAGTCTACTAAGCCTTTACGAATATAAAATAGGCGAAACTTCTTGCTACCTATTGTTCTCAATATGTGAATTTTAATTCCCGTTTTATTATATTTCTTTCATATTTAGATTATTTTTTTATTATTTCACATTAATATCAAGCTTCAAATGATCTTGTTATGGTCTTCATATTTAGAGTATCCTAACCAAATATTGACCATCATAGAGCAGGAAAAAGAGAAAGCTGATTGTGGAACATTGATCTTATTTTTGGATTCAGTACCCAGAAATTCTTCAAAATTAACCAAAAACATCGCACGCACTATTTAAAAGTATTTTTATAGGCATGTCTTTTAGTCTGAAGAATTTCGTTCTGGAGATGAAAGCCTTCATTATATTCACTTAGCTTAGTAAATATAAGTAATTTAGTAAATTCTATAAGTAACTTAGTAAATTATAATTATATTATAGTAAATATAATACATAGCAAAACAGTAAGAATAAGTAGATTTTATTAGGTCAGTCTTACAAATACTTACCTGGCACAGGGATCCGTCTCTGTGCTGGTAGTATCACGGCTACGACTAGCTTTAACCGGCTTTGACCAGCTTCGACCAGCTATGACAAGCCAAGACCAGCTATGACTAGCTTAGAACAGTTATGACCAGCTTGGACAAACTATGACCAGCTAAGACCAGCTTGGACTAGCGGCCCGAGTGAAAACACTCGGGTCCCCACGTTAAAAACTGACCTTGTGTCACAACCTGACTCAGTGGGGTGACATGTAAATCTCCAAACAAATGAAGCAAATTAAGTTGTCTCTTAACAATGATATTCACCCTTTACAAGACCCAAGAGCCACTCGAGGTAGAGGATTGCAGAAGGAAATGGTTTTAGAAGGAACCAGAAAACCCAGTCTTTAAACAGAAAACAAGGGATAAACTAAAATTCATGCCATTTCATCCATGCAAGGCAGTAAAGCCACTTAGAAACAAGGGGTTCTGTCAGTCAGTTATGTGCCATGCGTGATACACGCTTAGGCGTTCATGTATCTTTCGATACATGACTGACGTGGCAGATTTTTTTTCACGCAGTAAGTTGACCAGTTGCCATCCACAACTATAGAACCCGTTCTGTCCTGCTATTTACCCATACCTAGGGTTGGGGAGAAGAAGAGGATTCATATCTTTCCAAAGAGTATTAGCATGTAATGAATTCGACAGGTATTTGAACTCGGCTCTCCGATTCCTCAGTCCGAGCCGCTGTCCATTACTCCACCTTGGTTACTGAGCGTGAAAGGGAAACGTTATCAATAAAAGAAGAGGAATAAAAAAAAAACAATAGTTAAAGGAACAGCAAGGCTACACTGCGGCGGTGGGAAAATGACTGTAGCCGAGATGCAACATCAGAACCAATAATAATTTGTGGGGGGTCATTTAGTACCCTTTATGACCAAAAGAAGTCTCCTTTGTTTTATGCATATATACATATGTGTGTGTGTGTACGTGCGAGTAAGATATTGTACTAATCTTTAGTGGCCTCATTAACTCCAAATTACTTTCCACTCAGATTAGACGTTTTTATTTGAAATCAAACAATACTCACCATTTCATTTTGCCTTCTTTTCTATTTGTTTTTCGTAGCGCCAAATTCTTCGATCCCAATATATATATATATATATATATATATATATATATATATATATATATATATATGTCAATTTTGTAGTGCGTAATCAATTTATGTAACGTAAATCATTCAAACGAAAAACAAATATTGAAATATTTGTTTTTCGTTTGAATGATTTACGTTACATATATATATATATATATATATATATATATATATATATATATATATATATATATATATATATATATGTATGTATGTGTGTGTGTGTGTGTGTAATTTGGCAGCAACTTTTCTTTTAAACATGTTGTGTTGAATGTCAAAGACAACATAGTCTTGCATATTCTCTTTTGAATTTTCTCATATTTTCTAATGAGACTTTTTATTTGAAAATTATATTGAAATAAATATTGTCCGTAAGATAACCGAGTACTTTTGAACATCGTTGTTCATCTTCAGGGTCAACATTTTTGACAATGTCTTATATATATGTAGAGTCAAATTTTTAAAAACATATATATATATATATATATATATATATATATATATATATATGAAACTTTTCTCAGAGTT
>OZ038492.1:83379810-83384810 GCA_964036315.1 Acanthosepion esculentum | reverse complement strand
GCGCCAATTGCATTTCAATCCCGTCTCCATGGCTAAGTTTCCATCTGTACTTGTTTTTTTTTTGTTTTTTTAACGGTCTTCCACTAAGTGTCAGCCATTTTCTGCACTTGGCCATTGCGGGGATAGAGAAGAACGATTATGCTTTTACTTTTGCCATCTCTTTTAACCCAAAGTTTGTTTCAATAGGTTCCCACACCCAACGTGTAAGTAGTGAATTCAAAGTCAAAAATCCCCCCCCGCTACACACACTTGCACTTTCTTTTTCTCCTTCATCCGATTACTCTCTCTCTCTCTCTCATTCTCCTCCTTTCTTTTTCTCTCTATCCGTTGACCTCCTTCCATATCCCCTAACCTTCCCTTCCCTTCCCTCCCTCTCACTTCTCTTACCTCTTACTCCCCTTTCTATCTCTCTTTCCCTTCCTCCTGTGTTTCTCCATTCTCTTCCACTCTCTTGCCTTTTTCACTCACCCGCCCATTCTTTCTTCCATATCTCTCTTCGTATCTGTCCCTTCCTCTAGTGTGACCTTTTCACTCTCACTCACTCACTCGCTCACTCACTTTTCTTCTCTCGTTGATTCTATCTCACTCTCTTCGATTTTCTCACTCGCTCTTTGCTCCTCTTCTCGCCATCTCTTTTTCTCTTTCCCGTCTCGCACTCCCTTTCTCGCCTTCCGTTTTTTTTCGATCTTCCCTTTTCTCTTGGTTTCCTTCTATTAACCTTCCTTTCTTATTCCACGCTCTCTCTCTCTCTCTCTCTCTTTCTCTCTCCTTATATGCCACTCTCTTTCTATCTCTATTGTATAGCGGTGTATCCACTCAGCTCTCCTTAATTTCCACCAACCATTTCCGCTAATCCCTTTTTATTTTTTATGCAATCTAATTTTCCTACAATGAAGCGATAATATTCTTAATCCATAAACAGATTTATTATCACCTGCTAGAAGTTATCTGACTCAATCAGAAAAACAAGTTCCAGCAAAGGGACTGAGTTCAGCCCATTATAACCGCCACATCGCAATGGCGGAAATAACGCCATCTTAGTACATAGACTTTATGAATTTAAGCGCACTACCAGATTCACAAGGTCTCATCGAGGCCACGATTTACGATTGACATTCAAATGATTCTACTGGACATAAGTTTGGGGATCGGTTTCCTATTGTCATTTAGTACTAAACTGATCCCCCTAAAATTACGACATATTAATATCCTTAGTTAGGTGCCACGCCTGAGGCACGCTTAGGCGATCATGTCTCTTCCCGATTCATGATTGACATTCATATGATTCTACTAGACATAAAATAGGGGATCGGTTTCCTATTGATATTTAGTACTAAACTGATCCCCCTCAAATACAGTCAGTTATGTGCCATGCGTGATACACGCTTAGGCGATCATGTCCCTTTCCGATTCATATGATTCTACTGGACATAATGATTGGCATTCATATGATTTCTACTGGACATAAAGTGGGGGACCGGTTTCTTATTGTCATTTAGTACTAAACTGATCTCCCTAAAATTCAGTCAGTTATGTGCCATTCGTGATACACGCTTAGGCGATCATGTCCCTTTCCGATTCATATGATTCTACTGGACATAATGATTGGCATTCATATGATTTCTACTGGACATAAAGTGGGGGACCGGTTTCTTATTGTCATTTAGTACTAAACTGATCTCCCTAAAATTCAGTCAGTTATGTGCCATTCGTGATACACGCTTAGGCGATCATGTCCCTTTCCGATTCATATGATTCTACTGGACATAATGATTGGCATTCATATGATTTCTACTGGACATAAAGTGGGGGGCCGGTTTCTTATTGTCATTTACTACTAAACTGATCTCCCTAAAATTCAGTCAGTTATGTGCCATTCGTGATACACGCTTAGGTGATCATGTCCATTCACGATTCATGAAAGACATTCATATGATTCTACTGGACAAAAAGTGGAGGATCGGTTTCCTATTGTCACTTAGTACTAAACTGATCCCCCTAAAATACAGTCAGCTATGTGCCATGCGTGATACACGCTTAGGCGATCATGTCTCTTCCTGATTCATTATTGACATTCATATGATTCTACTGGACATAAAGTGGGGGATATTTTCCCTCTCATCATTTAGTATCTATCTATCTATGTATCTATCTATCTATATATCTATATATCTATATATTTAAAGACATTTATGATATGTTTAACGTTCTTTTTATAGATACAAGTATTTAAGCAAATGTTCTGTTTTATAATAAACAGTATTAAATATATATAAATACTAGTATCTATAAAAAGAACGTTAAACATATCATAAATGTCTTTAAATAAATTGTCGGACTTTGTCCAATTCATATATATATATATATATATATATATATATATATATATATATATATATATATATACCGGTTGTAACAGCAGAATTGTCCACATTGCGTAACAGCAAAATTGTCTAAGTGTTAGATTAAGTTTGAACCGTTGTAATTTAGAAATGATTAAAGATATTTTACTGGAATTCTCCGAAGTTTTTATAACACTCTTGGACTCTACTTTGAGCAATAAGAATCCATAATTACTCTCCAGACTTAGAAGAAGAATCGTGATGAAATCGATCATAAACGAAAATCACATGTTCATCATAATTAATAATAACTAAGGAGTATGGAAATAAAGTTCAAATATATATATATATATATATATATATATATATATATATATATCCTGGACTATATATATATATATATATATATATATATATATATATAGTCCAGGATCATTTTACAATTTAGTCAAGATGATATTCGACCTTTCTAATCTTCTAACTTTCCGTCCTAGAGTAACGAGGTGCCTCGCGGGTTTCTCATACGATTTAATTTTCAAGTGTTTTTTCACTGCTTTTTGGACTGCCATAGCTGAAACTTGTCTCTCACGTGTCAAACATCTTAGGGACTGAAATGGAGTTTTTCTAATTAATCTCTTTAACTCTAAGTTGAAATGATGTTCTTTCTTCCTGTTGTGATTTCCTGATCCAGTTTTCCTCTCTGTTGTTCCCTCACTTTTTAAACTTGTTAACCGTTCTCTTCATGGTTCTTGAATGGACTTTGAGGACGTAAGCCAGAGTATGAATGTTGGTACCATTACTAAAGGCCTGAATGATTTTTTCTGTCGCCATTGCTCAGCAGTCTGACACAAAACGATTTTATTCGGTTCTCTTTCTAGCTGAATAACTAGAAAATAAACATAAAAAACTCAATTGTTTTTTAAAGATATTAAACATTTTGTGGGATCGACACAATTTGGACAATGTTGCTGTTACACCCGGTATATATATATATATGTATGTGTATGCGCGCGCATGTGTGTGTGTGTGTGGGTGCGTGCATTATTATTTATGTAATATATATATATATATATAATTATTGTCTCATCAAGTTATGGTGTTGAATGTAAAATAAAGGGTTTTAAAAGGTTCAAATCAATCAAACACCCCCTCGATAGGGAAAACGCTGTTACATAAGCTGGAATGACCAATCAAAATACAAGTATATGAGAATTCAAAAAACTTGACAACAAACCTTGTTTATAATAATTAATTAATGCCTTAATGCTAGGGTTAGACTAAAATAGAATTCATTCTAACTAATAAATATTAAATTATATTATAAAAGTCAAAATTAAAATTACCAATTTTAAATTTAATCTATATTCAGTTTAAAATTATAAAAGTATTTTAAGAAGAAACCGAGGAAAAATACATACATATATATATATATATATGTTTGTGTGTCTGTATAATTATTTATGTAATACATACATGCATATATATATATTTAAAGACATTTTTGATATGTTTAACGTTCTTTTTTTATATCTATATATATATATTATATGTATCTATAAAAATAACGTTAAACATCAAAAATGTCTTTAAATAAATTGTCGGACTCTGTCCAATTCAAAAATGTATATATATATATATATATATATATATATATATATATATATATATATATATATTTGTATATATATATATATATATATATATATATATATATATATATATATATATATATATATTTGTATATGTATATGTATTTATATATATATGTATGTATGTGTGTGTGAAATTTATTTTTATAACTTGCTGCAATCGTTTTCTAAAGTTTATGATGAGATTTGAACAAGTCTTTTCTATGATTATGAGTATGAATAATTTCTTCGTTTACTGTATGTGAACCAACTATAAGGAATTTTTTTATTATTTACCATTTTAGAAATTTTGAGTAAAGTTGCAATTAGCCGATGTATTGTCAACCATTCCAATAAATAATATAAGAGTGTAAATAAACAATCTAATAACTAAAAAGTGTTTATTTTTTCTTTAATTTCTCAAGAACAAAGAAATGTATAAATTCACTTTCATCATCTTGAGGTTTTATTACAATTGTAATCATCGCTTTTTAAAACAATAAACATTGCCGAAGAATGAAAGTTGTTAGAATAAAAGTGGTGTCATTGGGGAAAAAACATCTTTTTTACGTTCATTAAATTAAACAATATTTATTTGATTGTTTATTTAGAAGAATAATTTTATATTTACAACATTCTAAAAACTGATACAATTAGAAATAATGCAATGCAATAATTATCTTTTACCAGTTTACATGTGAAAACAATTTTTATTCATAAATTTATAAACATTTACTAAATTATTAAAATATTAGGAACCAAAAATACATATGTTTTTTTTTTATTTATTTTGTTTTTATTGAAATTAAGTTGGAATAAACGTTAATATGTTTTTCTATATATGAATATATCCTAGCTTAATTCCAGCTCGATTAAAGTTGTATATATAAAACAAATTCTGGCTATTAACAAAACATAAATTAATAACAATGCATATATTCCAGAACGTAACCTTTAGATACTTCTTTTAAAAATCAAAAATCAATATTCACTGTCTGTTGTAATTTGAGCACAGACGAAAACGGGTTCG
>OZ038492.1:83372310-83374810 GCA_964036315.1 Acanthosepion esculentum | reverse complement strand
CATTCGCTGCACCAGGTCCCTGTATTCGGCCCTCCAAAAAAGTGTGGATGGCCCTGCACAAAGCCTTCACCACTATGATCGAATCACATGTCTCGGTGTCGGGCTCTCAGTTCCTAGGAACTGATCTGTCTGACCCTCATACGTCGAATTCGACGGGAGAGTCGATCATATCTATATATATGTTTTAATGTACTTTCTATGAATGTGTTTTTAAATATACTATTTAACTCATATTAAATCCCTAAATTATTTGTAAAATACTTAAAGATTTAAATTGCTAGAAAACATCAAATTAATTTCTTCGGTGATTTTAAAAAATTAAATTACTATCAAACATTAAAATCTTTCTTTACATAAATTGCTAAAAATTGCCACTCCTCCTTTTCTTAATAAAGCCTAATGACAGCTTCTCTCTCTTTACTTCCCCCTTCTTTCTTTTTATTTTTTTTCTCTTCTCCCCCTTCCCTTTCAATATATCACTTCCGTTAAGTTAACCGATTAAATAGGTCAATGTCTAGTCCCTCCTCCCATAATACTAAGTATGATAGATAGAAATATTAAAATAAACCCTCTCTAAACTCGATCATGTCTCTCACACCACCCCTCATTACCCTCTCTGTTAAATTACATACACTTAATACTACCCGTCAAAAGTGTAAATGTTCATTTAATTTTTCGTTTCGCCTTTTGGAAGTGTAGTCTGATGATCCAACGTCCTTTAAAAGGGCTATGGTGAAATAAATTATTACATGGAGCCTTAAAATGGTCTGTTTTTCTTTATATATATATATATATATATATATATATATATATATATATATATATATATATATATATATATATATATATATAGTGTATTGGGGTAGCAGATCATTATTCAAATATATTGGTTTCGAGCATAATTATCAGTCGTTTTCTTAGGTGAGTTATTTGTTAATAAAAATTTCTCTTTTGTTTACTTTTTTTATAAATATTTTTAGGTTATAATCATATGTTCCTGAATAATCATTTAAATAGGTTATTGTTGAACTGTTACGTTTCTTTTTTCATAATAAATTTTGTGTAAAAAACGCCTGATAATTATGCACCAACCCAATATATTGTAAAGTATAACAAACAACGAATGTCTATCATGTTTAATCATGAGCCGTCCTAAGCTTCGTATAGTGGCTTTAATTTCGGGAGAAAATAAAGACAAAAACTGTCCGACATTTTGATATATTTTATTATGCAGTTCCTCGGTCTAAGCTTTTCGCTCACATGAGCCATCATCAGACTGGTTATTTGGACATTTCAACAAAGATATTCATCATCAAATTTATTTTCTCCTGAATTTAAAGCTTCGAACGGATCAGGATCAAACATAAGGAATAACAACAAAAAATAACCAAGCAAAACATCCTGCTGCGTCTGGCTATCTTTTACGCACTTTAGCGTCAAGAGTGTTTCTCACACATATTTGAATATTTATTTATTTACTTCATTACACGTGACACGTATCTAACCAATACTCTTAAGGTGTGCTTATATTTATGGGATAAAGTGCTCAATATCAGAGATAGAGCGTGCGTAAATATAAAATTGAACATTGAAGTCAACACTTAGAGGCGACAGGCTGTTTCATGCTAGACACGAAACATGTTAGACACGAAACAGCCTGTAGCCTTATATATATATATATATATATATATATATATATATATATATATATATATTAATACTAAATATACATGTTTTCCTCACCGATAGCCTTTGCTTCTCTAGGGTTCTGAATTCAGAGTAGTCTTTCTCGTAGATTCGCTGACACCCAAGAATAGCCGTGGGTAGAAGAGATGGGTTTATACCTGTCTGAAGGACATTTTTATGAAAGTGAGTGCAAGTGACGAGGCAACAATTTGAATTCGTCTCGCCTATTCCACTACCGCACCCACAACTGTTAGACTCGACCCAAATCTCGCTGCCCGAAATTATAATATTTAATAGTACGAATAACAAAATTATTAACCAGATAAAAAAGCCTTTTGTTTACTCATTTACTTACTTATCTACTCCAATAATATAGTGATTTTCCAAGCGTAGCTTAGATGTGGCACAAGGCTGAAAATATGTGGCATCCACTGAGGATCGAACTCACTAAGTCGTAATTGTTCTAACGAGACAAGCTTGTTAACCATTACACCGATTCAGGGTGCCCCTACTCCAACAATATAGCGATTTTCCAAGCCGAGCTTAGATGTAGCACAAGGCTGAAAGTATGTGGCACCCAGTGTGGATCGAACTCACTATTCAGTCGTAATTGTTCCAGCGAGACAAACTACTCCAATAATATATAAACTGTAATGATACCTCCATCGAGCCAATCATGATTTTAAATATTTCGATCAGTCCGATATTATTAATTAATACTAAGTGCTGAAATCCTCAACAAATATTTAGAGATGTCAAATATATTTAATACAAAAATAAACTATAATTAGCGAGAATCCTTCACTAGATTAAT
>OZ038492.1:83324810-83367310 GCA_964036315.1 Acanthosepion esculentum | reverse complement strand
TGTGTCAGTAACTGTAATTTTGATGTATATACACTTCGTATATTCTCAAACTTCGAATAAAATGTGATGGTGGCAGCGTGGGATAGGCGTAGGGTTGGAAAAAATTGAAGAGGTAGGGGTATTTGTGTAGAATGTACTTTATTTGAATGAGAGAATTGATATATAAACATATGGCATATTATTTAATGAGAATTAAATTAATTTTCCTCTCTATCAATTATTTTTACCGCATGTAAAGATATTTCCAATGTCCTTCATTTACTATTCTTTCTCTCACGGATCGTCGAGTCTCGTTGTATAAAGCCATGAACTGATTGAAAAAGCCATAAATTATGTCGAAGTTTCAGACTTGTCAAGCTCTACGAATTTTTTTCTTTCTCGGGGATATCTTAAATTATTTTTAAAAGAAATGGGAAATACAGCACGTTACATGGCTAAAATATAATTTAGAATTGTTGTAAATGGAAAAACTGGTATCAAAACTGTTTCGTAATTCTAAATGATCATTTGTTTTAGAAAATTATTTTTTTCAAGAAGGTTTCCACGAAAATAAATCAGCAAGTTTGGAATGATGTAATTAGAGAAAGTGTTGGAACTTTTTCAGAAATTAATAAGTGTGACGGTAGGATTATTACGAACTTGAAAGTAAGTTTGCGCGTGCGCATTTACACATACCCAGCCACACATATATATATATTGAGACGGAATATGACGTTTTAATTAAATATATATATATGTGTTTGCGTGCGTAAAATTTCAGATAATTTATATATGTAAAAGCACAAAATGAATGAAGACAAAAGACAAAATGAGGGACATTATCAAGGCTTTATGGAGACATTTGCCTTGATAAAGTTCCTCAGTGACGAAACACGTCGGCTGAGATAAGTTTTCCTTTTGTCTATATATATATATATATATATATATATATATATATATATATATATATTATGGAATATTACATTCGAATATTGCCCTACTATTGTATTGAGGACTATTTTTAAATTAATGTTGTGAAAGTTTGAATTTAAATTTGATTCGTTCTCATTTCATTTGCATATATATATATATATATATATATATATATATATATATATATATATATATATATATATGTTACTAAAAAATAATGGATTGATTTTTAATCCTACACTTTTATTAATTCAAACCTATTAATAAATAAATATGGATCGTCTATTTTCAAATGCGAAGTGTCCATTATATAATAACGTTTCAAGTAATTTATATATAAATATATATATATATATATATATATATATATATGTGTGTGTGTGTGTGTGTGTGTGTGTGTGTGTGTGTGTGTGTGTACATAATGCTTAAAAGAAAAATAGCCCAATGCTTGCATATTTTTTAAAAGTGCTCAATACACAATTAAGAAAAATTGAATTTTTACAGCTGGTTAGGCAAAATCTACGCATTACCCAGGTTTCGACCTTACGGTCTTGTCGGGTTAGTTACCGAGTAGTGCGTTGGGATATATATATATATATATATATATATATATATATATATATATATATATATATAATTGTACATATGGACGGTAATCTCACTTTTATACAAGGTTCATTGAAGATGCTTGACGTTACGATTAAGCTTTTTATTACATGTTTCTTGCATTCGCACAAGTCATTTCTTTTGTGGACAGAGAGCGCATATAAACTGTTCAAATGATCTGTGAAGCCGAGCGCTTTCGGCTAATCTATTAGCCATCATCATAGATTTTTATTTGTTTAACTGAATATGTATGTATGTATATATATATATATATATATATATATATATATATAAATATATATATATACATATTCTGTGTATTTAGGCAGCATTTTTTCATTGATGCATGTTTCATTAAATAATATAGACAAATTTTGTCTTTTTAGTTTATGTAAATTCTTTTTATATCGTCTGATAAGATTAATAATATTATCATTAATAGAAGAAACAAAATCACAATATTGATACATATTTTTTTATCCTATCTAAGCTTTCGGTTTACATAAGGCATTATCAAAGATGACAATTACATTACAATATATATATATATATATATATATATATATATATATATATATATATATATATATGTGTGTGTGTGTGTGTGTGTGTGTGTGTGTGTGATTGTTTCAAATTTGTAAAACTCCCAGCATATATATATATATATATATATATTATTTTATCCAGATATTATATACATATCAAGAAAGTATACGTGGCCTCTCATTATGCTATCTATATATATATATATATATATATATATATATATATATATATATATATATATATATATATATATATATATATATATTCCTCCACCGTACATCCCTATAGCGGCTCGCATTGAGGAACCACAGAGCCGAGGTCAAATTTCAGTCGAATCCATTACATTCACTTACATGCTAATACTCTTGCGAAAGGTATGAATCCTCTCTTCTCCCCCTAGTTATGGTTTAATAGCAGGACAGATGGGTTCTATAGTCTTGGATGGCAACTAGTCTAGGAGAGGGACAACCCTGAATTCAAAACCAGCAGAAGGTCGTTTGGGGGCCTCGTAGCACACGGTGCACCAGGTCTCTGTATTGGGTCCTTCAAAAAGTGTGGTTGGTTCTGCACAAAGCCTTCATCACTGTCATCAATTCATATGTGAGGGTCTATGGCTGTTGGTTGCTTTGAATTGAATTGCTTGACACTCATAAGTCGAAAACGACAGGAGAGTTCATTATATATATATATATATATATATATATATATATATATATATATATATTGTGCGTTGGGAGAGAGAGATTGACTACTGAAATGTAGCACTCTGATATTTGGCCATTGCAATACTAATTTTGACGCATGGATAACGTCTGGAACTTTTCAGCATCTCCTTGCATATCTGTGCGGTGTGTATGCGAACTCTTTTTTTACAGTAAGGCTCACCCTTTACCAGACCCGGGGCCACTCAAGGTAGAGTGTTACGCTCGGAGGCCATTTGTATGTATAGGAATGGAAGATAAAGATTAACCCTAGCCTCGAATAGGCTAAGATTGAAATATCCTTTTGGGAGTCGGTTCTACAAGGCAGTGGTTCGCAGAAAGAAGCTGTTCCAGTTGTAACTTATTTCCAACCGGTGGAATACGTGGGGAATGTAGGAGGTTTGCTACTATGTAAGTGTCATGGCGTGAATGTTTACCTCGGCGGGACCAGGGAATGTAGTTCGTCCGAGCACTTTCCATGGAAGTAGCAGTAGACTATTAATTATAAACATTGCGATAACAACAACAAAGGTAGGGATAATAGTTTGAATATAAATATTGTAAATAAAGATAATGCGATTATCTAATCTCAGGTCCCACAGTTAAATCGTAGGGTTGGTTGAGATCATTAGCCGTGGGTTGCTGCCAGTCTAGGCAAAGGATAATTCTGAATTAAATGGTGTGTAGAAATCATTAGAAAAGAGTCCGACTATAATTCTCAGGAAATCATAGGCAATTCACAGATAATAAAGAACAGAAACCTGTTAAGAGCCATAAAAAGACATACTGATAGTGTAAAAATGATTTGGTACAGTGGTACTTTTCGAAAATGACCCTAACTATGATAGGGGTTAGCTTCGACGCTCTTCCTTGACCAAAATTCTTTGACAACTTCTGTAATAGGTTTCCTGTCTTTCTTCCCATTTTTCGTCTACTCTGCTGTTTCCGTTAGGGCTTTTGATTGTTTGATTTGGTTTTTTTATTGGGGGGGGGGGTATCAACCCGTTGTGAATTATTTAAAATCAAAATTGATTGTTTTATTTATTTTTATATTTTTTTTTTATGGTTTATCAACCCGTTGTGAGTTATTTAAAATCAAAATTAATTGTTTTATTTGTTTGTTTTTTATTTGTTTTTGTTTTTTAGGGTTCATCAACCAGTTGTGAGTTGTTTAAAACCTAAACATATTTTAGATTGTAAGAATAATTCTTTCTTCATTTTTTTTTTGGTGGGGGGAGTAAATATTGCATTAACAATTTTTGAGACTAGCAATGACATTTCCAGATACAAATCATACTATTTAAACCATAGATGGGAGAGGAGAAGGATTTCGCGTAGGTATTTTCGCGTAATTCAATGTAACGAAGACGACTGGGATTCGAACTCTGTCCTCCGATTTCTCATACCACGCTGCTATCCATTACACCACCTCCACGTCCTTTCCGGGCATGCAGTAACTATACTTCCTTCTTTATCAACCACCACAAATTATTATTATTATTATTTGTTGTAGCATACCTACGGACGATAATGGGTATGTCCCCATTCACATAAATACAGTAGTAAATACTGTATGTTGGTCTGCAGTTGGAGATTCTTCTCCAGCTGTGCTGGTCAAACCCTCTGCCTCCGGGCAGAGAGGTCCCCAGACGAGGCTCTCGGGAAACAGCTACTCGACACCATTTAACAGGTTACAACATTATTATTATTTTATTTCCTTTGATTTCTGGCGTGTACACATTTCGTTCCGGGTCCCACCCAGAGACCTAAGGTTAGAAATGGCATCATGACATTTTCCACTGACCAAAAAATAAAAACAAAATTACATATATAAAGCTCTTCGTAAGGTGTGGGCTGTACTCGTGAGAACAATTTTTTGTATTTCTTTAAGGTATGGGCTTCCAGGAATCCCTTCAACTAGTCTACTGGAATCTTTTCCAGCCAATCCGAGGGCTCCAACTACAACAGGGATGATTGATGTTCCCATGTGCCACATTTTCTGAGATTTCGGTTTCAAGATCATTATTATTATTATTATTGAGTTTCAACACCGCTAGGAGTTCTATCGGGATTTATTAACGGGGCATAATTTTAAATACATAAGACATGCAAATCACATTGTTCTGATGGTGCATTCTGACAGAAAACTGCCAAAACTCCAGACAATGTTGAAAAAGAAAGGAATAACCATTAAATATGACACATTTTATTGCTATCAGTCGGAGTGAACGAAATAGGTACGGGGATCGAACTGAAGACTCCAGAGACAAGTAGGTAGAGATGCCTTCGATCTGAGGTAAAATCGTAGTACCTGTTCTTTCCTCATTGGAGATGATTGGAGGCGCCCTGTTCCGGAGATTCCAACCCTGGGCAGCACGATTCTCCTTGCACTAAGAAAGGTGATGGCAGGTGTAACATCAATGCTAGCCTGACTGCGGTCTCGGTCATTAGGCTATTTTTGTCCATTGCCCATATGTACGAAATGTATGCGTATGGGTCTCCCACATAAAAAAGACCTTGCGGCTTTTAGTGGACACGTCAGGTAAATATCGCTCTGGGTCCGAAGGTGTATTGGAATTTTAGTGAACACGTCAGGTAAATATCGCTCTGGTCCGAAGGTGTATTGGAATTTTAGTGAACACGTCAGGTAAATATCGCTCTGGTCCGAAGGTGTATTGGAATTTTAGTGAACACGTCAGGTAAATATCGCTCTGGTCCGAAGGTGTATTGGAATTTTAGTGAACACGTCAGGTAAATATCGCTCTGGCTCGAAGGTGTATTGGAATTTTATTGAACACGTCAGGTAAATATCGCTCTGTATCCGAAGGTGTATTGGAATTTTAGTGAACGCGTCAGGTAATTATCGCTCTGGTTCGCAGGTGTATTGGAATTTTAATGGAATGGTCAGGTAAATATCGCTCTGATCCGAAGGTGTATTGGAATTGGGAAAGACAACTTCAAAGGCAAATAAATTTTCTTTTTCTTTATCTGCTCGTTTTTTAATCTCTGCTTCTCTCTCACCATTTCCGTCTGTCTTTATCTTTCACGTTTTTTCTCCTCTTCTTCATCACTTTTTCTTCCCCTTCATTCGTTTCTTTCCTTTCCAGTTCTACTCTTGATAAGAAATATCTAAGACTAAAAAAAATGGCTTCTCATTCGGAACAAGGTAAATCATGTTTTATTAACATGCAGACATCATTTTTGAGTTTACAAAGCAATTACGTATAAAGTATGAAAACTATACAATCCCATAAGTATCAGGCAAGCGAATAAACGCTATAACAATAGGTGCTGGAATTAGGCTCAGACTGAACAAACAGCACGTTTAATTAAAAGTGTTGTCATTCAGCCAGGAAAGTTGTAAAACAGCTTCTTTCTCTGTTAACATCTGCCAACTACTACCACTCCAAAAACTTTTAGGTCTGTATTTGGCCATGGAGCCTAAATTTCACACACACACACACACGTATATATATATATATATATATATATATATATATATATATATATATATATATATATATGTACCTCCACTTCTACACCAAGTTTCTCTTCTTGCACTTCCCGCCTGTGTAGCTACCTTCCGTTTACTTGCTTCCCTGACAAATTTCCTCATTCATCCCTATTCTCAGTCTTGTCTCTCACTTTTACTGTCTGTAGCCACCTGGTATTCCCTTGATTGGGGTGAAATGATTATATATATATATATATATATATATATATATATATATATATATATATATATATATATATATAAGTGAACATTGACGTCAACACTTAGAGAGGCGACAGGCAGTTTCAGACCTGACGATTGCGTCTAGCATGAAACAGCCTGTCGCCTTTGTGTTGACTTCAATGTTCACTTTTATATTTACACACGCTCTCTCTCTCTGATATCGAGTATTTTATCCCATAAATATAACACACCTTAAGAGTATATTTCTTTATATATATATATATATATATATATATATATAGATAGATAGATAGATAATATTGGTGGTCAATATATATATATATATACATATATATATATATATATATATATATAAAATATATATATAAATCTATATAAATAAATTTCCAAGAGGATAGAATCCAGGTAGAACTCAATGTCCAGGACAGAATAATAATGCAATAAAAAAGCTCAAACACTAATATTTCATGGTTATAATTTATTACATTGGATTCGTAATCACGATTCAATTCATCAGACCTACAAATTCAAAAAGAAATCGGAAAATATAACTCCGGGTATAAAAAACAAAATTTTAGTGAGAGTGTCTGCGTGAGAGTGAGAACCAAGTGTGAGAGGGAAATGTATGAAAGCTCTAGAGAGAGGTGTAACAGAAGAAAGAACAGGAAGGCCTAAAGGTTAAGGTGGGGATTAAAATGTAACAGAGAAGTTTTAAAGAGAGGAGTTAAATAACGGTTTAAATGAGTGAGATACAGATAAATATGAATTATTTTTCGATGCATAAACATGGAATATTAGTGTTTGGGGCTTTTTTATTATATATATATATATATATATATATATATATATATATATATATATATATATATGTTGTAACTGATTTATCAAAAACAACAGTAGCAAACCGGAATTGGTTTTACAAGTTTATTAACTTTTGGTACAGGGAAACATAATGTGAAACTAGGGGAGAGAATATTAAGCCGTGAGGCCCAAACGTATTAACATGGACAAAAAATCCGGTTACTCGATGTATTGATAGACAGTAATAATAATAATAATAATAATACATTTACTACCTCTCCTTATAAAAAACAACTAGTATAAACACATATACTCTCAACTATAAAAATAAGTGTCCTATTACAAAATAGCTATTATACGAAACTTAAAAAACCGTGCAAAATCTAATTTTTCAACAAAAAAGATTTTTTCTACACTAAATTAAAAAATATTAAGCAAAACTTCATTAATAATGACCTCCCCTATTACATTGTTGATGAACAAATTAGACAAGGGATATTAACAGCAATAAAAATGAATACAGTACATCAACAAATAACTCTAAATACATTAATTACTTCATCGTAATCAAATGCATTCTAACTATAAACAGGAGGAAAACATTCTAAAAAAAGCACATAAACATTAATATATCCTCCGCTGATCCAAGTAAAAAACCAATTATATACTATACTAAATTTAATACAACCAACCTAGTTGTCCAGAACAATTCTAGCATCTTGCAAAAGGCAAACATCGGCTATCAATTTAAATGTTCTTTAGGAGATTGTATCTCTGATAAAAATGTCAATAAGTACGTTGGCTTTACTACGACGATGCTACCAAAAAGGTTTACATTTCATTTGGCTGAGCATAGTTCAATAACTCAGCATTTGAAGGAATACACATGGTCACACTCACTGATTAGACGGATATTAGTTGAAACTAAATCTATATTACATAAAAACAATAATAAGCAAAAACTAAAAATCCTTTACATAAGAGAATTAAAGCCCTAAATAAATAAAGTCAACTTCGAGTATAGCAAGAAAGTCCTTAAATGCTTATAAAAAAACGAGAAAAAATTATATATGTATGAGCAAAAATGGAAAAGTTACTTCCCTTTTACTGGGAAAAACACGTGGATATTGAACTTTGAAATCTAGAACATTGCATAAGCAGTAAAAACGAACAATTGAAATGTTTTGAAATTACAAAAACACATATACATATTCACAGACAACTTAACCTCCTGAAGATGGTCTCAGATGAGATTGAAAGTATTGTGAAAAAAAATTGGGATTTTTCATAATCAATTTTCTAAGGCTACCAAGAAATGAATCCGCGAACTTGAAAGGATCACGACGAAAACTAATCGACATGATATGACTAAATTATTTAACCAAACCTGTTGGAATGCTGCAATATATATATATATATATATATATATATATATATATATATATATATATATATATATATATATATAAGCTATGAAATCTCCACAAACATTCTTAAATACCTATAATCTCTAGCAGAAGTCATTGGTTTATACCAATGGCTTCCCATACTTAATACTTCTCGTTTTCCCTCTCGCGTGATCATGTGTGACGTCACGAGCTATGACGCGCTTTTCGCTTCCTTGGCTCGTAAATAAGAGATTGTCATTACTTTGAGCTTATTCAAACAGCAACGGTGGGCCATTATTGTGGTTTCGTATGTGTGTTGTTTGATTTATTAAAATTGTCATCTTTGATAATGGCTTCTATCAGCCGAAAGCTTAGATTGGATTCAAACATGTGTCAATATGGTGTTTTCCTTTCGTCTTTCAACGATAATGTGATTAAGCTTATCAGAAAATACGAAAGGAACTTACTTAACACAAATAGAAAAAACTTGTCTATATTATTTAATGAAATATGCATTAATATATATATATATATATATATATATATATATATATATATATATTTATGAAATAACAACAAGAAAAAACCAAGCAAAACATCCTATTGCGTCTGGCTATCTTTTACGCACTTTAGCGTCAAGAGTGATTCTCACACATATTTGAATATTTATCTGTTACTTCATTACACGTGACACGTATCTAACCAATAAGAAATGACCAATCACAACATACCATTAATCTGCGTTTCTTTGCTTTTTATCATTTTTTATCATCTCTACGTTGATCTCTGACAAAGCTTTACTAAAGTGAAATATGTTAGATTAAGATCCGTTTCCTACTTGTTCTTTATCCTATCATATATATATATATATATATATATATATATATATAAATAGTAAGGTAATGAAGGTTTTGGTAATCCGTATGGATAATTCCAAAGAGGACGTAAACCAGAGAGCTCAATGTAAGAACAGACCAAATGTTAAATAATTAAGAAAGAGACAACCTTAAGGTTCCATGAATATAATTTATCTGCCCAGAAAATATTATATATATATATATATATATATATATATATATATATATATATATATATATATACGTGTGCATGTTTGTAAGTATATATATATATGTAAATATATAGATATACATGTAAATATATATATATATAAATACATATATATGTATATAAGTAAATATATATATTTATATATATGTATATATGCAAAATGTGTATGTATACACATATATAATGTATAAATAATATGTATATATAAAATTGCATATATATATATATATACATATATATATGCAATATATATATATATATATATATATATATATATATATATATATATATATATATTATTTGTATATTATATATACGCGGTACTTATTGGAAAGCGCTCAATATCAGTGATAGAGCTAACATGTCTGACGATCGCAAATAGCGTGAAACCCAGTGTCACAAACTCACATCAATCCAACTAAATATATATATATATATATATATATATATATATATATATATATGTACACACACACACACACATATATATATATATAAATATATATATATATATATATATATATATATATATATATATATATATATATATATATATATATATATATATATATATAGCTACTAATGTGCATATGCTTTCACAGATTCTTAAACACATTAACACAAAGTATCTCTTCGAGTCTGGATCGCTCCACAGAACTCATTTGATATGCATAATATGGTATGTGATAATGTTGTTCACGCCATATCAAAAATCCTAACGATTGTGACACACGTTAAAGATTTCTTCCCATATGTATTTCAGTTCACATTCTCACTTTGTCTCAGTAAAATGCCATGCAAGTTCAAGCGGTTCATCTTCCTTCATTCAAAAATCTCCTTTCAGTTTTCTCACAAATCGGACGCCAGATGCAGTCATTCATAACGAGGCTAAGCCATTCATAACGAGGCTAAGTACCTAAAAATCAAACTGTCTACTTTTTTTTTCTTTTATTTGGCAATGAGGAAAAAAATAATCTCATAAACCAAATTAATTTCCCCATGGAAAAAAAATGTTTCTTAACGGATTGAGACCACAAATTTGTTCGAATTCTTAGAAGCCCCGCCACCCTCGTATAAATGTTCCCAAGTGTCTCATGAAAAGAAGAAAAAAGAAACTCTTTAAGCAGTTTTCAGAATGAACACCTAATTTGGTTTTATATTCATAGCTTTCATACTTTCTAATGGCTTCTTTGTCTTCAGATTTTTGTCTTCTGTTGATTTTTTCTTCTATTCTAATTTATTTCGTTGCTTTACAATTCCCAGATTCCTTTGTTTCGAGTCTATTTTCATTTTTTTTTTCATTTTCTTCCGAGAATTATTAAATTTGACTTTATTTTGTCAAAGAAAAATATTACGAGTTATATTTGGTTTATATCTGAAAGTAGTCCGTTAATAATTCTATGATGGCAGTTATTTTATCAAGGGAGATAACTTACGGAAACAGGAAGTTAAATGATAAAAGGTTTAATGGAAATCGTTGTCTTAAACTGGCTCGTTATAGTTTAAAACTAACTCGATCTTTCCATAAGATTGCTTGGGTAGAGAAATATCAAAAAGACTGCTATTATATAGGTCCCTCCACCAATTCGGTGGACGTAAGGTTTAAAATTATTTTAAAAAAAAGAAAAGGCTTTCTTGAAGCTTTCATTTTAGTTTTAATTGAAAGCTAAAGGATTTAAAATTTACTATTACCAGTAGCATAAAATACTCTCTAGTGTATTTCAAATTATATTGATCTGAATCGATTTTTTCTTCATAATAAAATCGATCAAAACGGTCATTTTTGACACCTTTCTAAACAAAAGTTAATTTTCAGTTTTAAAAATCTTGCAAAAATAAAATATATATTTCTGAAACATTATGTGGAAAATTATCGAATTTCAATGGAAATTAATCTGATTTGAAACAAATATTACTTACTCATAGCATAAAATGTTGCATGCAAACATTTCTTAACCACGTGGTCTTGTTTTTCTGACGTGCTAATCGATTTATTTACATTCGATAGACAGCCGAACTTGTACATAGTTAAGTATGGTGAAGCAGATGATAAAGTTTTTTTCGCCGTAAGAAAATGCTAAATGCTAGATTTATCGGTTAGTACATGCATACTTAAGAAATTCTGCACATAATCACACTTACAAAAATCGAAATTCTTGTTAAAATAGTCGGGGTGGTCAGATTGTACATATATGATTAGTAAATTACACACAATAAAAATATTTTCTAAGAGTTATTTCATTCTTAAATTTTAAAAGATTTAAAAACATTATAAATTTTTCCATTTAAAATTTAAAAAAAATGTAAACAAATCTTGGAAAAATTCAATTTTTGCCAATAGTTTTTTCTTCTTCAGATAATATTGTCTTTAATATATATTATTCGTAAAAGCAATTGAAAGTTTCTCTAATTAAATAATGTCTTTCTTTTATTGCGCTTTTTATTTTTCGATTCAGACTAGATTTTTGTAAGACCGGACCGGATTTTGCAAAAAAAGTTCGGTGATTTAAATTCTTCAAATAATTCTGCTTTTAACTCATATATTCACTAAAAATTATCGCGTTGAATTTCTCAAGTTTTCAAAAAATAAATAAGGGGGTTAAAAATATGTAAAATAAATAATTTTACCAATATTTTCTAATAAAAACAATTTTAAAAATAATATCAGTCATTTGTGAATAAGTCCCGAAAATTTCATTAAAATCCGACAATTATTTGATTTTTGCAAGAAATTTCAAATTAATGTGTTTGCCACTGAAAAAAAGAGGCGAAAATTTGCTATGCTAAAAGTGAGTACAACTGCTGACGCAAGAAAAACAAGTTTTTTAATCAAAATTTTGAATATTCTAAAAAGGAGTAAAAAATTTAATTAAATAATTAAAAAAATACTTTGATCCTTCCTCTTAATAATAACATAAAGATTTTGACAATAAAACTATGTTTTCATTACGTTTGGAGAATGTTTTCATCACGACATACTGATTTTTTAAGGGTTTTAGGAGGTACCCAGTTATTATACATCTGTCTGGTAGGTTGCAAAGACGTGATTTTTAACCTGCTAATGCCCCACCGTAACATCCAGTATTAATTTAAAAATGGGATAAGAGGGTAAATTTAATATCAGGTAGTGTTGTAAGGGTTTTTTTTATCGGTGGAGCGGTAGGGCCATGCATAATCAGGAAGTGAAACGAAAGGTTATTACTAAGCAGTACATAGCATGAGAGTGTCATTAATATTGCTAGGACAACGACCACTACATACATTGTCTTCCTTTTTATAGAAGAGCGTAGAAACCGCTGAACTGGATGATTATCGTGACTGGACTATAAATAGCTAAGGAGTACTTTTCTTGTCGTGGGTCCTAAGAGCGTTCCATTATGAGAAGAGTTATGGCTGACGGCCGGCACACAAGTCGATATCTGATCAATATCAGTTATGTCGCCGTATAGAAGGGGCACGATGCTGAAAGGCCCGAAGCCCCTAATGATAAAAAAGAATCAATTCATAACAAAAAAGAAAAAATCATAATAAGAAAGAAACAATTCATAACAAAAAAGAACCAATTCGTAACAAGAAACAATTCACAACAAAAAGAAACAAAATAGAGACAATTCATAACAAAAAAGAAACAATTCCACAAAAAAATAATTCATAACAGAAACAGAAACAATTCATAACAAGAAAGAAACAATTCATAACAAAAAAGAAACAATTCCACAAAAAATAATTCATAACAGAAAGAGAAACACTTCATAACAAGAAAGAAACAATTCATAACAAAAAAGAAACAATTCCACAAAAAATAATTCATAACAGAAAGAGAAACACTTCATAACAAGAAAGAAACAATTCATAACAAAAAAGAAACAATTCCACAAAAAATAATTCATAACAGAAAGAGAAACACTTCATAACAAGAAAGAAACAATTCATAACAAAAAAGAAACAATTCCACAAAAAATAATTCATAACAGAAAGAGAAACACTTCATAACAAGAAAGAAACAATTCATAACAAAAAAGAAACAATTCCACAAAAAATAATTCATAACAGAAAGAGAAACACTTCATAACAAGAAAGAAACAATTCATAACAAGAAAGAAACAATTCATAACAAAAAAGAAACAATTCATAACAAAAAGAAACAATTCCACAAAAAATAATTCATAACAGAAAGAGAAACACTTCATAACAAGAAAGAAACAATTCATAACAAGAAAGAAACAATTCATAACAAAAAAGAAACAATTCCACAAAAAAATAATTCATAACAGAAACAGAAACAATTCATAACAAGAAAGAAACAATTCATAACAAAAAAGAAACAATTCCACAAAAAAATAATTCATAACAGAAAGAGAAACACTTCATAACAAGAAAGAAACAATTCATAACAAGAAAGAAACAATTCATAACAAAAAAGAAACAATTCCACAAAAAAATAATTCATAACAGAAAGAGAAACAACTCATAACAAAAAAGAAACAATTCCACAAAAAATAATTCATAACAGAAAGAGAAACAATTCATAACAAGAAAGAAACAATTCATAACAAAAAAGAAACAATTCCACAAAAAAATAATTCATAACAGAAAGAGAAACAATTCATAACAAGAAAGAAACAATTCCACAAAAAATAATTCATAACAGAAAGAGAAACAATTCATAACAAGAAAGAAACAATTCATAACAAAAAAGAAACAATTCCACAAAAAATAATTCATAACAGAAAGAGAAACACTTCATAACAAGAAAGAAACAATTCATAACAAGAAAGAAACAATTCATAACAAAAAAGAAACAATTCATAACAAAAAAGAAACAATTCCACAAAAAATAATTCATAACAGAAAGAGAAACACTTCATAACAAGAAAGAAACAATTCATAACAAAAAAGAAACAATTCCACAAAAAAATAATTCATAACAGAAAGAGAAACAATTCATAACAAGAAAGAAACAATTCATAACAAAAGAGAAACAATTCCACAAAAAAATAATTCATAACAGAAAGAGAAACACTTCATAACAAGAAAGAAACAATTCATAACAAGAAAGAAACAATTCATAACAAAAAAGAAACAATTCCACAAAAAAATAATTCATAACAGAAAGAGAAACAATTCATAACAAAAAAGAAACAATTCCACAAAAAATAATTCATAACAGAAAGAGAAACACTTCATAACAAGAAAGAAACAATTCATAACAAGAAAGAAACAATTCATAACAAAAAAGAAACAATTCCACAAAAAAATAATTAATAACAGAAAGAGAAACAATTCATAACAAGAAAGAAACAATTCATAACAAAAAAGAAACAATTCCACAAAAAATAATTCATAACAGAAAGAGAAACACTTCATAACAAGAAAGAAACAATTCATAACAAGAAAGAAACAATTCATAACAAAAAAGAAACAATTCCACAAAAAAATAATTCATAACAGAAAGAGAAACAATTCATAACAAAAAAGACACAATTCCACAAAAAATAATTCATAACAGAAAGAGAAACAATTCATAACAAGAAAGAAACAATTCCACAAAAAATAATTCATAACAGAAAGAGAAACAATTCATAACAAGAAAGAAACAATTCATAACAAAAAAGAAACAATTCCACAAAAAAATAATTCATAACAGAAAGAGAAACAATTCATAACAAAAAAGAAACAATTCCACAAAAAATAATTCATAACAGAAAGAGAAACAATTCATAACAAGAAAGAAACAATTCCACAAAAAATAATTCATAACAGAAAGAGAAACAATTCATAACAAAAAAGAAACAATTCCACAAAAAAATAATTCATAACAGAAAGAGAAACAATTCATAACAAGAAAGAAACAATTCCACAAAAAATAATTCATAACAGAAAGAGAAACAATTCATAACAAGAAAGAAACAATTCATAACAAAAAAGAAACAATTCCACAAAAAAATAATTCATAACAGAAAGAGAAACAATTCATAACAAAAAAGAAACAATTCCACAAAAAATAATTCATAACAGAAACAGAAACAATTCATAACAAGAAAGAAACAATTCCACAAAAAATAATTCATAACAGAAAGAGAAACAATTCATAACAAGAAAGAAACAATTCATAAAAAAAAGAAACAATTCCACAAAAAATAATTCATAACAGAAAGAGAAACACTTCATAACAAGAAAGAAACAATTCATAACAAGAAAGAAACAATTCATAACAAAAAAGAAACAATTCATAACAAAAAAGAAGCAATTCCACAAAAAATAATTCATAACAGAATGAGAAACACTTCATAACAAGAAAGAAACAATTCATAACAAGAAAGAAACAATTCATAACAAAAAAGAAACAATTCCACAAAAAAATAATTCATAACAGAAAGAGAAACAATTCATAACAAAAAAGAAACAATTCCACAAAAAATAATTCATAACAGAAAGAGAAACAACTCATAACAAAAAAGAAACAATTCCACAAAAAATAATTCATAACAGAAAGAGAAACAATTCATAACAAGAAAGAAACAATTCATAACAAAAAAGAAACAATTCCACAAAAAATAATTCATAACAGAAAGAGAAACAATTCATAACAAGAAAGAAACAATTCATAACAAAAAAGAACCAATTCATAACAAAAAACAAATCACAACAAAAAGAAACAATTCATAACAAAAAAGAAATCATTCATAACAAAATACAAACAATTCATAACAAAAAAGAAACAAAATCTTGCTCAGAATACTGTTCATCATTTGATATAAAAAATAGTTTGTCGATTCTGTAATGGAGCCACAGTTTTACAGTCCACTGCACGAGGTTGTTAGCGTCAATGGTTGCTTGTTTATATCTCTGATGTAAATAGCAAATGAGTGATATTGTTTGTTGCAATAACATACGCTACGTAGCAGTACTATTAAAAAGAACTACCTGTCATAATTTGTAATCTACGGTATTAATATTTTATAGCACTCGATGTTGACTTTATTGTGTTTATCAAGAGATCTGACGAATTTTAGATGCTTGCTAAGTTATACCGATACAGTATACGGTATTTATCGGTGTGTATTGTAGTTTGTTTGCTATAGAACGCATAGAGAAAGATATTACGGTTAGTATCCTAATGTACAGGTAAGTGGTGTGACCTTATGTAGTTTTGGCATAGGTTATCGTCTACTGTAGCCTAACTTTATCTACCAGTTGGCTTAAGGTTTGGGCCCCTGGTAGACTACCGTATATTTAGGGGTCGGCCTTTCCGATAGGTATAGGCCTGTGCCGATCTATTACGCACACACATACATACAAAAATACAAATCACATACAACACCAAGCATTCATTGGTTAATTAATGACCACTACGTTATTATAGACAATTTACAAATCACAGCAATTTTCGCGACAATTTTGTAATCTCTCTATTTTTATGTGGTTGGTTATGTGCACTTTTGGGAGAAACGGATCACATAAAGTTTTCTTAAGTGTCGCCAAAGCTCGCTCACTGATTGGTCAAGCCAACCAATCAGATCGTCTGCACGCGAAGAATAACTTTTCCCGCGCAGCGATCTGGAGCCTATAGTCACTTATTTAAGCAAGAATTTTTCTTAGCTAATTAGTGAGAATTCAGCTCCCAAACGAATCCACAACAGTTGAAACCAACCTTCTCACCCACACACACCACTCACATGCTGAACATACCTTGTATACACTCACATAATCTTTTCTTACATAGCAAAATCTTTTGAGAACAGTTATTATAAGAGATTTCATAAACATTCTTCCAGTGAACTTTGAAATACTAAAATAACAGTTAAAGAGAGACAACTCTTGTTTATTTCAACCTTTTCTTACTTAAATGCATGCTTTCTTTCACATCATTGTTTGATATTGTACATCTTGTTAAATACATATTTTATCTGTAACAATGTCTTTGGCTTATCGTTTTCTGCGTCAGCACTTTTTCCGAATCTAAAGTTAAATTAATGTGGTGAAGTCCGCCATAGGCCTAAGTTAGAAATTTGAGCTAAAAAGCATGAGGTCGACTTGTACGCCACAATTTACGGTACCTTGAAAAGGGAAGCATATTATACGCACTTTTCTGAAAAAACAAAGACATAAAGAATTTAAATAAGTTAAATTTAAATCCATGCAGCTTTGTATAAATAAATGATCTTAATCAAACAAGAATACATTCTACAAATGAAAACTATTCCTCGATCTCAGAGTCAGGAAACTTCGCAGATGCAATGATGGCCTTCACCTTGAGATGTAACACTATTCCAAATTTCGTATATCCCAGTGAAGACTGTAGCCTACAATTTAAAGCACACATACGAATACAAATAAAATCACTTACATAATCATATATATATATATATATATATATATATATATATCATATTATATCAAATCCGTAGGTGGTAAGGATAAACAAAATATGTCTTTTTAATATTAAATATTAAAAAGATAGATCCATGAAGAGAGCTCCGTGTATCAAAGTACAGAGCAATATGATATATATATATATATATATATATATATATATATATATATATATATATATATATATATATATATAAAAGTGAAAATTGAAGTCAACACTTAGAGGCGACAGTCTGTTTCATGCTAGACGCAATCGTCAGGCCACGTGTGTTGACTTCAATGATCACTTTTATATTTACACACGCTCTATCTCTGATACTGATAAGAGTTCGGTAATAATTTAAATAACTTATTACCGAACTCTATAAAGATGTATTGAGCTTTTCCTTTGATTGATACACACACACACACACACACACACACACATACATACATATATATATATATATATATATATATATATATATATATACCGGGTGTAAGAGCAATGTTGTCCAAATCATGTTACACGATAATTGGCCACCCCACAAAATGTTTAATATCTAAAAAAAAAAAACAAAAAAAAACCACTAAACTAATTGACTTTCTTTTTTCCAGGTTTTCACATAGGACGTTTCGCCATCTTGATACCTTTTTGTCGTAAGAATCACTGAAAAACCTTTTACGTTATTAAGCTAAAAAGAGAGCAGGTTAAAATCGTTTTGTGTCAGACCCACTTTCTCTTCTCAAGTGAGCAATGGCGAGTGGAGAAAGATCATTCAGGCCTTCACTAATAGTACCAAAATTCATACTCTGGCTTCCATCTTTAAAGTCCATTCAAGAAACATCAAGAGAATGGTGAATAAGTTTTAAAAAGAGGAAACAGTAGAATGGAAAACTGGATCAGGAGGTCACAGCAGGAAGAGGGATCATCATTTTAACTTAGAGTTAAAGAGATCAATTAGAAAAACTCCAACTCAGTCCCTAAGACGTTTCGCAGGGGAGAGAGAAGTTTCAGCTATGACAGTCCAAAAATAATGAAAAAAGACTTGAAAATTAAATCGTATGTGAAACCTGTGAGGCAATTTGATACTCCAGGACAGAAAGTTAGAAGGTTAGAGAGGGCGAAGATCATCCTGAATAAGTTGGAAAATGATCCTGGAATAATATATATATATATATGAACTTTATTTCAATCCTTCATGAGCTTCCTATCCTTAGCTATGATTAATTAATGATGGACATTTTCGTTTATGATCGATTCTTATTGCTCAAACTAGAGTCCAGTGATGTTATACAAGCCCAGTAAGATACCTTTAATCATTTCTAAGATACAACGGTTCAAAGCTTAATCTAACAAATGGACAATTTTGCTGTTACACACGGTATAAGGGTAGCTTTGACTTTTGCACGGTACTGTATTTACACGGATAAATAAATATTTATACCACGTTGATATGCCAGTTTTCAGTGTGAACAGCCTGCCTGCTAACCGAGGAAATTAACATTCGAATTTCTTGTTTTCCGTTCGTCTTGGATACAATTTGAAACACTGAAACCCCACTACACACTGAACAGAGTCCAACATTATATTAAATGAATTATATGGGGGTGATAACGTAATGGAATTCTTAAAGGCATTAGAGTTAAATGAAGCGCTCTTAGGATTGCTCAACAATCACTGCTACGACGGCGACAGTTACTACTGTCGGAATGCGTTGGCTAGTTTGGTTATTCCTGCTACAGTGTGGAGGACATGAGAGAATGAAACTAAGCCAAATGTCAAAAAGTCGTCATTTTCTTAGAGAGGTAGAGAGATGTGAACAGGCAGTGCTAAAATATAGATATGAATATAGATAAATATGTAAAGACCGAGAGAGACAGAAAGATAATTATGAAGAGACATAGATAGATAGATAGATAGATAGATAGATAGATAGATAGATAGATAGATAGATAGATAATGAACAAAGTGAGATAGATAGATAGATAGATAGATAGATAGATAGATACTACCGTGATAGATAGATAGATAGATAAGGAACTACTTTGATACATAGATAGATAGATAGATAGATAGATAGATAGATAGATAGATAGATAGATATATAGATAGATAGATAAGGAATGACTATGATAGATATATAGATAGTTAGATAGATTAGTAAGGAGAGACTTATATATATATATATATATATATATATATATATATATATATATATATATATATATATATATATATATATGAAGAAATATAGTCTTAAGATGTACTATATTTATGGGATAAAGTGCTCAATATCAGAGATAGAGCGTGTGTAAGTATAAAAGTGAACATAGAAGTCAACACTTAGAGGCTACAGGCTGTTTCATGCAAGATGCAATCGTCAGGCCACCATGGTTGAAATTGCCAAAGACTAAAGTTGTTAAATCTAAAAGAAAAACATCATTAGACGCTCATGGTCCAAGTCATTGGAACACCCTATATATATAAATAAATAAATATATATATATTTTATATATATATATATATATATAAAGAACGTATGAATTTATTTTTAATCTGACATTATATATATATTTCTAACGAATTAAGGGATTTATTTTTACGCCGACATATTATATAAAATATAGATAGATAGAAAGATAGATAGATAGATAGATAGATAGATAGATAGATAGATAAGGAATGACTGTTAGATAGATAGATAGATAGATAGATAGATAGATAGATAGATAGATAGATAGACATGAACAGCCTGAAATATATATAGTAAAATCTGATACAGGAATTATAGGAAAAATAGATATACTAAGTTATAGAAAAACGAATATATCGACCACATTTGAAAGATATATATATATATAGGAGTACGACAAACACTGTCGAAATTAGAGAGGGACTGTATATATATATATATATATATATATATATATATATATATATATATATATATATATATATATACACACACTTACTGATTACATACTTATGTAAACGTGAAGAAATGCTCTTTCATGTAGATTTCTAAACCAACGATGTAGTAACAATTTAATGGATGCATCCATTTAAATATGGCCATGACGAAAATTCCCTTGATGGTGAAAGTGTTCAGAGGAGAATGGCCAGATTGATTCAAGCTGGTGGAAACAAAACAGTAGCTTAAATAATCACTCTTTTCAACGGTGATCATCTCTGAAAACTCGACATATCGAGCCATGAAGCAAACAGGCTACAGCAGCAGAAGACCAGGCCAGAACAAAAATAAACAAACTCACGACCAAGTCTATAATTTGAAGAATTTGGCTCTAGACAACAACAACAACAAAATACCTCCTCTGCACGAAATGTAATAATCTCCAGATGCACAACAGAATCATCAGATTTATTAAACTACTTTTTCCGTAATTATGCCAGGATTCACTGAACGTTCAACTGCTTTTTTCCCTTCTTTAAAAGACAGATGAGGTGATGTTCTTTGTAAAATAAAATAACACGAATTTTTAAACACGATCAAGCTTCTAAATATTTTATCAATTGAACGAGCAGAAATCTTTAAAAGCTGTTCTTTTTATGTATTCAATATAGTTTCCTTTTATTCTGATCAGATCAGTTAAACAAAGAACTATAGGCCGACCTCCTTCCTATTTCACTATATATGGACAAATATCTATCTATCTATCTATCTATCTATCTATCTATTTATCTATCTATATATATATATATATATATATATATATATATATATATATATATATATATATATAAATATATATATATATATATATAATATATATATATATATATATATATATATATATATATATAAAATATATATATATATATGTCGGGGGTGCGTGTTTGCGTGTACCTATATATATGTGTAATACTGATGCTACTGATATGCATTCTCATATTAAAATTGATCTTTCAGCTTCAGTGCTTGAACTATTTACATTTCAGATTCATTTTGAGACATAAATCTGTCAAATCAATTATACATCTCCAAATTCATTCTATTTTTGCTGTACTAAATGTCTCCTTTGTTCTTTCAGTTTTCCGGGGGTGGGAGATCATTCTTTGTCTTCTTTCCGTCCCTCCTTCCTAATTGTTCGATTGTCTAATTCTTTCTTTCTTTTTTCTTTCTTTCTTTCTTTTATTCTTTCTTTCTTTCGTTTTCTTTCTTTCTTCCTTTTTTCTTTCTTTTTTTCTTTTTTCTTTCTTTCTTTCTTTCTTTTTTCTTTCTTTCCTCCTTTTTTCTTTCTTTTTTCTTTTTTCTTTCTTTTTTCTTTCTCTTTTTCTTTCTTTCTTTCTCTTTTTCTTTCTTTCTTTCTTTCTTTCTTTCTTTCTTTCTTTCTTTCTTTCTTTTAACCAGTACAGTATTTTCATGTTTACTCTGATACCATTCTACGGAATCTAAACTACATTTTCGCGATTGTCACTTATTTTTTTACTTCCAATCTTCTGAACTTCAGGAGAGGTGCTATCCTAATGTTCAGAAGATTCGACTAAACGAAAAAATAAATAAAAAAATAAAATAATTATACGTAGTTTCTAATGTCTCTTTCGAAGTAGTCTTGCTATCTCACAAAACCTACTGCTCTCAAATTCCGTACTGTATTCGTTTACCAAAGTAAAAATTCCCTAGCATCTCGCCTATGCGATAAAATTAATGCTTGTTATTTATTTCATCGGCAGTTGCAACATATATCCGAAAAACAATGACACCGTGAGATAGAGCAAGTTTTCAGCAACTTGGCCGTCACCCATATTAGCGATTTATTTTCGCCAGTAATTTCATCGACTTTTTCGCACAACAGCCGAAAGACTGAGTAAAAGACCATCTCTTACGGGAGAATAGAAAAATGGGTAACAGTTAGATTTATTAAAATTCAAGTATATTTCAATATAACTTAGCTTCCCTTTACCTTTTCTATAAATACTTTCATGATTCCAATGAAAATTCCAATATGGTACCTACACTTTATGAATTTAAACGCAGTACTAGATTATGTGCCATGCGTGATACACGCTTAGGCGATCATTTATCTTTCGATACATGACTGACGAGGCAGATTTTTTTCCAGCAGTAGGTTGCCATTTCTTTCTGCGGTAGACCAGATGCCATCCAAGACTATAGAATGCGGTCTGTCTTGCTATTTACCCTTAGCTGGCGGGAGACGAGGAGGATTCATACCTTTCCCAAGGATATTAGCACGTAAGTGAATGTAATGGATCCGACTGGAATTCGAACTCGGCTCTCCGATTCCTCAATCTGAGCCGCTATTCAGTCATTTATATGTCATGAGTGATACACGCTTAAGCGATCATTTATCTTTCGATATATGACTGACGAGGCAGATTTTTTTCAGCAGTAGGTTGCCATTTCTTTCTGCGGTAGACCAGTTGCCATCCAAGGCTATAGAACCCAGTCTGTCTTGCTATTTACCCATAGCTTACGGGAGAAGAAAAGGATTCATACCTTTCCCAAGGGTATTAGCACGTCCAGTCAGTTATGTGCCACGCGTGATACACGCTTAGGCATTCATTTTTCGAAAGATACATGACTGACGAGGCAGATTTTTTCCCGCAGAAGGTTGCCATTTCTTTCTGCGGAGGAGGCACCGTGAAGTAATGGATGGCGGCTCGGATTGTGGAATCGGATAGCCGAGTTCAAATCCATTACATTCACTTACGTGCTAATACCCTTTGGAAATGTATGAATCCTCTTCTTCTCCCCCCAGATATGGGCTAAATATCAGAACAGACCAGGATCTATAGCTTTGGATGATTTCAGTTCTACCGCAGAAAAAATGGCAAGCTACCGCGGGAAAAATCTGCCTCGTTAGTCATGTATCGAAAGATACAGGATCGTCTGAGCGTATATCACGCATGGAACTGACTGACTGACTAGATTGGCGACAATTTAAGCGCAGTACTAGATTGGTCTCATCATTTTACTGTTGAAATGGCTCGATGTAACCGTAAGTTCTATGCTATTTACAAATCTGCCATTCGTCCGTGCAAATGGTCTTTGGCAGAAAGGAACGGCAACCTACTGCTGGACAAATCTGCCTCTTGCATTGAATCCGTTATCATATCTGGTCTGGTGCTCCTGTTGTACATCTTGAGACAAAATCTAAAGAAGGATCTGAAATGTAATCGATCCTGAGTCACTTTCTCACCTATGTGACGTGGCTTCCCTCTGCCTTTTCTACAAATATTTTCATGGCAACTATTCTGGCGCCCCGAATACACGAATTTAAGCGTGCTACTAGATTGGCATTTAGGTCATACCCTTTTAATGTTGAAATAGCTAAATGCGAGCGCCTCTTTTAATCCAACAGTTTTATTTCCCGCACTTCCCGCCTGTGGAACTCCCTCCCGTTTACTTGCTTCCCTGATATCTACAATCTTCAAAAATTTAAATGCAACGTCCATCGCCATCTTCTGTCTTAACGAATCCCGTTCATCTTTCGTCTTTTTTTTTCAGTCCTCCCTATTCTCAGTCTTCTCTTTCACTTTGATTCTCTGTAACCCCCTGCGCACTAGAGGCATCCCTGCCTTGCTTGGGTTGAAATGATTAAAATAATAAGTTTCTTCTCTCACACTTCTCGCTTGTGGAACTCTCTTCTGGATTTTTGCTACCTAGTTAACTTTGAGCTTCGAAAATTCAAATGCAATGTCAATCGATATCTTTTGTCTTCTTTATTCTTGTTCTTTTGTTTCTTTTTATTCTTTCCTTAATAGTATATTTGTTTCTCATATTCTCTAGCACAGGGGTCGGCAAACTTTTGATATGTGCCGACCATAAAACTAACTGTAATATGATTATTTATCATTTGCCATATTGTAAAGAAATAATTAAAAAAACATTTTTTATTCATACACATGTCTGTGAACAAAGATAACAAGACAATTTAAATAAATATATAACAACGAGTACCTGTAATGATAAATTTTAAAAAAATCTTTCTAATATTTATTTAATTTGCTTGATAAAAAATCCAAAAATGATTGATAAAATCCAAAGAAGATTCTGCAGTATTATCGGTCCTAACCTGGCATCTCGGCTTCAGTCACTTTCCAACCTACGTAATATAGTTTCTCTGTGATTTTCTATAAATATTTTCATGGCAATTATTCTGACGGGCTTTCCTGTTTTTATAGCTGGTAATTTTTTTTTGTTCAAAACTTTATTTCTGAGAATTATTTTTCTACAAAAATGTATTGTTGGTAATAATTTTTGACTAAGTATTTCTGGTATTAAAACCTATTCTTACACTTTCATAGTGTTTTGACCCCAGTTTGGGGGGTTAACTATTTACTCATAGCTGGGACCAGAACAGGAGCTACCACCCCGAGTCAGGGTGGACCTGAAAACACCAGCAATTAAGAGGTGGTTCCACGCTACTCAAAACCTGCCGATCAGAGGACTTGCTGTCAGGCGTATTTTACGTCTTACCCAGGAAGCGGATGTATTTTATCGTCATACTCAGAACGGCTGCATCATTGGAACGATTTTATATTTTTAATTTTAAAAAGTATAATATCATTAACTTTTCTGCTATATTTAATCAATATTCTGTGGGTGAACATTTGGTACTGAGACACACGCACACACACACACACACACACACACACACACACACACACACACACACACACACACACATATATATATATATATATATATATATATATATTACCAATTTTTGACTGGTAAGGATAATTACAGGGAGGATATTAATTTAATTTCAAAAGTACAGTAAAAAAAGGCTTGTGGACTTTGCCGTAATTAACCATTAAATTTGACCTACGCTAAATTCAATCCCACCGAGAAAGAAATATATATATATATATATATATATATATATATATATATATATATATATATATATATATATATAGTCTCCCGTCCATTTCGATGTATGAGGTTCCGACAACCTCATTTAGTATTTTTATGTTTGTGTTGTATGTGACATTTCAGTCCCGCTAGTGACCTGCATACAAGTCCACATAGCAACAGGAATATTTGCTAACGCATTCGCCGTCGTCTTCCGTCTCGTAGCCGGTCAATACGACTGATTTCGAAATGTCTAATCCCACTCTGACACAAATATCTCCAGTTATTTCTATCGAGGACATCTCGCTCGAAGTTAGTATAAGGCACATTGACAGCTGAGAAGTTACTCTTTAGCTTGTCTTTATAAGTGAACTACGGCCGTCCAAAACTATTTTGTCCATTGTTATGCTGGCTATATATGAGATCCTTAGGTATTCTGTCGTCATTCATCCTTGCAACATGACCAGCCTTGCAAAGTTGTGACTGCATCAGGAAAGTTTCAATATATACATATATATATATATATATGGGAAGAAAGCTCAATATTAGCATGTAGAGCCTGTAATGTGGATATTAAGTGTATGGTGAATGACTGCTTGAGGCCTTAAGCAGTCATAAAGGGTGAGTAGGCCAATTATGATGCTGTGTTGATTCCTATTTTCATGCATTTTATCACTCTCCCTCTGTTTTTTTCTCTCTCCCGATAGATAGATAGATAGATAGATAGATAGATAGATAGATAGATAGATAGATAGATAGATAGATAGATAATGAAGAGACCTGGTGAACATAGATAGATAATGAACATAGATAGATAGATAGATAGATAGATAGATAGATAGATAGATAGATAGATAGATAGATAATGAAGAGACCTGGTGAACATAGATAGATAATGAACATAGATAGATAGATAGATAGATAGATAGATAGATAGATAGATAGATAGATAGATAGATAGATAGATAGATAATGAAGAGACCTGGTGAACATAGATAGATAATGAACATAGATAGATAGATAGATAGATAGATAGATAGATAGATAGATAGATAGATAGATAGATAGATAATGAAGAGACCTGGTGAACATAGATAGATAATGAACATAGATAGATAGATAGATAGATAGATAGATAGATAGATAGATAGATAGATAATGAAGAGACCTGGTGAACATAGATAGATAATGAACATAGATAGATAGATAGATAGATAGATAGATAGATAGATAGATAGATAATGAAGAGACCTGGTGAACATAGATAGATAATGAACATAGATGGATAGATAGATAGATAGATAGATAGATAGATAGATAGATAGATAGATATGGACATAGAGAGAAAATGAAGAGACATAAATAGATATATATATATATATTTGAATAGTCTTTGAGTGATAGATAGATGGATAGATAGATAGGGACAGAGATAATGAAGAGACATAAATAGATATAGATATATATAGATTTGAATATTCTTTGAGAAATAGATAGAAAGATAGATAAATAGATAGATAGATAGATAGATAGATAGATATGGACATAGAGAGAAAATGAAGAGACATAAATAGATATATATATATATTTAAATAGATAGATAGATAGATAGATAGATAGATAGATAGATAGATAGGGACAGAGATAATGAAGAGACATAAATAGATATAGATATATATAGATTTGAATATTCTTTGAGAAATAGATAGATAGATAGATAGATAAATAGATAGATAGATAGATAGATAGATAGATATGGACATAGATAATGAAGAGACATAAATATATATATAGATAGATTTTAACAGTCTTTGAGTGATAGATAGATAGATAGATAGATAAATAGATAGATAATGAAGAGACATAAATAGATATATATATATATAGATTTGAATATTCTTTGAGAGATAGATAGATAGATAGATAGATAGATAATGAAGAGACATATATATATATATATATATATATATATATATATATATAGAGAGAGAGAGAGAGAGAGAGAGATTTGAAGATAGATAGATAGATAGACTGATATGGACATAGAGAGAAAATGAAGAGACATAAATATATATATATATTTGAATAGTCTTTGAGAGATAGATAGATAGATAGATAGATAATGAAGAGACATAAATAGATATAGATATATATAGATTTGAATATTATTTGAGAGATAGATAGATATATAGATAGATAATGAAATGAAGAGACATAAATATAGATATATAGATAGATTTGAATAGTCTTTTGGGTGAAAGATAGATAGATAGATAGATAGATAGATAGATAGATAGATAGATAGATAGATAGATAGATAGATAGGAACAGAGATAATGAAGAGTCATAAATAGATATAGATATATATATAGATTTGAATATTCTTTGAGAAATAGATAGATAGATAGATAGATAGGAACAGAGATAATGAAGAGTCATAAATAGATACAGATATATAAATAGATTTGAATATTCTTTGAGAAATAGATAGATAGATAGATAGATATGGACATAGATAATGAAGAGACATATATATATATAGATAGATTTGAACAGTCTTTGAGTGATAGATAGATAGATAGACAGATAGTTAGATAGATAATGAAGAGACATAAATATATATATATATAGATTTGAATATTCTTTGAGAGATAGATAGATAGATAGATAGATAGATAGATAGATAGATATGGGCATAGATAACGAAGAGACATAAATATATATATATATATAGATTTGAACAGTCTTTCAGTGATAGATAGATAGATAGACAGATAGATAGATAGATAGATAGATAGATAGTGAAGAGACATAAATATATATATATATATATATAGATATTTGAATATTCTTTGAGAGATAGATAGATAGATAGATAGATAGATAGAAATATAGATAGATAGATAGATAGATAATGAAGAGACATAAATATATATATAGATACATTTAAACAGTCTTTGAGTGATAGATAGATAGATAGATAGATAGATAGATAATGAAGAGACATAAATATATATATATATATATATATATATATATAGAGAGAGAGAGAGAGAGAGAGATTTGAATATTCTTTGAGAAATAGATAGATAGATAGATAGATAACCAGATGGCCATAGATAATGAATAGACATAAATATATATATTGATAGATTTGAATATTCTTTGAGTGATAGATAGATAGATAGATAGATAGATAGATAGATAGATAGATAGATAGATAGATAGACAGATAGATAGATAGTGAAGAGACATAAATAGATATAGATATATATATAGATTTGAATATTCTTTGAGAGATAGATAGATAGATAGATAGATAGATAGATAGATAGATAGATAGATAGATAGATGGCCATAGATAATGAATAGACATAAATACATAGATAGATGGATTTGAATATTCTTTGAGTGATAGATAGATAGGGATCAACACATCATAAATAAAGAACACCCTCAAACAAGTGTTCCAGGAAATAGAACATCAGATAGACTCTCAAAAACTGTTGTAACCAAGAAAGGATTACTGAATGAGGTGTAACCAAAACGGAGGTTGTAAATGAAATAGTAATCTTTATGACGTCAACGAAATACAATACTCGCCAGCGGCGTGATGTAGGTACACCAGTGGTGGACTACTTAGACAGCATATTACCCCACTTACAGTATGCAACATATTTATGAGGATTGGGGCAATCAAACTGTAGTGTTGATCCCTGTATCTACACTGTTAAAACCTATCTATCTATCTATCTATCTATCTATCTATCTATATATATATATATATATATATATATATATATATATATATATATATATATATATATATATATATATATATTAAATAGAAGATAAAGACCGGAAACGTTTTGTTATAATGTGGATATGTTTAAAATATATATTATACTTTATGTTCCATAATTTTGTTACACTAGTTTCCGGTTTCACGACTTTCATCAGACAAAGATATTTCAATATATTATTAAAAGGAATTAATTTTCCTCATGTTTTCCGATGTTTAACCATTGTCTAGTTTTGTGTGTAGTTTTAGCCCAAATGTGGCAAAAATATGGAAAATAAAGTAAAAATATATTTAAAAATCCGCATTATAACCAAAAACGTCTGCAACTTCTCCCTTCTCTTTAAAATATAGACTTTTCTCTCCTTGGAACAAGTATAACCTCTCCACTTATACATATATATATATATATATATATATATATATATATATATATATATATATATATAGAGAGAGAGAGAGAGAGAGAGAGAGAGAGATAGATAGATAGATAGATAGATATATACATGCATATATATATATACATACATACATGCATATATATATATACATACATGCATATATATATATATATATATATATATATATATATACATACATGGATATATATATATATATATATATATATATATATATATACATACATATATACATAAATATATTCATCGAAATAAATTTATTACCGAATATGGATTTTTAAAGTTTTTTCCTAATTATACATATATATATATATATGGATTTTTAAAGTTTTTTCCTAATTACTTATATATATATATATATATATATAATTATATATATATATATATATATATATATATATATTTGCAGCAATCCTTCCTTTATGCATGTTTCATTAAAAACGACTGACAAGGTACTACGGTTAAGCTTTTTATTTAATTTTTCTTGTGTTCGAACAAGAGCTTTCTTTTCTGGACAAAGAGTGTGTAAAAACTGTCCAAATGTTTTACATTTCCGAGCGCTTTCGGCTATACCTTTAGCCATTATCAAGAATGATACAATTTTCCAGCTTAATTGAGTTTGTGCATTATGTGTGTTTTAGTGTGTTGTAGGGATGTTTTAATATCCGAATACGGTTAGCACATTGTGGCCTTATTCGTAGTTAATATCCTTAAGAGTTGGCTTTTTCATTTTAATTATTAAAGCTTCCATTTATATATATATATATATATATATATATATATATATATATATATATATATATATATATAGGAAAAACTTTAAAAATCCATATTCAGTAATAAATTTATTTCGATGAATATAGGTATATTTAGCTCATTAGACCTACTATATTTTCTGAAATACCATCAGTTACCATCATGGCTTGAACTGGGGCACACCTTGATTTTGCTGTTGAAAAGTTTTTTGTTTTTTTTTAAGACTGATGAATCTATATTTGCAACATAGAAAACTTTTCGTGCTTATTTCATCTTGCGTCGGAATTATGCTGTTCCGAACAGAAAATCCGAACTGCTATGCACTGAACATTTCAGGGCCTCACGTTCAGCGCTTGAAAGAACGCCATCTGGAAGCCCTCGAAGCGCTCGATTTTCCAGATGCTGGAAAACCTTACAAATCGTGTACAACAGTGTATGGCGAATGGAGGCTATTATTTGGAGCATGTCACGACAAAAAAAAAAAAATGAATGAAAATTGCTGTCCTTCGTTTAAATAACAGATTTAATTTTTTAATCGCACCTTTTGTCAATCTTTAAAATGTGGGAGGTATTTCTGAATTAGTTTGAGCTTATTTATGGAAATAACTTGATTCTTTAAGTCACATATTCTTAAAAACTAAAGCAACTTAAACCAGTCAGTCAGTTATGTGCCATACGTGATACACGCTTAGGCGATCATGTATCTTTCGATACATGACTGACGAGGCAGATTTTTTTCCCGAAGTAGGTTGCCATTTCTTTCTGCGATAGACCAGTTGCCATCCAAGGCTATAGAAACCGTTTTTTCCTGCTATTTACCCATAGCTGGCGGGAGGGAGAAGAAGAGGATTCATACCTTTCCCAAGGGTATTAGCCCATAAGTGAAAGTAATGGATTCGACTGGAATTCGAACTCGGCTCTCCGATTCCTCAATCTGAGCCGCTATTCAGTCAGTTATGTGCATGCGTAATACAAGATTAGGCGTTCATGTATCTTTCGACACATGACTGACGAGGCAGATTTTTTCCGTCAGTAGGCTGCCATTTTTTCTGCGGTAGACCAGATGCCATCCACGGTTATAGAACCCGGTCTGTCCTGCTATTTACCTATAGCTGGCGGGAGAAGAGGATTCATACCTTTCCCAAGAGTATTAGCACATCACTGAATGCAATGGATTCGGCTGTAATTCGAACTCGGCTCTCCGATTCCTCAATCCGATCCGCTATCCATTACCCCACCGTACGTGTTCAAAATGAAAAAAAAAGCAAGTATTCTCCCTTTTTATATATTGATCTTCTCACTCGCGGCTTAACGAGTCGGAAGGCGAAAGTCGACTTGTTAACGTGTTATTATATATTTTTTGCTTTAATTCGATATATATATATATATATATGTGTGTGTGTCTGTGTGTCTCTCTGTGTGTGTGTGTGTGTGTGTGTGTGTGTGTGTGTATGTGTGTGTGTGAGTATACAAGTTGGTAGAAATATACCATTCTCAAATAGAATAAGATTTAAACAACAAGTGCTCAATGCTAGAAGCTTCGCTTTTTCCTGTTGTTAACTATAAGTGTCGTTTTTGCTTCCATTTTCTCTAATACTTTGTCGTTGCTCACTTGTTCGGTCTGTGATATTCTCAGCATCCTTCAGTAGAGCCACGTTTCCTTTTGCACAAGTCTCTTCTTCAGCTGTGACAAGAATGTCCAACATCCACTACCATAGGAGGACTGATATTACATAAAATTTCAGTACTATTTTCTTTGTTTCTAACGAAATTTTAATTTAAAATATATATGATATTTCACTTTCACTTCCGGTTTCTTGCTTTTTCAGTCAACTTTGATCTTCAAAAGTTTCAATGCAATCCCAGTCGTTATTTTCGTCTTCTTAATTTAAGATTTTTTTCTGTTCTCTCGATTTAATATATTTTCTTTTTATCATATTCTCTCACACTTAGTAACCCCTGGCGTTTTAGTGGTTATCTTACCTTGCTTGGGATGAAAGGTTTAAAAAAAACAAACACCCTGATTTCCTTATCTAATATTGGTTACCCATAAAATCGAATTTATAAATGACTTGCATACACTATCTGCATTGACACACCAATATTCCTGATATTACTCTAATGCAGCAATTTGTGTGAATATTTTTACAATAGTTATCCATTTCTTCGAAAACAAACTAAAATTGGAACAAAATAAACTAAAACAAAACATCTGTTTTATTTTATTTTGTTCCAATAGATATATATATAGATTTGAATAGTCTTTGATATATATATATATATATATATATATATATATATATATATTTATATATATATAGATAGATAGATAGATAGATAGATAGATAGATAGATAGATAGATAGATAGATAAAGAGATTAAAGAGAAGAGAGAGGCCGCAAACGTTTTTGGTTATAATGTGGATATGTTTAAAATATATATTATACTTTATGTTCCATAATTTTGCTACACGGGCTTCTGGTCTCGCGACCTTCATCAGAAAAAGAGTAGCTATTTATTATTAAAAGGAATTAATTTTCCTCATGTTTTCCGGTGTTTAACCATTGTCTTTTGTGTGTAGTAGTAACCCAAATGTAGCAAAAATTTGAAAAATAAAGTAAAAATATATATTTAAAAATCCACATTAAAACCTGAAATGTTCAATCCATAGCAGTAGGGATATGTTTATCATTCCCACGCCTCATTCCATACTTCATGACATTTTTATATATTTTTGTATTTAGGGGTGTTTTGTAGGTGTCCCCGGTGAGTATGTGGTATTGTGGTATATGTAGGACTGAATGGCGAAGAATGAGTTCTTGTGGTAAATGGAGCAGTTGTATTGGATGAATGGGTCATGAACGTGATTAACTAGAAATAGGATAGTTAAAGAAGACCAGCCTCTCCCCACTTCCCCTTTCGGCCATGTGCCACAATTATAGCATATCTCTATCTATAAAAGGCAGGATGTGTGTGTGTGTGTGTGTAGCGAATGCACGGCCGCAATTTTCGACGGATTTGCACCAAACTTTACATGCACATGATCCAAGTTAGGAAAAATGCCAAGACCGACGTTGCATTTCCAAACTCCCAACGATAGTGGAAATAATCGATTTTTTCACGCTTCTACGGTAGTTTTCATATAGTTTGCGGCCATTTTCTACTGGCCAGAGTGAGAGCCTATAGCTGGCTGCCACGAATAGGCAGGAAGATTCTATTGGCCAGCGTGAGAGCCAACAGCTGACTGACATGAATGTTAACTAGCATACTAGCATGCAAAAACAATCGATAGCTGCATTCGTCACAAGTGGAAAAAATTTTAATCTGCATGGCACTTAACTCCAATTGGCTGATTCGCTTGCTTAAACTCAACGTTGATTCTGATTCCGCAGAACTGGGTTGGGTGTGAAAAAATATTTGTTGTTAACATTCTTTTTTCATTCTATTCAAGCCGAGGCAGAGCCGGAGTCAGGGCAATGCTTGGATATATTTTTAAAGTCCTAAATACATAATTCAGAAAAATTTAATTTGTAGAGCTGGTAATAAAATATGAGATTAGGAAAAATCCACGCGCAACTCACTACCCGGGTAACTCTATGTCATCAATGTTTTTCGGGCTCATTACAATCTTTAAGATGAAGTTCGGCCAGTTTTTTCAAAATTTTGTTCGAAAGGAACAAGTTATTCAAAAATTTGAAAAATACAATAAAGGTTAAATAGCCAGAGCTTGTCTTTTCTTGTTAATCAATATTGTTCGTATATATATATATATATATATATATATATATATATATATATATATATATATATATATATATATATATATATATATATATAAATAAAAAGAAAGAACAGTAAGATATAAAATCCGGTGTTCTTATAGATATTTTTTATTTTTACACAATAGTGCTCAATGTAAATTCACAGAGCATTAATATAAATTAATTGATTTAAAATATGTTTTTTTTCGCTACACAGTGATAACCATGTTTCAGAAATGGAAGCTAAAGCCCTAGAATTTAATTTTGTTATTAAACCAAAGACATTAGTTCCATTTCCTCGTCATTCGCTTGACGAGGAAATGGAACTAATGTCTTTGGTTTAATAACAAAATTAAATTCAGGGGCTTTAGCTTCCATTTCTGAAACATGGTATCAATGTGTAGCGAAAAAACCATATTTTAAATCAATTAATTTATAATATATATATATATATATATATATATATATATATATATATATATATATATAAAAAGACAGAGGGAGAGAGAGAGTGAAGAGTATATATATATATATATATATATATATATATATATATATATATATATATATATTAAACAACAGCCACCTGCGCTAATGGAAAGCTTTTCAGTAAAATGAATGGAGCACTTTGGCTGATTGGCATTTGTAATACGCTAGATTTAGCTGTGTAACTCTAACGAGTGAAGATAGTGCTAGAATGTCTGACAGATACCAAATCAGTGGGGTTTCCCGTGTTTGATTCAAAAATCGTACGAGTCATACAGCAATCGTTATCACTTGACTTAAAATATTTTTGCCCTTCCTTGCCTTTAAAAGAGTGCCCTTTTGCCGTGCTGATGTTGCTACATGCCATACTACTTGCCTATCTCATACTGCGAATTTTTCTAAGCTCTATACTAAACATTAAATCTGTTACGGAAAAAGAACTAAACAAAATGAACACAAAACGATCAGTTTTAAAAATGGACTCGTAACTGGAAAATCCGAATGAAAAAAGAATGTTAACAACAAATATTTTTCACACCCAACCCAGTTCTGCGGAATCAGAATCAACGTTGAGTTTAAGAAAGCGAATGAGCCAATTGGAGTAAAGTGCCATGCAGATGAAAATTATTCCCACTTGTGACGAATGCAGCTATCGATTGTTTTTGCATCCTAGCATGCTAGTTAACATTCGTGTCAGTCAGCTGTTGGCTCTCACGCTGGCCAACAGAATCTTTCTGCCTATTCGTGGCAGCCAGCTATAGGCTCTCACTCTGGTCAGTAGAAAATGGCCGCAAACTACATGAAAACTGCCGTAGAAGCATGAAGACATCGACTATTTCCACTATCGATGAGAGTTGGGAAATGCAAAGTCGGTCTTGGCCTTCCCGCTAACTTGGAACATGTGCATGTAAAATTTGGTGCAAATCCGTCGAAAATTGCAGCCGTGCATTCGTTACAGACACATCCTGCCTTTTATATATATATATATATATATATATATATATATATATATATATATATATATATATATATGAAGCGCACGCTAAGGAATGCATGCACACACATACATATATACACACACACACACTTATATATATTCACACATATATGTAAATGATAAATATATAGATACATATATAAATATATGGGAAGGGTGAGGGGAGAGAGAGAGAGGAAGAGTGAGAAAGAGAATTACTCGGGAAAGAGAGACGAGGAAGCTTATGTTAAGGAATGTACACACACACAAACACACACACGCACTCACACACACACACACACACACACACACATATATATATATATATATATATATATATATATATATATATATATATATACATACACACACACACACATATATATATATATATATATATATATATAGGGAGAGAGGGAGACGTGTATAATTGTAAAATGTTATTCAAGAAAAATCTGCCCTCGTAATTATATAATTAAAACGACAGACGAAATATTATATTATTAAGAATGCAATGAAATTAAAAATGAAACCATAATCCTCCAAAGGTATTTTGTTTTCGCTCCACCTCATATTTTAAAAGTGACATTAATGCCGCCTGTAGGAAGACTAATTAATGTCGCCTGTCGTCCGAGGGGTTATCGAAAAGTTCTCGACTCAACCAAGAAGCCCCTAAATACAACTTAATTAGTCTTTCGCCCTGTTATTTGGTCACTATTTTGTGTTGTTGTCTGGGCCACGAATATTTCAGCAGCCATTCGTAATAGCAACAAATCATCACTTGGAATACGATGCCTTCTCGTCTATGAAAAGGGACTTTCTAATTTTGTCTGTTTTAATTTTCTTCTCGCCTGAATATATCCTACACGTTTCTTTGTGCATCGAATATCGCTGCCATATCTTATGCTTCTGCTATATATATAGATATTTCATGACAAAATCCAAAGAAGAATCTTCAACGTTATTGATCCATGTCGGCTTCAGTCAATTTTCCCACCGCCATTACGTAGCTACCCTGTGCCATTTGTATAGATATTTCCTCTATGTTATCTTGATTTCACTTTTTCGTTGTATTGTTATTATCCCGATGGTAACTGATATACATATATATATATATATATATATATATATATATATATATATATATATGTCGGTTGCTTGATCCTCATATATCAAATACGATATATATATATATATATATATATTATTACAGAGCATTATATATATATAAGCAACCGACAAACAGTCACCAGCACATATGATTTGATTATAGTGGGGAAGGCTTTGTGCAAAACATATTGTTGTGGACCCGATAGCGGTGCAGATCCGGCTTACGAAAATAAGGCCTTGTGCCAGACGCTACACACTACTACCGGATCCACAGACAAAGTAAAAAATAGGAATATATAAAAGACGTGCTCTTTCCACCGTACAAACGTACAAAGTGAAAAGAAGTAGACAGGCAAAACAACAAAAGGTTAAGAACAAACATAAATTTTATTAGAGTTTAACAAGTAATTTGTCTTCAGTGAAGACCTTCAGTAAATGTACTGGAAATATAGCTGAAGAAGAGGCCAAGTAGATTGTCTTCAGTAAGGTACTGGAAATATTGTAGTGAATGAGAATAGATCCCGCGCCAAAATTCAAATCCAAGATGACTATGGCGGGAAGGTGTTCTTCGAGAAGAAGAGTTCAGAAAATCAGTTGTAATGCATAGTGAACATACGGCAAGGAAAAATACTCACTGCGAGAGTTTATAATTGTGAGTGTATGTAATTCTTTTTAAAGTAACAGGTTCTGAGAGGATGAGTTCGAAGAATGTGAAAAATGCTTGTTCATCAGGTTGGAAGTTTTTTGAAAGTTCCTGGAATTGGGAACTCGGTAGATGTTAGCTTCTGTCATGAAAGTGACGACCGTGTCGTATGTATTAAGATACCGAGACGAGCCATGAGGTCTAGGCAAGGTATTGCCGAATAAAATGTCTCTGTCAGTATATATGTGGTTACCGGCGAGAGACAATTGAGCCAGCCCAGCCGATGGTCAGACGACCACGGGGGCGACTAATTTTGTAAAGCCAAATTTGCCGTGACGTCAACGCAAAAGCGCGCGAAAAATTAAATTCTTCCTCATCTTCGGCTAAGACAACGGTTTACTACTATAACCGGCCGAAAGTGAGAGGAAGGGGTGAAAATGTCGCGCGTGCGTCAAAATGAAGGTGGGGGTAGTGATACATCCCACACTATCACTCTTTTTGAAGGGTCGAATACAGAGACCTGGTGCACTACGTACCACAAGGTTCCCAAAAGAACCTACGCAGGTTTTGAATTCAGAGGCTATAGAACATGCTATTTAGAAGAAGAGGATTAATAGGGTTTTTGAGTGGGAATCGAACTCGGCACCCCGATTCCTCAATCCGAGTCGCTATACATTACTCCACCGTGCCTCCTAATAGATAGATAGATAGATAGATAGATAGATAGATAGATAGATAGATAGATAGATAGATAGATAGATAGATAGATAGATAGATAGATAATTTTCTCACGTACATTCATATCTGCTCGATGTGTATCCAAATGTAAGCAAATGACGTCACACATTATGAAATGGAAAATCAGGGAGAATTGTAGTTTAAAAACAGTAAAATCGACCTTGCTAACCGAAACGCTCCTCTGTGGAGAAATCGGTAAAAGCACGTCAGGCTATATGACGGTTCCGTATAGGATACAGGTTCGATTCCTGTCGGAGGACGCATATTTTCTATAACAATTTCTCGGACATTTCAGTCCGGTAAATGTTGCTAATACTGTTTATTATAAACAGAGCATTTACTTAAATATTTCATCTATAAAAAAGAATGTATAAATATAAAATTGTCTTATATATATATATATAAATATAAAAGTGGACATGGAAGTCAGCACTTAGAGGCGACAGTCTGTTTCATGCTAGTGCAATCGTCAGGCGATTGCACTAGCATGAAACAGACTGTCGTCTCTAAGTGCTGACTTCCATGTTCACTTTTATATTTACACACGCTCTATCTCTGATTTTGAGCACTTTATCCCATAAATATAGCACACTTTAAGACTATATTTCTTCATATATATATATATATATATATATATATATATATATATATATATATATATATATATATTATTTAATACCAAGAATGGGAATAATTTTGGAGAAATAAAACAATCCTAAACAGAAAACAAGGATCAACCCTATACTCCTGTTCAAAAGACGTAGAAGGAGGGTGGACCGGGTGATAGACGAGCCCATCTACTCCAATTGAAAAAAATATTTATAGCACCTGTTGACTACCATTTTAGTCTTTCCGCGATTCTTCCTTTCTCATCACCCCCCTCCCCTCCTGTCAGCAACGTTTTGTAGTCTTCTTTTGCATGTCTCATCGGAAAATCGTACATTCATTCAGCGTATAAGTGAAAACAGTCCACACCCACGATCCAGCGTCACGTGACAGCGTTGTTTTTTCTTGGCTGGGTTAATTAAATTATTCGTATATTAAATTAATTTATTGCCTACTTGGGAAAAAAAAAACGCACCAGATCTTTAAACATCAACTTAAAACAATATCCCGGGAGAAACGCAATATGGAGTCAAGACTGCAATAAAATGTTCTTAATGACTTACTCGAGCAAGTCTCTTAATCTTTTAGGTTTTTGACACAAAGTCTCCAACTCTCATCAGGTAACATTTGGCACTTACAGAATTTTTCAGAACGGTGTTCTTTATTTCCGTCTTAATTATTATTATTTTTTTTTTTTTTTAAGCATTTCACCCCAAGCAAGGCGGGAAGCCACTAGCACGCAAGGGGTTACAGAAGATTACATAGGAAACTGTTATAAAATGAATATGCGAAAATAAAATTGAAAATGGTCATTTTTGGTCGACACTTGCCTTATACTACTGGGGCCTGAAAGCGCAATTTTCAAAGTTCGATTTAAGGCATAGAGGAAAGGAATTGGAGAAGGGTAGTGGATAGATCAATGCAACTGGAGATGACAATTGACATTACATTTGAATAGTTGGAGATTATTGTCAGGGAAACATGAATAAGGAAGGGAGTTCCACAGGCGGGAGGTGCGAGTATTGAAGCTATTGGAGTAGAAGAGACGGCTACATTTAACAGTTTCAACAGTGAAAGGGTGGGAGCGGGATGCCAGCCTCGTAGGACTCTTGAATTCATGAAGTCTGGGAACCAGCGAAAGCAGCTCATCGGAGCAATTACCGTGAAAGTATTTGTGAAAAAGACGGAGAGAGTCGACGGCGCGTCTGTGAGAAAGCGACTGCAGACGAGATGCCAGATCAGGGCCAACCACGTTGCAAATCCGTCTCTGGATGTTATCAAGAACCCCGAGGCAAACAGAAGGGGCTCCACACTAAACTGTGTTTTCGCCATCCTCCTTATGTAAAAGATGGCTCAGCGGAATGGAGTACGCTTTATGAAAGATGTAAAGAAGTAGTGTAGCTGTAACAAACAAGAGGAGACATAACATTGTTTGAGAGGGGAACGGTGGTTGAAGTCAGAACTTTAGGTAGATCTATCACCTTGTCGGAAACAATCTTCTTTTATGTGCCGTTTCCCTTCAGCACGTGACTGAACATAGTTCTCCACAACTTCCTATCTTATATAGCTCTTAACAATGTCTGTCTGTAGAGCTATCCCCCTCATTCTCTGTTCAACCATCCATTTATGCAGGCTCGTTAGGCAGCTTTGCTCGCTGTTTACCATCACGCTATTTTTCCTTCGGTATACCCTGTGTGTGTCAAATTCTCCAACTCCTCTTTCCTCGTTATGCGTCTCAGAGATTTTTAACACCAAGAATATGCGAATTCCAAACAGATACCAACGACCTGTCAAATCTGCGGACGCCGAACAGTGATACCAGAATGGGATTGCCAGAAATTGACATGGATGGTATCCAAGAAGAACACTGCATCAAATCACATTTCATTTCAGTGGTGGTGCAGCTAAACCCATCAGTCAACGCCCTGTAGAGAATAAACGCCATTCTATGGAAATTCACTATCGTCAGCCAACAGATATGCCATTGTTGATATTAGGCTGATGCAGCGCAGATTAAACTTCTATTCAGGTAGAACGAGGAAAACTATTAATTCAAAGCCAGTTGAACTGGTAATTCTGAAAGACCTACTTGCTACAGAAACCACAACACAACAATAATGTGGTAAGACTCAGGCACTATACCCCACTCAATAAGTTATCTGCGGGGCTAGCTTGATAACACTATAATAAGATATCCTTAATGTCTTTTTTTTTTCTTTTTTTTTTTTTAAGCGTATCACCCCAAGCAAGGCTGGAGGCCACTATCACGCAAGGGGTTATAGAAGGGTTGGAGGAAGAGCAGATAGGAGTGGTAAAGGAGAGGATGTGGAGAAAGAGAAAGACAGTGGGTCGATCAAGGCGAGGGGGTTACAGAAGATTTGGAGCGAGAGCAGATAGGAATGAAAGGTGAAAGGATGTGGAGAAGGGAAGTGGATAGATCAAGGCAACTGGAGATGTCGATTGACGCTACACTTAAACCGTTGGAGATTGTATCTGTCAGCGAAACAGTAATAGGGAAGGGAGTTCTATAGGCGAGATGTGCGAGACATGAAGCTATTGGAGTAGAAGAGACGTCTACATCTAACAGTTTCAACGGTGTAGGACAAGATGTATTCGTGACAGGGATGTTGGCAGCCTTAGATGATATAAGCACTGACATAATTACAAAAATAATATAAACATATATATAATTTTAGAGGATTATAATAATCATTATAGTAATTCAGCGAGTCTAGTAGAAACCTCAACAGAATGCGGAAAGCACTGGACGGCCGTTTCGTTCTATTTGGGACTGAGCAGCTGTGCGCATCCACTACCGAGAATTGAACCCTGACCGTTACGATACAACACAAGCGTTATAACGTTGGACCAACTGTCCTCGCTAAGGAAGAAGAGACTGGCTAGACTCGATATAACGCCGTTACTCACAAATTTCGTGGCGATACTCATCCAATTATTCAAACCCAATGTTTTCCTTTCCCTTAGCCACTCCATCGAAGGGCATTAACTGGGTTAAGCAAGGACATACAAGTGACAGAAATTGGCGGTTTTAGAATAAACATTACAGTAATTCATCGAGTCTTGAAGAAAAACAGGACGAAACGGCCGTCCAGTGCTTTCTGCATTCTGTTGAGGTTTTTTCTGTACCCGATGAATTACTATAATGAATATATATATATATATATATATATATATATATATATATATATGTGTGTGTGTGTGTGTGTGTGTGTGTGTGTGTGTGTGTGTGCGCGTATATATATATATATATATATATATATATATATA
>OZ038492.1:83307310-83319810 GCA_964036315.1 Acanthosepion esculentum | reverse complement strand
TGACTAAGGTGAGCCTTTAAATTGGAGGATATTGGCTGTCGTTTGACCTGGACTCCGCCAGGTCTACTTACCTATAACCAGCTAGGTATGAATGGCTACCTCCCTGGCTTTTTACCCAGATCACCTCCAGGAGAGCATTTCATTAAGCTTTCTTGAACTTATGTTTTCTACTGACATGAAGTGGAGTGATTATATTTAACCAGTTGATAGGTCTGTTGCTATGAAAATTGGTTCACTGTGTCGCTCGAAACAGATTTTCGTATCAAAATCTGTCTTACGCATTTATAAATTTACCATTCGTCCGTGTATTGAATATTGCTGCCATATCTGGTATGGTGCTTCTAATATGTAATAAATTTGGGTATGTTATTCATTTTCTTTCTCTTTTTTAGTCTCGAGTAAAGCTACCTTGGGAAAATAATAATAAGATTTGATTATTTTAAACACACACAAATGCATACACATTTTTCGTTATCCATCTGATGAAGCCATATAGGCGAAATGCATTATCGGATATTATTTTCGTAACATACTTTCATGAACATTTTTCCAAATGTCTATAACTTATGTTTCTATTTTATATCTCGAGATTGTTGAAAAAATTAAAAGAAGGGTTTGGATACAAAATGCGATCATGGTTCTCCACTATTTCCTGTCTTTCGTCGCTCTTAATAAATTTTGTGTTTTTGTTATTTCTCTTAAACCTTGTTCCACCATATATTTATTCAAGGTTACTAAGTATGTTATGCGTCGTTTTTCTCAAGAGAGACTCTTGCCTTCAATCTGTGGGTATCATATTTTCCAAGTTCTATTTCCTCGTTATGTGCCCTAGAAATTTCAAATGTTTCTTCCTGATGTTAAATCTGAGTTTTCCCATTTGTTTCCATTTTCTCTAAAACTCCGTCGTTATACACATGTTTGGTCCATGGTATCTTCAGCATTCTTAAGTAGAGCCAATTTTCTGTTGCTTCAAGTCTGTTCTTCATTTTTGAGGAGATTGTCCAGCATTCAGTGCCATATAGGAGGACCGATATTACGTAACAGTTCAGTACGCTGTTCTTTTTTTTTGTATTGCCTCAGGTCCTTTCTTCATCTTTGGTGAAATTGTCCAGCATTCACTGACATATATCAGGACAGATATCACATAACAGTTCAGTACTCTTTTTTTTTGTTTTCAACGAAAGTTTTCTGTCTCTTGTCGCAGTTAGCTCCTCCTCAGTTCTTTAATCCTTCAACAGGGGTCTCTCTCCCCTGAGTATAAATACTGGCTGACCCTTCTCTCTCTCTCTCTCTCTCTCTGTCTCTCTCTCTCTTCCGACTCAGGCCTTGGGCCTCCACCTCGCGTGGAGATGAGGTAAAATATCTCTTTTTCCACTTAGGCCAATATGTGACCTCTCACAGATACAGCGTTTCCCAAATTCTGGGAACGCGCTAAGAACAATACACGTACGTACGAACACTTACAACACAAACACACAATTTCTCCATACAAACTCTATGTAACAGTCCATGTCTTTGTTTAACTTGTTTTGTTATTAATATATATTTGTTTACCCATGTATATCGGTCTTGCTTGTTTTCTTTGTCTTCTTTGGACTTAATTAAAGTCTGACATTCCCATGTAGCTGGACTGGCCAGCAGGAAATTTTAACCTTCTGATATCTCTTCACATCTTCACCCCCGCGGTCCGCTACACTCTTAATGCTTTACTTAGCTTTTGGAATGCATCTTTGGCTATCCCAATACATCTTTGGATCTCAGTGTTGCACATTGCGTCCTCTGGTAGAACATTTCCCACATATTTAAGTTTCTGTACCTGCTTGATTTTAGTGTCCCCGAACTGTAAATTGTATTTCGGGTTCATCTTTTTGCTGATGACCATGCATTCTGTTTTCTTGTAGTTTATGCTTCGTCCTTTACTCTAGAAAGCCAAAACACATGAGCTACAAACGGTGGGACACTCAACATTCCTAAGCATCATCCTTCTTCTGGAATGAGTTTTCAACAACTTTTTAATTACAAGTGACTAAAGCTAACTAAGCATGTTATGCGTTATTTTCCTCTGTCCCTCTCGCTTTCAATCTGTGCAGTGAGTATCAGATTTTCCAAGCCTTCTTTTCTCATTATGTGCCCAAGATATTTCAACTGTCTCTACCTGGTGTTAAGTGTAAGTTTCCTTTTTGTTTCTACTTTTTCTAAAACTTCATCATTGCTCAGATATTCGGTTCACAGTATCCTTCTGTAGAACCACATTTCTGTCGCTTCCTCTCTTCTTCATTTTTGAGGAGATTGCCCAGCATTCACTGCCATATAGGAGGACAGATATTACGTAACAGTTCAGTACGCTGTTCTTTTTTTTCTAACGAAATTTTCCTGTCTCTTAATACTCTGCTTAGCTTTTGGAATGCATCTTTGGCCATCCCAATCCGCCTTCGGATTTCAGTGTCGCACTTTCCGTCATCTGTTAAAAAACCTCAAAAAAATTTCCGCACTTGTTTGATTTTGGCATCAATTTTCAATTTGCATTTTGGGATTATCCTTTTGCTAATAATCATGCATTCTGTCTGCTTGCAATTAATGTTTAGTCTTTTCTTCATTTTTTTCCTTCACTACCTTCTGTAGGAGCTTTTGTAATTTTATTTCCGTGTATGTTATCAACACTGTGACATCAGCATATCTTACGTTGTTAGGATTGTGGCCGCTAATAATGAATCCTAGTAGGACATCTAACTCTCCCAGAATCACCTCCGTGTATAGGTTGCATAAGTCCGGTGAGAAGATACATCCTTGTCTTACAACCCTTTCTATTTTTTTTCTGCTTAACTAATTTTCTATTGAGGCGGTTTGTTGCCAGTATAGGTTCTTGATTATTCCAATATCTTTCCTAAATAGATCTTTGTAGTGTAATTTATCGAACGCCTTTGTATAATCTATAAAGCACAGGTACACGTTCTTCTTCATTTGTATTGCTTTTACTGATATCATTGTGAGCATAAATATAGCGTTCCTTGTTCCGTACCCGCACTGTTCTTGTCCTATCTCCGGTCTGATTCTGTTGCACGCGCTATTCATCTGAATTCGGGCGATAAGTTTTGTTATATGGCTCATTAAGTTGATTGTCCGATGTAGTTCGCATTCGTTTGCGCCTGGTTTCTTAGGCAGTGCTATGAAAATAAATCTACTTAGGTCTTGCGGTGGGATTATCTACACCGTTGTAGATTTAATTTATTATTTCTGTAATATTGTCTATACCGAAATCATCTAAGGCTACCAGTATCACTGTTACAATTCCGTCTGCCCTGTCGCTTTGTTCATGTTCAATTTGGCCAGTGCAGATTCCACTTCAGATTTTAATATTTCCGATCCTTCGGTATTTCTGTATATTGCCGGTTGTTCTTTTTTGTCGTGGAAGAGTTCTCCAATATATTCGTTCCATCTCTGAAGTATTTTTTCTTTCTCTAATATCAGTTATCCGCCCTTGGATTTTATGCATCCTGTTGGTGAGCACCTCTTTTGTCCTGTTAGTTCTTTTATTTTTTCTTGCATATATGCTTTAACTGTGATAATCATTCTTTCTATTTATTTATTTATTTATTTATCGTTGAGCCATTCCTCTTTAGCCTGCCAGCATTTGTTCCTTATTTTCTTTGTGTAGTGGCTTATATTCTGTCCCGTGTCTTGGCATTGTTTGTTGTCTTCTTTTCATGATGTCGAGTATTTCATCTGTCACCCATTCTCTTTTGTTTTTTGTCCATTTTCCTTTAGGATTATCTCGGTTGTTGATGTTACTAAAGATTTTCTTAATGTGTATCACTTCGAGTTTCCATTTTCATTTTGCCCATTCTGTCTGCTTTTAAAACTATCCTTATTGATATAGCCCGGAAAGGGATTTATTTGATCGAAGTAGTTAAGTGGTTTTGGCTACTGTAACCAAGTAGTACACGGTAGCATTAATCGACTGGTACTCGTCGTAGTCGCAGGTAATATGCTTAGACAATAAGTGTAGACCAATAGGATAGCCAATGGCGTAGTCCAATGGGCGTCATCACTCCTCTGACTTGGTCCCTCTGTCAGTCTGTATTTATGACTGACATCAGCCAATCATATTCCAGTGAGGTGGAACACAGGTGTATGCATATTCCATTATATCACTTATATTTCTTCTTCAGATTAGTGTCATCCAAGAGTTTTCTCCATGTCCATATAGGTCTTGGGTGTTCGTAAAACCAGGTATTGGCCACTACTTGGTCATTCACCGTACACCAGTGGGCTCATTTTTCGCTGTGTTCATTACGATTTTCTAGTCCGAATTTGCCAACTATTTTATCATCTCTCGCCATGCCTACTTTCATATTCAGTTCTCCCATGACAATTGGAATTCCTTTACATTGAGCCTTGGGCGTTGCCTAGCGTAGAGTAAAACGTTTTCAATTCCTTCTTCTGTACTTTGTTCTGTTGGTACATACACAACTATGATGGACATGTTGAAAGGTTTTCCTTTCAATTTAACAAGAATTCTTTCCGATAGTCAAAAGTATCCTAGAACAAATTTCTCCATGTCTTGGTCTAATATCATACCTGCTCATCTCTGTTTGATTTTATTTTATTTATAAAATCTCCATTGTTAGCCCAACTTGTTTTACGTACACCTAAAATATTGACATTTTATGTGGTCATTTCCTGTATAATTTGTTTCTAACTGGCCACATTGGTTAATAATAATGTCGTAATAATCCCTAGAATAATTTCTGGTTTCTTACAAAATTAATGACAACCGGTCTAAAAATAACTTTTATAATAATAAGAAATAATGATAAACAATATTTTGCTAAATGCTTGATATATATATATATATATATATATATATATATATATATATATATATATAAATGTGGACATTGAAGTCAACACTCAGAGGCGACAAACTGTTTCATGCTGAACGCAATCATCAGGCCTGATGATGTTCAATTTCATATTTACATATTCTCTATCTCTGATATTGATCACTTTATCCCATAAATATAGCTTACCTTCAAACTATATTTCTTTGCACACACACACACACACACACACACACACACACACACACACACATATATATATATATATATATATATATATATATATATATATATATATATATATATATATAAATTCACCGGTGGACCTGTTTTTACGTTAACATAAAGTTTTATACACACACACACTCACTCACAAACACACACACACAGACACAAACACACAGACACACACACATATATATATATATATATATATATATATATATATATATTCACAAGGATTATTGTCGATTTTAATATTAAAAAACTTGCAAGACACAAGCACCTACACACACAAGCACACACAAGCACACGCACACACACACGCACACACACACACACCCATATATATATATATATATATATATATATATATATATAATAAAAAGACTTAAACACTAATATTCCATGGTCATAATTTATTCCATTGGAATCGCAAAAACGATCCAATTCATCAGACCTACAGATTCATTTTTGAATCTGTAGGTTCGATGAATTGGATCGTTCTTACGATTCCAATGGAATAAATTATGACCATGGCATATTAGTGTTTAAGTCTTTTTATTATATCCTTACTCTGTCCTGGACATCGAGTTCTACCTGGATCATATCCTCTTGGAATTATTTTTATACATATATGTATGTGTATATATAATTGCATATGTATGTGTACATTCACCACTAATATTGTCTATATATATATATATATATATATATATATATATATATATATATATATATATATATATATATATATATATATTAATACACAATATTATCCAAAAACACCTCATTTATTGTGTATTCATTTTTACTCAGTAATAATAAATACATTGAGTTTTTATGAATCAGTTTTACCATTTTATATTACTAGGATCCACTTGGATTATATACCAACAGATTTATTACCTTTACTATATATATATATATATATATATATATATATATATATATATATATATATATATATATATGTATGTATGTATAATAAGGGCCAGTTTTACCATGAAGATCCGTTTAGGTGAAACTCTAGACGATTGTTTTCGCCTCAATTTTCAACGTGGCTCTTTAGGTTTATATTAGGTTTGCTCTACTTCGAGTATTGAGCCCTTTACGTAGTTGCTTTTACTCGTCTTGGAGGTTTTTTTCTTTGGACTCTGGACGATTGTTTTCGCCTCAATTTCATGTTCTTAGTTCTTTCTTTTTTTGTTCCTCTTTTTCCCTGGGCCACTGGTTTGTTCTACTGCAAGCCGATATACCCAAGGTTTTTCAAAGCGAGTAACACTATATATATATATATATATATATATATATATATATATATATATATATATATAGTAAGATAACGACGCATGCTGATCGAATTCGATACATTTTGGGGAGTCCTCTTTGTGAAATCGTTGTCTACATACCAAAGAGGACGAATACGGTGGAAAACAGGTTTTGTGTTATTTTTTTAATTATAAAATGTCGGACCTATTTACGCAAAAGCTATATAATGTAATTAAACAGTGAAATTACTTTAGGGTCGAGTTTCCATTTTTATTTTGTCCATAGTATCCATTTTTCACTCTTTCCATATATTTCTCCTTCCCGGTTAGTTATTACCATCGGCTTAGTATTTTACATACACTAATAACATATAATTGTATTTGTACTCCAAATGGCTACCCAGAGCAGATAGATAAAGTATAAGTATATACCTACACAGTAGATATGTACTATATGAAACTGAGTCAGAAATTACCAAACGGAAATCCATTATTCTTTACTCACGCTTATTCAATTAAACGTCTTTTTGGCCCAAATAAGCGAATGAAATGATGAAAAGAATATATTTCATTCCTTTTCATTTTCGAAGATTTGGCCTAAATAAATCAGTGGTCCGATGAATCCCATTTGACCGAATCTACAAATAGATAGATAGATAGCTAGCTAGCTAGCTAGATAGATAGATACGAGTAGACTATGATAGATAGATAGATAGATAGATAGATAGATAGATAGATAGATAGATAGATAGATAGATAGATAGATAGATACGAGTAGACTATGATGGATGATAGATAGATAGATAGATAGATAGATAGATAGATAGATAGATAGATAGATAGATAGATAGATAGATACGAGTAGACTATGATGGATGATAGATAGATAGATAGATAGATAGATAGATAGATAGATAGATAGATAGATAGATAGGATGTCCATAAAGTCCCTTCACAATTTTAAACAATTATTACAAAAATAGACAACTATGTGAAAAATGTTTCAAAATGAGGAGTAGATATTGAAGTTTTTTAACTAATTTAATCCACCTTTATATGGGTACCATTAGTAGCATGAAGCACATCAAGACGGTACTCGATTTCTTGCCATGTTCTCTGTAGCATAGCCACAACAATGGTGGCAATGGCACCAGTGATCTTTTCTTTTATATCAGTGATGTCCCACATCTTTGTTCGATACACGGTATCTTTAACATATACCCATAAAAAGAAGTCTGGTGGGTGATATCTGGTGAACGAGGTGACCAGGTAATCGGGTCATCCCTTCCAATCCACCGGTCTGGAAATGTTTGGTATTCATTTAACAGTATCTTTCGTCAACAGGATACCTGAAATGCATAAAAAAAATAATAAAAGCTTTGAGATAACGTCTTTCTCAAAGTAATCAAATATTATACAGCTTCCAAAGCATTTGTATTATAGATAGGAAGCTTATCTCTAGGAGTCTGCATCAGGGTTAACAAATTCGGCTACAGGTAGTGAACTGGGCTCGCATTCAAAAACCTGAGCACTGATATAAATTTTCTATTCACTTTTTTTCTTATTGGTAGCCCAATCTTGCTATGTGAAATGTATTTTTCAAAAGTCATTCCCCCTGTAGCGTATATACGTATGTAGTATATATACGTATGTAGTATATATACGTATGTAGTATATATACGTTTGGTAAATGTATTTGTTATGCACTCATTTTATGAAGTATTAATTTTTTTTCTTCCCCTCCCTCTTCTCTCTCCGGTAGGTTATTACAGGATGTCTGTAACGTCTCTTTGCAATTTAAGAAATTTATTAGAAAATCAAATGAACAGACAAATATATGGAAATTGTTACAAAATGACAAGTAGATATTGAAGTCTTTTTAACTAATTTAATCCATTTTTATATGGGCACCAATAGTTGCACGAAGCTCATCAAGACGGTACTTGATTTCTTGCCATGTTCGCTGTAGCATAGCCTCATCAATAGGTTCCATGACATCAGTGATCTTTTCCTTTATATCTGTGATGTCCCTTATCTTTGTTCGATACGCAATATCTTTAACATAACCCCACAGAAAGAGGTCCAGGGGGTGATATTTGGTGAAAGACGTGGCCGATGAATTGGCCCATCCCTTCCAATCCAACGGCCTGGAAATGTTAGGGGGTTCATTTAACAGTACCTCATTCATCAGCAGCATTCCTGAAATACACAAATGCAATGTGATTAAAAACTTTGATAACTTTTGATTACATAGAAAAGAACTGATTAAGATATCTCATCAATTGTCTTTGTAATATATTTTTAAAATTGTAAAGAGACTCCATGGGCAACCTATATATATGTGTCTGTTTATATGTTAACGTTGGGAAATTTATGTGACCCACTGTACATATGATTATACAGGTTGTCTGTAAAGTCTCTTTACAATTTAAAAACTATTACAGAAGCAAATGAACAGACAAATGTGTGGAAATTGTTACAAAATGAGGAGTAGATTTTGAAGTTTTTTTTTTTTTAAACTAATTTAACCCACCTCTATATAGGCACTATTAGTTGCATGTAGTGCGTCAAGACACGGTACTCGATTTCTTGCCATGTTCGCTGTAGCATAGCCTTATCAATGGTGGCAATGACATCAGTGATTTTTTCCTTTATATCAGTGACGTCCCGTATCTTTGTTCAATACACGATATCTTTAATAGAAAGAAGTCCAGGGGGTGATATCTGGTGAACGAAGTGGCTAGGGAATTGGGCCATCCCTTCCAATCTACCGGTCGGGAAATGCTTGATTTAGGAACCCATGAACATGCAGTCCCCAATGTGTTGGTTCACCATCTTGCTGAAAAATCATGTTTGGTTCAAGGCCATCTAGATGTGGTGCCACATCATTTGCCTTTGAAATAATTGTTTTAAATTGTGAAGATACTTTATGGACACCCTGTATACATACATAGACAGATAAATACATAATGATATACTTACATACATACATCGATATATATATATATATATATGTATATATATATATATATATATGTATATATATATATATATATATATATGTATATATATATATATATATATAGAGAGAGAGAGAGAGAGATTTGTTTTCTACGGTTTATCAAACATTTGATGGTTATTTAAAGCCAGAAAAATAGATATATCTTTTATAAGGATTTTTTGTGGAGTTAATAATTTGGGCGTAAGTTAATATAACGAACCCGACTGGAATTAGAACTCGGCTCTCCGATTAACAATTCCGAGCCGTTATCCATTACATTACCAGCACATCCAAGTTTACGGCACCTGGTATTCCCAAGCGGTCACCCATTTAGGTAGTAACCAGGCTCAGCGTTGCTTCACTCTGTTGATCGTACGGGAACGGGTGTTTCAACATGATGTTGCCGTAAGAATCAAACGATCCATGAAAATATCAAATAGGTTAGCCAAGAATGCTCGGAATCAACTGACCTTTGAACAATGTTCGGATTCATTAAAACCAGAAAAGAAGAGGCAGACAAGAAGAACATGATCAAAAACAAAATTAAATTCTTAAACTTATTCAAGAAAACTTGTATTAGAGAGGGATGTTTACGCAAATACACACTCACACGTACATATAAACTGACCAAGCTCAATGTTGCTTAACTTCGGTGATCGTACAGGAACTAGTGTTTCAACTTAATATGGCCGTAAGTCAGTTAGATGGATAAAAAAAATATTAGCAGCAATAAAAATCTTGTCGGTATTAAATAACCCATTGAGGTTGATATGGCGTAAAATAAACCAAATCAAACCGACATATATACTGAGATAGATAGATAGATAGATAGATAGATAGATAGATAGATAGATAGATAGATAGATAGATAGATAGTAGGAGACTGAGATAGATAGATAGATAGATAGATAGATAGATAGATAGATAGATAGTAGGAGACTGAGATAGATAGATAGATAGATAGATAGATAGATAGATAGATAGATAGATAGATAGTAGGAGACTGAGATAGATAGATAGATAGATAGATAGATAGATAGATAGATAGATAGATAGATAGATAGATAGATAGATTAAAAAGAAAAAAGAGACTGTGGTACATTGGATGAGAGACGAACGTAGGTTCTAGGCAGTCTGTCTATATTTCTGAGATGAGTTAATTTCACTATTTACATAGTTCGGACTGTTGTTCTCATCTTTGTTGTCATATTCATGGCGCTTCGGCCATTGTACGCTCCGTCCTTCGTCAGTATCTGTATATATTTCTGAGATGAGGTATTGTAACTATTTACACTGTTTACATTGTTCGGACTGTTGTTCTCATCTTTGTTGCCATTATTTACGACGTTTCGGCTATTGAACTTTCCGGCCTTCTTCAGGTAATTCGAATTTCGAACTGAAGCTTTTATTTCGTCCACCGGAGTACATTGTTCTAGTTCCACGTGTCAGGATGTCTCGGCATCAGTTATCTCCCTTTAACTCAAATCTCCAAGTTTTTGTTCACCTCAGCTTTAGCTAGGTATTGAACTTACAACTGCTTTGGGTCGCTGTCGCCAGGTATTGAACTCACAACTGCTTTGGGTCGCTGTAGCCAGGTATTGAACTCACAACTGCTTTGAGTCGTTGTAGCCAGATACTGAACTCACAACTACTTTGGGTCAAGTCACTGGATTCAAACAACGCTTTTATCCAGTGGGCCATGTACTCTTGAGCAGTCTATAGAAAAACAGTAAAAGCCTTTGAAATCAGCTATGTAGACTTAACACTTGGAAAGGATGCCATGTTTGATTGGTCTGGACACGATGTGCTTCGCTGATATATTCTTTTGCAAATGTATATTTCAACTGTAACCGATTTTTACATTCAGATCGACCGTCCTTCCAAAGATTACATTTGTTTGATGGATTGTTGAATGCATTTGAAATAAGAACCGTGTGTCTGGACTTCTTCCCACGCGATTGCAGACAAGTGCCTTGGTCGGTTTCTGTACTGGCATTATACAATAAAATCACTCATCCGTGCTCACTTGAAGTCACCCTGCGTACGCAATTCTTCTATACTTTCCAAGTGTTCCAAGCAGTATTTTGTCGAGTCAACACTTGTAACGGGAAGTGGGTAGTTTCTGAAGAAACTCTCTTATGAAACCGGTTTCTAGGAAAGAGAAAAAAAAAGATTAGCATACGAGAAAAATCTTTTACAAGTTTAAAATGCTGAACCATAACCCAGATACAGCGAGTCGTAAATTTAACCATTATTTTTTCTTCTTTTTTTTTCAATCGATTTCACCCCAAGCAAGGCAGTAAAGCCACTAAGACACAAGGGGGTTACTCGATGTGGAACAGCTAAAAAAAAAATAGAAAAAACAGAAAAGAAAAAAATCAATATAAATAGCCATACTTTATTTTTAATTTTCATAAATAATCTTCTCGATGGTGTCAACTCTCAATCTGATAATTATGCTGGTGACACAACCATTTTCTCTTGTCTCCATAGTAAGTCTGGTCAGTTCGATAAGGTCCAATTGGCGGCTGACGTCAAAAACGACCTACAGTCTGTTGTTAACTGGGGCAATTTTAACGATCTAAAACAAAACTGCTCCCTGTTAAACATTTGAGAGATCCTTTTCTGTCTTCCATCATTATGGCTGATGCTAACCTTCAAGAGAGTGACTCGTTCCTTCTCAGGTTAACATTCTTGGCTGACATGAAGTGGAAAGACTACATTGAATCCCTTGTTAGGTCAGCTGCTAAGTTGGTTCACTGTCATGCTAGACAATTTTTCTCTTCAGAATCTATCTTACATTTCTATAAGTCTACCATTCACCCATGCTTCGAATATTGCTGCCACATAAAGACCAGTACTCCTGCTATATATTTAAAGACTCTTTATAAAATCTAAAAAAAATCGGCAATATTATTGGTCCTGACCTGATATCTCGGCTTCAGTCACTTTCCCACTGCTACAAAGAATATAAATTTAACGATCAAAATACAGGTGTCCCCCAGGGCTCTATCCTTGGTCGTACAATGTTTTTAATTTTCATTAACAACCTTCCTGATGACATCAGCTCTCAACTTGGTATCTGCGCTGATGACATTACCAACCTGTCTCAATACTAAGTCTGATCAGTTCAATAAGGTCATATTGGCGGCTGATGTCAAAAATAAC
>OZ038492.1:83249810-83302310 GCA_964036315.1 Acanthosepion esculentum | reverse complement strand
TCGTTATCAGCTATATACGCCGTCATTTCCTCGGTGTCATAGCTGATCTCTCGCATGTGGTCCTCTCTTTCTGTCACACCCAACGCCGTGCGTTTTTTCATTTACTTTCTAACAAATAATACAGCATTCATTAGGTTTTTGAAAAATGAAAGCATTGGGAGGACAATTCATGAAAATCGCCTGAGGATACCGTAAGGTTGAAACCAAGATAGCGGAATCATCTGATTTCCTATTTTTAAAGTGTATATATATATATATATATATATATATATATATATATATATATATATATATATATATATATATATATATATATATATATATATTGTTATACGTTATTTATGCAGACACAAATAAATGCTCTTTTTATAATAAACAGTATTAACAACATTTATCGGCCTGAACGTCCGAGAAATTTTCATTAGAAAATATGCGTCCTCCGACAGGAATCGAACCTGCATCCTACACGCAACCATCATATAGCCTGACGTGCTATACCAGTTTAGCTACAGAGGAGTGTCTGGTTAACAAGGTCGATTTTATTGCTTTTAAACTACAATTTTCCATGATTTCCCTCGAACGTTCATATCTGTTCTAAGCGTATTTAAATATATATATAGATATAAATAGATAGATTAGAGAGTCAATGTTTTATATATATATATATATATATATATATATATATATATATATATATATATATATATATATGATAGAAATTTTTAGGAGGATTTGATAATTATAATTAAGTAATTCATTGAGTCTGAAAGAAACCTCAACAGAATGCAGAAAGCACTGGACGACCGTTTAGGTTATCAAGCAAACGTCATACCAACTGTTCCAATATATATATATATATATATATATATATATATATATATATATATATATAATGTATTCACATATTTACAATTTCTGCTGAAATGTATTAAGTATGTGATCACGCACAAATAAACTTACATATAAATATAGATATGTATGTATTTATAAATTCTCAGCTAACACGAAAGATATAGTTACGAAATATTCCAATTTCATACGCTGTTCCAATGTCCCATTCATTATATGTGTTCACATAAGACAGGCCACCATCGAACGCTACTTTAGATGGCAGGTTGAGAAAAGTACCCGTGAGACACAGTTTAAAAAAATATCGCTGTAAATAATGCAGCATAGTGTGTGGTAATTAAACACACACATACACACCCACAAATATATATATATATGTTTGTGTGTTCGTGTGCATGCGTGTGCGCTCGCAAATATATATATATATATATATATATATATATATATATATATATATATATATATATATATATATATACTAGCTGACGTACCCGGTAATTCCCTGGAAACCGGATGTTATCCCCAGTTCCCGCTCTCATTTCCTTTCTTCGCTTATCCGAAAGTAACAATTGAAAGTAAGTATCACTGAAAAGGGATTTTGTGCGTTCACAGAGGAATACCCAAATACCGTCCCTAGGATTTTTGGATGAAATACAAATAAGTTATGAATACTAAAATCGTAAAACGACTTACGTAATTACAGGTTAATCGGTTATCCGAAAGTAGCCCTGAAAATGGCTTTTGTGCGTTCACAGAGAATATAGCCATTAGGAGGGCTAGTGTTCAAATAAATTTGCAATAGATCTACAAATAGACTGACATATAGTTTCACAATAAACCTATAAATAGATTTATATATAGATTTACAAATAGAATAACATAGATTAACAAAATATTTACAACACTGGTAAATAACAGAGTTAAATCACAAACACCAAATTATTGGGTGTTTCTTATCAAGTTTGCAGAACCTCTTGATAAACAACATTTTTGGTCTTTCCATGTGGAGTATAAATAAACAAATGATTAAAATTGCCGACGCTTGAACATTCCACATAAAGTTGGCTATGGGAGAAAACCGGTTCCGCAAGGTTAAGGACTACCACATCCATGGACTTGCCCCTAAGCTTTGTTAATGCTGATTGCAAAACTCATTTTCACCCGGAATTTCAGCCACTTGAACTGGAAAGGCATACCTGTGGGAATAAGTGTCATTTTAAGAATAGATACAGCCTCACCGCTTGCTTTACCAGTCAGCATTGTTGCCTACAAGACTGTTGGCGTCATCATCTTAATTGTAAGTCGTGTACCATTGCAAAGATTCTGTTGATCCAGGTTTCTGAGCAGCATCACCGGTGCTCCAATCTTGAGGTGCAAATTGTGAGGTCTTCTGTTGTTAGGCTATTCAAAAATTCAACTAGATTATTCATCGCCCTTTAGTAAGGCGTCAGTGGAATTGTAGCTGCGACGCTCACCTGGCAACTGTTTCAGAAGTTTGATATTCAAATCATCAAGTGCCATATTCTTTGGAACTTTTGGCGTCATCTATTAATTGTAAGTCGTGTGCCATTTCAAAGCTTCAGTGGATCCCGGTTTCTTAGTTTCATCGGCGTGCAGCGTCAATGGAAATGTCGCTGCAACGCTCACATGTTTCAGAAGTTTGATATTCAAATCATCAAGTGCCATATTCTTTGGAACTTTTGGCGTCATCTATTAATTGTAAGTCGTGTGCCATTGCAAAGCTTCAGTGGATCCCGGTTTCTTAGCTTCATCGGCGTGCAGCGTCAATGGAAATGTCGCTGCAACGCTCACATGTTTCAGAAGTTTGATATTCAAATCATCAAGTGCCATATTCTTTGGAACTTTTGGCGTCATCTATTAATTGTAAGTCGTGTGACATTTCAAAGCTTCAGTGGATCCCGGTTTCTTAGCTTCATCGGCGTGCAGCGTCAATGGAAATGTCGCTGCAACGCTCACATGTTTCAGAAGTTTGATATTCAAATCATCAAGTGCCATATTCTTTGGAACTTTTGGCGTCATCTATTCATTGTAAGTCGTGTGCCATTTCAAAGCTTCAGTGGATCCCGGTTTCTTAGTTTCATCGGCGTGCAGCGTCAATGGAAATGTCGCTGCAACGCTCACATGTTTCAGAAGTTTGATATTCAAATCATCAAGTGCCATATTCTTTGGAACTTTTGGCGTCATCTATTAATTGTAAGTCGTGTGCCATTTCAAAGCTTCAGTGGATCCCGGTTTCTTAGCTTCATCGGCGTGCAGCGTCAATGGAAATGTCGCTGCAACGCTCACATGTTTCAGAAGTTTGATATTCAAATCATCAAGTGCCATATTCTTTGGAACTTTTGGCGTCATCTATTAATTGTAAGTCGTGTGCCATTTCAAAGCTTCAGTGGATCCCGGTTTCTTAGCTTCATCGGCGTGCAGCGTCAATGGAAATGTCGCTGCAACGCTCACATGTTTCAGAAGTTTGATATTCAAATCATCAAGTGCCATATTCTTTGGAACTTTTGGCGTCATCTATTCATTGTAAGTCGTGTGCCATTTCAAAGCTTCAGTGGATCCCGGTTTCTTAGTTTCATCGGCGTGCAGCGTCAATGGAAATGTCGCTGCAACGCTCACATGTTTCAGAAGTTTGATATTCAAATCATCAAGTGCCATATTCTTTGGAACCTTTGGCGTCATCTATTAATTGTAAGTCGTGTGCCATTTCAAAGCTTCAGTGGATCCCGGTTTCTTAGCTTCATCGGCGTGCAGCGTCAATGGAAATGTCGCTGCAACGCTCACATGTTTCAGAAGTTTGATATTCAAATCATCAAGTGCCATATTCTTTGGAACTTTTGGCGTCATCTATTCATTGTAAGTCGTGTGCCATTTCAAAGCTTCAGTGGATCCCGGTTTCTTAGCTTCATCGGCGTGCAGCGTCAATGGAAATGTCGCTGCAACGCTCACATGTTTCAGAAGTTTGATATTCAAATCATCAAGTGCCATATTCTTTGGAACTTTTGGCGTCATCTATTCATTGTAAGTCGTGTGCCATTTCAAAGCTTCAGTGGATCCCGGTTTCTTAGCTTCATCGGCGTGCAGCGTCAATGGAAATGTCGCTGCAACGCTCACATGTTTCAGAAGTTTGATATTCAAATCATTAAGTGCCATATTCTTTGGAACTTTTGGCGTCATACTATTCATTGTAAGTCGTGTGCCATTTCAAAGCTTCAGTGGATCCCGGTTTCTTAGCTTCATCGGCGTGCAGCGTCAATGGAAATGTCGCTGCAACGCTCACATGTTTCAGAAGTTTGATATTCAAATCATCAAGTGCCATATTCTTTGGAACTTTTGGCGTCATCTATTAATTGTAAGTCGTGTGCCATTTCAAAGCTTCAGTGGATCCCGGTTTCTTAGTTTCATCGGCGTGCAGCGTCAATGGAAATGTCGCTGCAACGCTCACATGTTTCAGAAGTTTGATATTCAAATCATCAAGTGCCATATTCTTTGGAACTTTTGGCGTCATCTATTAATTGTAAGTCGTGTGCCATTTCAAAGCTTCAGTGGATCCCGGTTTCTTAGTTTCATCGGCGTGCAGCGTCAATGGAAATGTCGCTGCAACGCTCACATGTTTCAGAAGTTTGATATTCAAATCATCAAGTGCCATATTCTTTGGAACTTTTGGCGTCATCTATTAATTGTAAGTCGTGTGCCATTTCAAAGCTTCAGTGGATCCCGGTTTCTTAGCTTCATCGGCGTGCAGCGTCAATGGAAATGTCGCTGCAACGCTCACATGTTTCAGAAGTTTGATATTCAAATCATCAAGTGCCATATTCTTTGGAACTTTTGGCGTCATCTATTAATTGTAAGTCGTGTGCCATTTCAAAGCTTCAGTGGATCCCGGTTTCTTAGCTTCATCGGCGTGCAGCGTCAATGGAAATGTCGCTGCAACGCTCACATGTTTCAGAAGTTTGATATTCAAATCATCAAGTGCCATATTCTTTGGAACTTTTGGCGTCATCTATTAATTGTAAGTCGTGTGCCATTTCAAAGCTTCAGTGGATCCCGGTTTCTTAGTTTCATCGGCGTGCAGCGTCAATGGAAATGTCGCTGCAACGCTCACATGTTTCAGAAGTTTGATATTCAAATCATCAAGTGCCATATTCTTTGGAACTTTTGGCGTCATCTATTAATTGTAAGTCGTGTGCCATTTCAAAGCTTCAGTGGATCCCGGTTTCTTAGCTTCATCGGCGTGCAGCGTCAATGGAAATGTCGCTGCAACGCTCACATGTTTCAGAAGTTTGATATTCAAATTATCAAGTGCCATATTCTTTGGAACTTTTGGCGTCATCTATTAATTGTAAGTCGTGTGCCATTGCAAAGCTTCAGTGGATCCCGGTTTCTTAGCTTCATCGGCGTGCAGCGTCAATGGAAATGTCGCTGCAACGCTCACATGTTTCAGAAGTTTGATATTCAAATCATCAAGTGCCATATTCTTTGGAACTTTTGGCGTCATCTATTCATTGTAAGTCGTGTGCCATTTCAAAGCTTCAGTGGATCCCGGTTTCTTAGCTTCATCGGCGTGCAGCGTCAATGGAAATGTCGCTGCAACGCTCACATGTTTCAGAAGTTTGATATTCAAATCATTAAGTGCCATATTCTTTGGAACTTTTGGCGTCATCTATTCATTGTAAGTCGTGTGCCATTTCAAAGCTTCAGTGGATCCCGGTTTCTTAGTTTCATCGGCGTGCAGCGTCAATGGAAATGTCGCTGCAACGCTCACATGTTTCAGAAGTTTGATATTCAAATCATCAAGTGCCATATTCTTTGGAACTTTTGGCGTCATCTATTAATTGTAAGTCGTGTGCCATTTCAAAGCTTCAGTGGATCCCGGTTTCTTAGCTTCATCGGCGTGCAGCGTCAATGGAAATGTCGCTGCAACGCTCACATGTTTCAGAAGTTTGATATTCAAATCATCAAGTGCCATATTCTTTGGAACTTTTGGCGTCATCTATTAATTGTAAGTCGTGTGCCATTTCAAAGCTTCAGTGGATCCCGGTTTCTTAGCTTCATCGGCGTGCAGCGTCAATGGAAATGTCGCTGCAACGCTCACATGTTTCAGAAGTTTGATATTCAAATCATCAAGTGCCATATTCTTTGGAACTTTTGGCGTCATCTATTCATTGTAAGTCGTGTGCCATTTCAAAGCTTCAGTGGATCCCGGTTTCTTAGTTTCATCGGCGTGCAGCGTCAATGGAAATGTCGCTGCAACGCTCACATGTTTCAGAAGTTTGATATTCAAATCATCAAGTGCCATATTCTTTGGAACCTTTGGCGTCATCTATTAATTGTAAGTCGTGTGCCATTTCAAAGCTTCAGTGGATCCCGGTTTCTTAGCTTCATCGGCGTGCAGCGTCAATGGAAATGTCGCTGCAACGCTCACATGTTTCAGAAGTTTGATATTCAAATCATCAAGTGCCATATTCTTTGGAACTTTTGGCGTCATCTATTCATTGTAAGTCGTGTGCCATTTCAAAGCTTCAGTGGATCCCGGTTTCTTAGCTTCATCGGCGTGCAGCGTCAATGGAAATGTCGCTGCAACGCTCACATGTTTCAGAAGTTTGATATTCAAATCATCAAGTGCCATATTCTTTGGAACTTTTGGCGTCATCTATTCATTGTAAGTCGTGTGCCATTTCAAAGCTTCAGTGGATCCCGGTTTCTTAGCTTCATCGGCGTGCAGCGTCAATGGAAATGTCGCTGCAACGCTCACATGTTTCAGAAGTTTGATATTCAAATCATTAAGTGCCATATTCTTTGGAACTTTTGGCGTCATACTATTCATTGTAAGTCGTGTGCCATTTCAAAGCTTCAGTGGATCCCGGTTTCTTAGCTTCATCGGCGTGCAGCGTCAATGGAAATGTCGCTGCAACGCTCACATGTTTCAGAAGTTTGATATTCAAATCATCAAGTGCCATATTCTTTGGAACTTTTGGCGTCATCTATTAATTGTAAGTCGTGTGCCATTTCAAAGCTTCAGTGGATCCCGGTTTCTTAGTTTCATCGGCGTGCAGCGTCAATGGAAATGTCGCTGCAACGCTCACATGTTTCAGAAGTTTGATATTCAAATCATCAAGTGCCATATTCTTTGGAACTTTTGGCGTCATCTATTAATTGTAAGTCGTGTGCCATTTCAAAGCTTCAGTGGATCCCGGTTTCTTAGTTTCATCGGCGTGCAGCGTCAATGGAAATGCCGCTGCAACGCTCACATGTTTCAGAAGTTTGATATTCAAATCATCAAGTGCCATATTCTTTGGAACTTTTGGCGTCATCTATTAATTGTAAGTCGTGTGCCATTTCAAAGCTTCAGTGGATCCCGGTTTCTTAGCTTCATCGGCGTGCAGCGTCAATGGAAATGTCGCTGCAACGCTCACATGTTTCAGAAGTTTGATATTCAAATCATCAAGTGCCATATTCTTTGGAACTTTTGGCGTCATCTATTAATTGTAAGTCGTGTGCCATTTCAAAGCTTCAGTGGATCCCGGTTTCTTAGCTTCATCGGCGTGCAGCGTCAATGGAAATGTCGCTGCAACGCTCACATGTTTCAGAAGTTTGATATTCAAATCATCAAGTGCCATATTCTTTGGAACTTTTGGCGTCATCTATTAATTGTAAGTCGTGTGCCATTTCAAAGCTTCAGTGGATCCCGGTTTCTTAGTTTCATCGGCGTGCAGCGTCAATGGAAATGTCGCTGCAACGCTCACATGTTTCAGAAGTTTGATATTCAAATCATCAAGTGCCATATTCTTTGGAACTTTTGGCGTCATCTATTAATTGTAAGTCGTGTGCCATTTCAAAGCTTCAGTGGATCCCGGTTTCTTAGCTTCATCGGCGTGCAGCGTCAATGGAAATGTCGCTGCAACGCTCACATGTTTCAGAAGTTTGATATTCAAATCATCAAGTGCCATATTCTTTGGAACTTTTGGCGTCATCTATTAATTGTAAGTCGTGTGCCATTGCAAAGCTTCAGTGGATCCCGGTTTCTTAGCTTCATCGGCGTGCAGCGTCAATGGAAATGTCGCTGCAACGCTCACATGTTTCAGAAGTTTGATATTCAAATCATCAAGTGCCATATTCTTTGGAACTTTTGGCGTCATCTATTCATTGTAAGTCGTGTGCCATTTCAAAGCTTCAGTGGATCCCGGTTTCTTAGCTTCATCGGCGTGCAGCGTCAATGGAAATGTCGCTGCAACGCTCACATGTTTCAGAAGTTTGATATTCAAATCATCAAGTGCCATATTCTTTGGAACTTTTGGCGTCATCTATTAATTGTAAGTCGTGTGCCATTTCAAAGCTTCAGTGGATCCCGGTTTCTTAGCTTCATCGGCGTGCAGCGTCAATGGAAATGTCGCTGCAACGCTCACATGTTTCAGAAGTTTGATATTCAAATCATCAAGTGCCATATTCTTTGGAACTTTTGGCGTCATCTATTCATTGTAAGTCGTGTGCCATTTCAAAGCTTCAGTGGATCCCGGTTTCTTAGTTTCATCGGCGTGCAGCGTCAATGGAAATGTCGCTGCAACGCTCACATGTTTCAGAAGTTTGATATTCAAATCATCAAGTGCCATATTCTTTGGAACCTTTGGCGTCATCTATTAATTGTAAGTCGTGTGCCATTTCAAAGCTTCAGTGGATCCCGGTTTCTTAGCTTCATCGGCGTGCAGCGTCAATGGAAATGTCGCTGCAACGCTCACATGTTTCAGAAGTTTGATATTCAAATCATCAAGTGCCATATTCTTTGGAACTTTTGGCGTCATCTATTCATTGTAAGTCGTGTGCCATTTCAAAGCTTCAGTGGATCCCGGTTTCTTAGCTTCATCGGCGTGCAGCGTCAATGGAAATGTCGCTGCAACGCTCACATGTTTCAGAAGTTTGATATTCAAATCATCAAGTGCCATATTCTTTGGAACTTTTGGCGTCATCTATTCATTGTAAGTCGTGTGCCATTTCAAAGCTTCAGTGGATCCCGGTTTCTTAGCTTCATCGGCGTGCAGCGTCAATGGAAATGTCGCTGCAACGCTCACATGTTTCAGAAGTTTGATATTCAAATCATTAAGTGCCATATTCTTTGGAACTTTTGGCGTCATACTATTCATTGTAAGTCGTGTGCCATTTCAAAGCTTCAGTGGATCCCGGTTTCTTAGCTTCATCGGCGTGCAGCGTCAATGGAAATGTCGCTGCAACGCTCACATGTTTCAGAAGTTTGATATTCAAATCATCAAGTGCCATATTCTTTGGAACTTTTGGCGTCATCTATTAATTGTAAGTCGTGTGCCATTTCAAAGCTTCAGTGGATCCCGGTTTCTTAGTTTCATCGGCGTGCAGCGTCAATGGAAATGTCGCTGCAACGCTCACATGTTTCAGAAGTTTGATATTCAAATCATCAAGTGCCATATTCTTTGGAACTTTTGGCGTCATCTATTAATTGTAAGTCGTGTGCCATTTCAAAGCTTCAGTGGATCCCGGTTTCTTAGTTTCATCGGCGTGCAGCGTCAATGGAAATGCCGCTGCAACGCTCACATGTTTCAGAAGTTTGATATTCAAATCATCAAGTGCCATATTCTTTGGAACTTTTGGCGTCATCTATTAATTGTAAGTCGTGTGCCATTTCAAAGCTTCAGTGGATCCCGGTTTCTTAGCTTCATCGGCGTGCAGCGTCAATGGAAATGTCGCTGCAACGCTCACATGTTTCAGAAGTTTGATATTCAAATCATCAAGTGCCATATTCTTTGGAACTTTTGGCGTCATCTATTAATTGTAAGTCGTGTGCCATTTCAAAGCTTCAGTGGATCCCGGTTTCTTAGCTTCATCGGCGTGCAGCGTCAATGGAAATGTCGCTGCAACGCTCACATGTTTCAGAAGTTTGATATTCAAATCATCAAGTGCCATATTCTTTGGAACTTTTGGCGTCATCTATTAATTGTAAGTCGTGTGCCATTTCAAAGCTTCAGTGGATCCCGGTTTCTTAGTTTCATCGGCGTGCAGCGTCAATGGAAATGTCGCTGCAACGCTCACATGTTTCAGAAGTTTGATATTCAAATCATCAAGTGCCATATTCTTTGGAACTTTTGGCGTCATCTATTAATTGTAAGTCGTGTGCCATTTCAAAGCTTCAGTGGATCCCGGTTTCTTAGCTTCATCGGCGTGCAGCGTCAATGGAAATGTCGCTGCAACGCTCACATGTTTCAGAAGTTTGATATTCAAATCATCAAGTGCCATATTCTTTGGAACTTTTGGCGTCATCTATTCATTGTAAGTCGTGTGCCATTTCAAAGCTTCAGTGGATCCCGGTTTCTTAGTTTCATCGGCGTGCAGCGTCAATGGAAATGTCGCTGCAACGCTCACATGTTTCAGAAGTTTGATATTCAAATCATCAAGTGCCATATTCTTTGGAACCTTTGGCGTCATCTATTAATTGTAAGTCGTGTGCCATTTCAAAGCTTCAGTGGATCCCGGTTTCTTAGCTTCATCGGCGTGCAGCGTCAATGGAAATGTCGCTGCAACGCTCACATGTTTCAGAAGTTTGATATTCAAATCATCAAGTGCCATATTCTTTGGAACTTTTGGCGTCATCTATTCATTGTAAGTCGTGTGCCATTTCAAAGCTTCAGTGGATCCCGGTTTCTTAGCTTCATCGGCGTGCAGCGTCAATGGAAATGTCGCTGCAACGCTCACATGTTTCAGAAGTTTGATATTCAAATCATCAAGTGCCATATTCTTTGGAACTTTTGGCGTCATCTATTCATTGTAAGTCGTGTGCCATTTCAAAGCTTCAGTGGATCCCGGTTTCTTAGCTTCATCGGCGTGCAGCGTCAATGGAAATGTCGCTGCAACGCTCACATGTTTCAGAAGTTTGATATTCAAATCATTAAGTGCCATATTCTTTGGAACTTTTGGCGTCATACTATTCATTGTAAGTCGTGTGCCATTTCAAAGCTTCAGTGGATCCCGGTTTCTTAGCTTCATCGGCGTGCAGCGTCAATGGAAATGTCGCTGCAACGCTCACATGTTTCAGAAGTTTGATATTCAAATCATCAAGTGCCATATTCTTTGGAACTTTTGGCGTCATCTATTAATTGTAAGTCGTGTGCCATTTCAAAGCTTCAGTGGATCCCGGTTTCTTAGTTTCATCGGCGTGCAGCGTCAATGGAAATGTCGCTGCAACGCTCACATGTTTCAGAAGTTTGATATTCAAATCATCAAGTGCCATATTCTTTGGAACTTTTGGCGTCATCTATTAATTGTAAGTCGTGTGCCATTTCAAAGCTTCAGTGGATCCCGGTTTCTTAGTTTCATCGGCGTGCAGCGTCAATGGAAATGCCGCTGCAACGCTCACATGTTTCAGAAGTTTGATATTCAAATCATCAAGTGCCATATTCTTTGGAACTTTTGGCGTCATCTATTAAGTCGTGTGCCATTTCAAAGCTTCAGTGGATCCCGGTTTCTTAGCTTCATCGGCGTGCAGCGTCAATGGAAATGTCGCTGCAACGCTCACATGTTTCAGAAGTTTGATATTCAAATCATCAAGTGCCATATTCTTTGGAACTTTTGGCGTCATCTATTAATTGTAAGTCGTGTGCCATTTCAAAGCTTCAGTGGATCCCGGTTTCTTAGCTTCATCGGCGTGCAGCGTCAATGGAAATGTCGCTGCAACGCTCACATGTTTCAGAAGTTTGATATTCAAATCATCAAGTGCCATATTCTTTGGAACTTTTGGCGTCATCTATTAATTGTAAGTCGTGTGCCATTTCAAAGCTTCAGTGGATCCCGGTTTCTTAGTTTCATCGGCGTGCAGCGTCAATGGAAATGTCGCTGCAACGCTCACATGTTTCAGAAGTTTGATATTCAAATCATCAAGTGCCATATTCTTTGGAACTTTTGGCGTCATCTATTAATTGTAAGTCGTGTGCCATTTCAAAGCTTCAGTGGATCCCGGTTTCTTAGCTTCATCGGCGTGCAGCGTCAATGGAAATGTCGCTGCAACGCTCACATGTTTCAGAAGTTTGATATTCAAATCATCAAGTGCCATATTCTTTGGAACTTTTGGCGTCATCTATTAATTGTAAGTCGTGTGCCATTGCAAAGCTTCAGTGGATCCCGGTTTCTTAGCTTCATCGGCGTGCAGCGTCAATGGAAATGTCGCTGCAACGCTCACATGTTTCAGAAGTTTGATATTCAAATCATCAAGTGCCATATTCTTTGGAACTTTTGGCGTCATCTATTAATTGTAAGTCGTGTGCCATTTCAAAGCTTCAGTGGATCCCGGTTTCTTAGCTTCATCGGCGTGCAGCGTCAATGGAAATGTCGCTGCAACGCTCACATGTTTCAGAAGTTTGATATTCAAATCATCAAGTGCCATATTCTTTGGAACTTTTGGCGTCATCTATTAATTGTAAGTCGTGTGCCATTTCAAAGCTTCAGTGGATCCCGGTTTCTTAGCTTCATCGGCGTGCAGCGTCAATGGAAATGTCGCTGCAACGCTCACATGTTTCAGAAGTTTGATATTCAAATCATCAAGTGCCATATTCTTTGGAACTTTTGGCGTCATCTATTAATTGTAAGTCGTGTGCCATTTCAAAGCTTCAGTGGATCCCGGTTTCTTAGTTTCATCGGCGTGCAGCGTCAATGGAAATGTCGCTGCAACGCTCACATGTTTCAGAAGTTTGATATTCAAATCATCAAGTGCCATATTCTTTGGAACTTTTGGCGTCATCTATTAATTGTAAGTCGTGTGCCATTGCAAAGCTTCAGTGGATCCCGGTTTCTTAGCTTCATCGGCGTGCAGCGTCAATGGAAATGTCGCTGCAACGCTCACATGTTTCAGAAGTTTGATATTCAAATCATCAAGTGCCATATTCTTTGGAACTTTTGGCGTCATCTATTAATTGTAAGTCGTGTGACATTTCAAAGCTTCAGTGGATCCCGGTTTCTTAGCTTCATCGGCGTGCAGCGTCAATGGAAATGTCGCTGCAACGCTCACATGTTTCAGAAGTTTGATATTCAAATCATCAAGTGCCATATTCTTTGGAACTTTTGGCGTCATCTATTCATTGTAAGTCGTGTGCCATTTCAAAGCTTCAGTGGATCCCGGTTTCTTAGCTTCATCGGCGTGCAGCGTCAATGGAAATGTCGCTGCAACGCTCACATGTTTCAGAAGTTTGATATTCAAATCATCAAGTGCCATATTCTTTGGAACTTTTGGCGTCATCTATTCATTGTAAGTCGTGTGCCATTTCAAAGCTTCAGTGGATCCCGGTTTCTTAGCTTCATCGGCGTGCAGCGTCAATGGAAATGTCGCTGCAACGCTCACATGTTTCAGAAGTTTGATATTCAAATCATCAAGTGCCATATTCTTTGGAACTTTTGGCGTCATCTATTCATTGTAAGTCGTGTGCCATTTCAAAGCTTCAGTGGATCCCGGTTTCTTAGCTTCATCGGCGTGCAGCGTCAATGGAAATGTCGCTGCAACGCTCACATGTTTCAGAAGTTTGATATTCAAATCATCAAGTGCCATATTCTTTGGAACTTTTGGCGTCATCTATTAATTGTAAGTCGTGTGCCATTGCAAAGCTTCAGTGGATCCCGGTTTCTTAGCTTCATCGGCGTGCAGCGTCAATGGAAATGTCGCTGCAACGCTCACATGTTTCAGAAGTTTGATATTCAAATCATCAAGTGCCATATTCTTTGGAACTTTTGGCGTCATCTATTCATTGTAAGTCGTGTGCCATTTCAAAGCTTCAGTGGATCCCGGTTTCTTAGCTTCATCGGCGTGCAGCGTCAATGGAAATGTCGCTGCAACGCTCACATGTTTCAGAAGTTTGATATTCAAATCATTAAGTGCCATATTCTTTGGAACTTTTGGCGTCATACTATTCATTGTAAGTCGTGTGCCATTTCAAAGCTTCAGTGGATCCCGGTTTCTTAACTTCATCGGCGTGCAGCGTCAATGGAAATGTCGCTGCAACGCTCACATGTTTCAGAAGTTTGATATTCAAATCATCAAGTGCCATATTCTTTGGAACTTTTGGCGTCATCTATTAATTGTAAGTCGTGTGCCATTTCAAAGCTTCAGTGGATCCCGGTTTCTTAGTTTCATCGGCGTGCAGCGTCAATGGAAATGTCGCTGCAACGCTCACATGTTTCAGAAGTTTGATATTCAAATCATCAAGTGCCATATTCTTTGGAACTTTTGGCGTCATCTATTAATTGTAAGTCGTGTGCCATTTCAAAGCTTCAGTGGATCCCGGTTTCTTAGTTTCATCGGCGTGCAGCGTCAATGGAAATGTCGCTGCAACGCTCACATGTTTCAGAAGTTTGATATTCAAATCATCAAGTGCCATATTCTTTGGAACTTTTGGCGTCATCTATTAATTGTAAGTCGTGTGCCATTTCAAAGCTTCAGTGGATCCCGGTTTCTTAGCTTCATCGGCGTGCAGCGTCAATGGAAATGTCGCTGCAACGCTCACATGTTTCAGAAGTTTGATATTCAAATCATCAAGTGCCATATTCTTTGGAACTTTTGGCGTCATCTATTAATTGTAAGTCGTGTGCCATTTCAAAGCTTCAGTGGATCCCGGTTTCTTAGCTTCATCGGCGTGCAGCGTCAATGGAAATGTCGCTGCAACGCTCACATGTTTCAGAAGTTTGATATTCAAATCATCAAGTGCCATATTCTTTGGAACTTTTGGCGTCATCTATTAATTGTAAGTCGTGTGCCATTTCAAAGCTTCAGTGGATCCCGGTTTCTTAGTTTCATCGGCGTGCAGCGTCAATGGAAATGTCGCTGCAACGCTCACATGTTTCAGAAGTTTGATATTCAAATCATCAAGTGCCATATTCTTTGGAACTTTTGGCGTCATCTATTAATTGTAAGTCGTGTGCCATTTCAAAGCTTCAGTGGATCCCGGTTTCTTAGCTTCATCGGCGTGCAGCGTCAATGGAAATGTCGCTGCAACGCTCACATGTTTCAGAAGTTTGATATTCAAATCATCAAGTGCCATATTCTTTGGAACTTTTGGCGTCATCTATTAATTGTAAGTCGTGTGCCATTGCAAAGCTTCAGTGGATCCCGGTTTCTTAGCTTCATCGGCGTGCAGCGTCAATGGAAATGTCGCTGCAACGCTCACATGTTTCAGAAGTTTGATATTCAAATCATCAAGTGCCATATTCTTTGGAACTTTTGGCGTCATCTATTAATTGTAAGTCGTGTGCCATTTCAAAGCTTCAGTGGATCCCGGTTTCTTAGCTTCATCGGCGTGCAGCGTCAATGGAAATGTCGCTGCAACGCTCACATGTTTCAGAAGTTTGATATTCAAATCATCAAGTGCCATATTCTTTGGAACTTTTGGCGTCATCTATTAATTGTAAGTCGTGTGCCATTTCAAAGCTTCAGTGGATCCCGGTTTCTTAGTTTCATCGGCGTGCAGCGTCAATGGAAATGTCGCTGCAACGCTCACATGTTTCAGAAGTTTGATATTCAAATCATCAAGTGCCATATTCTTTGGAACTTTTGGCGTCATCTATTAATTGTAAGTCGTGTGCCATTTCAAAGCTTCAGTGGATCCCGGTTTCTTAGCTTCATCGGCGTGCAGCGTCAATGGAAATGTCGCTGCAACGCTCACATGTTTCAGAAGTTTGATATTCAAATCATCAAGTGCCATATTCTTTGGAACTTTTGGCGTCATCTATTAATTGTAAGTCGTGTGCCATTTCAAAGCTTCAGTGGATCCCGGTTTCTTAGCTTCATCGGCGTGCAGCGTCAATGGAAATGTCGCTGCAACGCTCACATGTTTCAGAAGTTTGATATTCAAATCATCAAGTGCCATATTCTTTGGAACTTTTGGCGTCATCTATTAATTGTAAGTCGTGTGCCATTTCAAAGCTTCAGTGGATCCCGGTTTCTTAGTTTCATCGGCGTGCAGCGTCAATGGAAATGTCGCTGCAACGCTCACATGTTTCAGAAGTTTGATATTCAAATCATCAAGTGCCATATTCTTTGGAACTTTTGGCGTCATCTATTAATTGTAAGTCGTGTGCCATTTCAAAGCTTCAGTGGATCCCGGTTTCTTAGCTTCATCGGCGTGCAGCGTCAATGGAAATGTCGCTGCAACGCTCACATGTTTCAGAAGTTTGATATTCAAATCATCAAGTGCCATATTCTTTGGAACTTTTGGCGTCATCTATTAATTGTAAGTCGTGTGCCATTGCAAAGCTTCAGTGGATCCCGGTTTCTTAGCTTCATCGGCGTGCAGCGTCAATGGAAATGTCGCTGCAACGCTCACATGTTTCAGAAGTTTGATATTCAAATCATCAAGTGCCATATTCTTTGGAACTTTTGGCGTCATCTATTAATTGTAAGTCGTGTGCCATTTCAAAGCTTCAGTGGATCCCGGTTTCTTAGCTTCATCGGCGTGCAGCGTCAATGGAAATGTCGCTGCAACGCTCACATGTTTCAGAAGTTTGATATTCAAATCATCAAGTGCCATATTCTTTGGAACTTTTGGCGTCATCTATTAATTGTAAGTCGTGTGCCATTTCAAAGCTTCAGTGGATCCCGGTTTCTTAGCTTCATCGGCGTGCAGCGTCAATGGAAATGTCGCTGCAACGCTCACATGTTTCAGAAGTTTGATATTCAAATCATCAAGTGCCATATTCTTTGGAACTTTTGGCGTCATCTATTAATTGTAAGTCGTGTGCCATTTCAAAGCTTCAGTGGATCCCGGTTTCTTAGTTTCATCGGCGTGCAGCGTCAATGGAAATGTCGCTGCAACGCTCACATGTTTCAGAAGTTTGATATTCAAATCATCAAGTGCCATATTCTTTGGAACTTTTGGCGTCATCTATTAATTGTAAGTCGTGTGCCATTGCAAAGCTTCAGTGGATCCCGGTTTCTTAGCTTCATCGGCGTGCAGCGTCAATGGAAATGTCGCTGCAACGCTCACATGTTTCAGAAGTTTGATATTCAAATCATCAAGTGCCATATTCTTTGGAACTTTTGGCGTCATCTATTAATTGTAAGTCGTGTGACATTTCAAAGCTTCAGTGGATCCCGGTTTCTTAGCTTCATCGGCTTGCAGCGTCAATGGAAATGTCGCTGCAACGCTCACATGTTTCAGAAGTTTGATATTCAAATCATCAAGTGCCATATTCTTTGGAACTTTTGGCGTCATCTATTCATTGTAAGTCGTGTGCCATTTCAAAGCTTCAGTGGATCCCGGTTTCTTAGCTTCATCGGCGTGCAGCGTCAATGGAAATGTCGCTGCAACGCTCACATGTTTCAGAAGTTTGATATTCAAATCATCAAGTGCCATATTCTTTGGAACTTTTGGCGTCATCTATTCATTGTAAGTCGTGTGCCATTTCAAAGCTTCAGTGGATCCCGGTTTCTTAGCTTCATCGGCGTGCAGCGTCAATGGAAATGTCGCTGCAACGCTCACATGTTTCAGAAGTTTGATATTCAAATCATCAAGTGCCATATTCTTTGGAACTTTTGGCGTCATCTATTCATTGTAAGTCGTGTGCCATTTCAAAGCTTCAGTGGATCCCGGTTTCTTAGCTTCATCGGCGTGCAGCGTCAATGGAAATGTCGCTGCAACGCTCACATGTTTCAGAAGTTTGATATTCAAATCATCAAGTGCCATATTCTTTGGAACTTTTGGCGTCATCTATTAATTGTAAGTCGTGTGCCATTTCAAAGCTTCAGTGGATCCCGGTTTCTTAGCTTCATCGGCGTGCAGCGTCAATGGAAATGTAGCTGCAACGCTCACATGTTTCAGAAGTTTGATATTCAAATCATCAAGTGCCATATTCTTTGGAACTTTTGGCGTCATCTATTAATTGTAAGTCGTGTGCCATTTCAAAGCTTCAGTGGATCCCGGTTTCTTAGCTTCATCGGCGTGCAGCGTCAATGGAAATGTCGCTGCAACGCTCACATGTTTCAGAAGTTTGATATTCAAATCATCAAGTGCCATATTCTTTGGAACTTCTGGCGTCATCTATTAATTGTAAGTCGTGTGCCATTGCAAAGCTTCAGTGGATCCCGGTTTCTTAGCTTCATCGGCGTGCAGCGTCAATGGAAATGTCGCTGCAACGCTCACATGTTTCAGAAGTTTGATATTCAAATCATCAAGTGCCATATTCTTTGGAACTTTTGGCGTAATCTATTAATTGTAAGTCGTGTGCCATTGCAAAGCTTCAGTGGATCCCGGTTTCTTAGTTTCATCGGCGTGCAGCGTCAATGGAAATGTCGCTGCAACGCTCACATGTTTCAGAAGTTTGATATTCAAATCATCAAGTGCCATATTCTTTGGAACTTTTGGCGTCATCTATTAATTGTAAGTCGTGTGCCATTTCAAAGCTTCAGTGGATCCCGGTTTCTTAGCTTCATCGGCGTGCAGCGTCAATGGAAATGTAGCTGCAACGCTCACATGTTTCAGAAGTTTGATATTCAAATCATCAAGTGCCATATTCTTTGGAACTTTTGGCGTCATCTATTAATTGTAAGTCGTGTGCCATTTCAAAGCTTCAGTGGATCCCGGTTTCTTAGCTTCATCGGCGTGCAGCGTCAATGGAAATGTCGCTGCAACGCTCACATGTTTCAGAAGTTTGATATTCAAATCATCAAGTGCCATATTCTTTGGAACTTTTGGCGTCATCTATTAATTGTAAGTCGTGTGCCATTGCAAAGCTTCAGTGGATCCCGGTTTCTTAGCTTCATCGGCGTGCAGCGTCAATGGAAATGTCGCTGCAACGCTCACATGTTTCAGAAGTTTGATATTCAAATCATCAAGTGCCATATTCTTTGGAGCTAAAATGGGCACGGTTTCTCAACCAGTTGAGGCCTATAAACTGATTCCTCATGTTAGGAAACACCCTAGTCATTAGTTCCTTTAAATCAGATACCATATGTACAAAATGCAAACTGACCTGGCCATTCTGCTCACCAACAAGAGTACCATTACCAACATCCAATAGTTGCTTAGAAAAAGTACCAGCTTCCTCATCACCATTGAGCTGCACTCGCATGTTGTTTGTGACTCTCAGGTAGGAAGACATTATACTGGCGTTTACCTCGTCAGCTCTTGTCTCTTTCGAAATCACTGGAGGGTTTTGTCTAAAGTCTCTCGCAAGCAAAACTGTTGCACTTCCCATAACGCGTGTGTTGTGTCTAAGATCCTGAAGTGTCGTGTCAAGGGCCTCAAAAGAACACTTATGACTCACTGTCGCTTCATCCTAGAAGATCAGTTTGCAATCTCTGAGCATTTTGTCTTTTATAGAAACGTGACTGATGTTGCAGGTTGCCTTCTCTTTCTTGGACAGGTCCAAAGGGATTTTGAAGCACGAATGAGCTGTATGGCCACAACTTAGCGGTGTTGCAGTTATTCCACATAACACCGCTTCTAGAGCAATATATTTCATTTGGCGCAGTTTAGCCAGTATTGGGCTGATGATAAATGTCTTGCCAGTTCCAACTGGGGCATGGGGGGAGAAATAGATCTCATCTTTCACCTTCAATGCTCGAGATAATCGTGTTATAAACACCCAATTGGTCTTCCATCAGTTTGTATTCGTTATCAGCTACATACTCCGTCATTTCCTAAGTGTCATAGTTGATCTCCCGCAAGTACTCAGATTGTTGCTGCCTGCTCAGTCTGAGGGAGGCAAAATCTAGCAACACCTTGACCTCCCATAGCTTGCACTCGGCTGTCCAGCTTAACTGATAAATGGCATCATTGAACGTGTCAATTTCTGCTGAGGTTTGCCTTTGAATCCTTCGTAGGATGTCGCCTACAATGCTGGTTTTGTGGGTAGAGGCTCACCTCAGCCATATGTCATCAACATGATAGTTGACTTGGTGCTCTGCTGACTGCTGCCTTCTCTAGTTTCTGGTCTCAGTGGACATCGTCCTCCAGTAGTCGATGTTTGGCGCAGGCTTCTCTGGAGGTCGTACAGACTTCTCCATTATATCTTCGTAGGTCTGTGAACGATGTAGAACTTCTGGCAGTGTGCAGCCGCAAACGCAGAAAGAAGAACTCCTGCTGACTGGGGTGCACAGTGTACACTTCTGTCTCGCTTCTGAAGACAGCATTTTCTTCCCAGCCCTCAACTTGTGCTCCTTGCTTGCGCCTGCTCCATCTATTGCGTACCCAGATGCAGTAGACGGGAAGCTCAACATACAGCAGTGTCCGGGCAATCAGGTCACTTTGGCATAATTTGAAGAAAACTGTCAAAGTGGTTTCTGGTGTTTTCTTATCTACGTTTCGCGCAGAGTATCTTCTGTGAAAGATACACGATGGCCAGTTTCAAGAGGAACAGCTAGATCCATCATTGCTCGATGCCGTTCGTGAATCTCGAAGCCCAGAATGCGCCACATTGCCTCTTTAGAGGAAATACGTCTGCCCAACTGATAGATTATATATTGTATATTGATAGGACTAAGCATGCAGAGCGGTGCTGGGAATTTTTTAAAAATTTCATCAGCTGAATTCAATTAGAATTTTCTTTTTCTTTCCAACATTTTTGTAAGTAGGTATTCCACACTGTTCATTCCTGGCAGATTTTCTAAGATCACAGTGTGGTACACCTACTTACAAAATGGATGAAAAGAAAAAGAAAATAATTCTAAAGGAATTCGGATGATAAAAATTCTATAGATCATACATATAGATTTCAATATTGAATGGAGTGAAAAAGTTATAAAAATATTCTTTATATATTTTTAATGTATATATATATATATATATATATATATATATATATAATATCAATTGATAATTAGTAGGGATAATTCCAAGGAGAACATTAATCCAAAGAGAGTTCGATATAAGTAACAGAGCAATATGTGTACAGACTATCCTTAAAAACCCATTCGGTTATAATTTATTTCATGAATATACAAATATGGAAAGAAGAAGACTCTAAATTAGGTACCTCCACGGATTCGGTATACGTAAGGTTTAAAACTATTTTTTCAAAATGAAAAAGCTTTCTTGAAGGGTTCATTTTAGTTTTAAATGAAAGCTAAGGGATTTAAAATTTACTATTTCCAGTAAGCAAAATACTCTGTGATGTATTTCAAACAGAAATTATATTAATCAGAATCGATTTTTTTTAGTGAAATCGATCAAAACGGCCATTTTTGATACATTTGTAAACAAAAGTTAATTCTCGGTTTTAAACATCTTGCAAAAATAAAATATATATTTCTGAAACGTTATTAGTGAATTTAAAGTTAAATTAATCTAATTTGAAACAATTATTATTTACTTTTAGCATAAAATCTTGTATACACACATTTTTATTACGGAATCTTGTTTTTTGACGTGTTAATCGATTTCTTTACATCCGATTGACAGCTGAAGGTGTTCATAATTAAGTATGGTGAAGCAGACATTAAATTTCTTTTTTCGCCCTAAGAGGGGACAACCCCTAAAACATTGGTTATTCCTCACTCAGTAACCTTTCTAGGTTACAACACAATATATGATTAGTAAAAATAATTTTACTTAATAACAATATTTCCTAAGAATTATCTCATTCAAAATGAATTTTAAAAGATTTAAAAACTTTATAAATTATTCCATTTAAAATTGTAAAAAAAAAAAAAATGAAAGCAACTTAAGTAAGAAGTCATTTTTTGTCGAAAATCTTTTTCTTCAGACAATATTGTCTTTAATATATGTTATTCATAAAATCAATTAAAAGCTTGTCTAATTAAATAATGTCTTAGTTTTATTGCGTTTTTTTTTTAATTTTTCGATTCAGAACAGATTTTCGGTAAGACTGAGTTCGATTTTGCAAAAAAAAAGGTGATTTAAATTCTTCAAAGAATTCTGCTTTGAACTAATAAACTCACTAGAAATTATCTCGATGAATTTATCAAGTTTTCATAAAATTAAGGGGCTAAAACTCATGAAAAAAATTATCAAGATTTTCTAATAAAAGCATTCACAATTAATTTCATTCATTTGAGAATAAGTTCTGAAACTTTCATTAAAATACGACAATTATTTGATTTTTGCAAGAATATCCAAATTAATGTGTCACAGAAAAAAAAAAGAAAAAATTTGCTTCACCAAAAGTTAGTACAACTGCTGACGCAAGAAAAACAAGTTTTTTATTTAAAATTTCGAATGATCTAAAATGGAGTAAAAAATTTAATGAAATTATCAAAAAATACTTTGATCCTTCCTCTTAATAATGACATAAAGATTTTGACAATAAAACTATGTTTTCATTGCTTTTGGAGCCTGTATTCTTCATGGTATACTGATTTGTTAGCGTTTTCGTGGAGGTACCTACAAATGAATTCGGCTGATAAAAAAAAATCATCTATAGATTATATATATAGATTCCAATATTGAATGAAGTGAAAGATTTAGAAAACGAGTCTTTATTTAATTTTTTATTTCAGTTTTGCTTTTCGTCGCGATTCGAATTGATATCGTCTAATTAAACCACTATAATTAAAAGCAAAACTTAACGGGGAAGGGTACGTGGCTCATGCCGATTAAGAACGTTTGGATTTTTAAGAAGGATGTCTATTTCTACAGCTAGATCTTTTTTTTTTAACCAGGCGGTAGAGAGCACGAAAGTTTCCTTCAAACAAGTTGTTACTCCACAGACAACAAGCACAATCACGATATGCCTTTTTTAAGAATAGGTTGAAATATGAGTTTAGGCAAAGTTTCTATTCGCAAATACGCTCAATTTAAATGTTATTTTACGTTTAAATGACTGAATGGATCGAGTCAATTTTTTCTGTACTTTATAAATTCGAACCTGGCAAATTTAATGATGCACGTGGCAGAATTTGAAACGAATTAATTTTTTTGCAATGTAAACACAGAGAGGAGATCGTATTCAAAGATTGCTGAATTAATGTGAAATAAAGATTTTATTTAGAAAATAACATGCGATGTTTACCCCCTAAATTTCTAAAATGGAACAAAGATCAATATCTGTCTGGAATTTTAAGCTTTATAAGCCTTTTGATTTCGTAACACGCATATGTTAATTTCTAAAAAGTTTCGGGAACCAATTATCTCCCTTGCTTAATTAGTGACAAACAGCGTTTTGCTTTAGACTGGGCGGTGAGCTGCGATCTGGGTAACTAGCGGTTTCATTATAGATTTTTATAAATAAAAAAAAACACAATTAGCCTAGTAACAAAATGGATGTTAGTGTGACATGTATGCAAAGTTTCGTCAATATTGTTTCACGAGTTTAGGCGGCAACTTGATTCAGACAGACAGAAATTGATATTAATATAGTGATTTTCCAAGTGTAGCTTAGATGTAGCACAAGGCCGAAATTATGGGGCACCCAGTGAGGATCGAACTCACTCGTAATTGTTCTGAGACAAGTTTGCTAACCATTACACCACCATGAAATGACCAAATTGCCATATATATATACAGTGTAACCCGGATATAAGATACCCGGATATAAGAGAAACCCGGATATAAGATAGATTTTCTCTGGTCACAAATTAGAGCATGTATTAATGTATATATAATAGACCAAACTCGTATATAAGAGAAACCCGGATATAAGACACTTCTCCGGTCCCGACAACTCTCTTATATCCGGGTTACACTGTATATATAGATATATGTATGTGTGTAGTTAATACGTATTTCATATATATGTATGTATATACTACCTACCATCACAAGAAACGTGCAACACATATGAGACAAACAAATATAGATAGATAGATAGATATGAAGAGACTGAGATATAGATAGATAGATAGATAGATAGATAGATAGATAGATAGATAGATAGATAGATCTGCAGAGAGATGAATAAGCTTTTTGTTGAATTTTGGTAAAATACTAAATTTGTGTAAGCATGAAAATAATTCGTGTATAACATCTTTTATATTTTTTGTATTTTTACAAATTGGTAAGGAGTTTCTTTTACGTTTTTTATTTATTTTTTGTTTACAATAAATTAATTGTTGAAGAATGCAGGAATTGGTATGGAGAAGCCGAGAAAAAATCTTAAACTAAGATTTTAATTATCTATCTATCTATCTATCTATCTATCTATCTATGCCTTGATTAAGATCTTCAGCTGCCTGGTTAACGATTTCTACGTTTTTCTCTCGAAAAGAAACAACGTTCTATTTTGTGATATACATATATATATATATATATATATATATATATATATATATATATATATATGGTGTCTTTCATGGTTAAATAAAATCGAGATGCTGTGTCTACCATTTTTTTGAAATTTTCAATTTTTTGGATTAGTTGTTTTATATTATCATTAAATCTGACAAAGTTTATATTTATTTTTTTACAGAGTAAATTATATATATATATATATATATATATATATATATATATATATATATATATATATATACAGGGTGTCCATAATGTTCGTGTGAACTTTAAAAAAATTATAACTTTATTTGTATTTGCGACAGAAATAATTTGTAAAAAGGATTAGAAAGAAGTAAATCTATATATTTTAAGGTTTTATTGAAATTTTATTTAAGTTTCCACATGTTCTCCATCATTAGCAATACAAAGGGTAATACGATTTTGCAGTTCACGGAAAACATTTGCCAACTGATTTACAGTAATGCCTGAAATCACATTAGTTATTTTAGCTATACTTAAAACTAGGTACATTAAACTTTATAACATTTTTTACAGATTATTTCTATCGCAAATACAAATAAAGTTATAATTTTTTTAAAATGCACACGAACTTTATGGACACCCTGTATATATATATATATATATATATATATATATACAAATAGTAATAATAAAAGCTAAAGTTTAAAATATAAAACTTACTGTCAAATCCAACAGTGCCTAAATATAATCTATTATAATAAATGCGAATTTTAGTGTGACCGAGTGTCACTTTTTCAACTTTACTCCTAGATGACGTAGCCTCCCCCCCCCACCCAAAAAAAAATCATACCATTTTGGAATCAGGCTAACTCCGTGAGCAAATTAAAGTCATTCCAGGTCGGATTCGGACCCGCAATCCTGAAATTTTGGATTCCCAAGTTTTCATTACGGCGATTGTTTTCAGCGATTTGTTTTTACCTTTGGTATCTGATGTATGTGGATCCTAATAATATAAAATATTAAAAGTGATCAACAAAAAATATAGATTTACTTCTTTCTAATCTTTTTTACAGATTATTTCTATCGCAAATACAAATAAAGTTATGAATTTTTTAAAGTGCACACGAACTTTATGCATATCCTGTATATGTATATATTAAAATGTCAGCTCAAAAACAAATTCGAATTTCCATAACATGGGTTGACCTTAATTAGCTACTATATTCACATAATATTCACTCTCCTCTAACTCTTCAAATGTCGAAAGTATAACTAATTCTATTTCCACCCCTCTATACCTCTATACACCATATTTATAATTTATAAACTTTCACCTACTCTAGCCACTTTCCATTGATCTTTTACATCCTTTTATCTATATATGTATAGTTATTTTTAAGCCCCTTCATCATATAACCCCAAAATTAATGTCATAAGGTTAATATTTGGGTTTCATTTTATAAAACATCTTCCCATTAAGACAAATACCATTCCACCCTCCACTGACTCCTGTCTTGTGCCTTTCGTCTGACTGAAACATTGAAATGGATAAATTTTTTATTAGTTTTTCGACGTTTTTCTTTTTAGCTTTCACAGTTAAATTTCTATTTCTGACACGAATTCTGTTCACAACAGGATTGATAAGACAGACGACCGATATAATCCAAGTGGATCCTAATAATGGATTTGTTAACTTTACCATATATATATATATATATATATATATATATATCGGTTTTGTAGTGCGTATTCAATTTATGTAACGTAAATCATTCAAACGAAAAAAAGTATTTGTTTTTCGTTTGAATGATTTACGTTACATATATATATATATATATATATATATATATATATATATATATATATATATATATATAATCTGGAGAAAACAACTGAAAAGTTGCAAATTAAAAAAAATTTGAATGTTTTTTTTTGTGAAAGTATTTATTTATATATTTTTTATATTTATATATATTTGATATTTCAGATCTGCCCCGATCTTTCATCAGAAATAAATGTATTCAGAAGTTTGTTTACAAGTAGCGTCCGCCGCATGACGCGGACGTCACGTGATGTGGAATGTAACTTTGTTTGAATATTTCTAACGTAAATCTAACTATAATAATATTTTAGATGTTGTTTAAAAAGGTTTTTTTTTTAACTATATCTAAAAAAAAAATCAACCGGAGTGCTCCAATTTACTTTACTCAAGAACTTTGCAATATATATAAATATATATAAAATGAAGAGGTTATAATGGTTCCAACGAGAGAAAAGTGTGTATATTAAAAAGAAGAGAGGTACCGCAAACTTTTTTGGTTGTAATGTGGTTTTTTAAAAAAATATTATTCTTTATTTTTCATAGTTTTACAACACGTGTTTCTGGTCTCACGACCGTCTTCAGGTAAAGGGTGGAGATTTCCACATATTAATAAAAATAATTATTAAAAATAATTAGTTTTTTCTTTATGTTTTTCAATGTTAAATATTCTCGATATGAGACATTCTATATATATATATATATATATATATATATATATATATATACATATATATATAAAAAGAAAAAGGAAAACTTATCTTAGCCGATGCGTTTCGTCCTCTGATGAAATTCATGTAAGGAGTTTATTTTGGAACAAGTATTTAAAAACAAAAGTAAAAATATCGTTAGTTTTACAGATTTTTTTAAGTTTAAGAATACTTATGAATACACATCAGGTGAAGAGAAACGTCGAGTTAAATTATGGAGAATGCTGAATGATGTCATTTATTTTAATGAATAATAGAACTTTTTCCTTTTGTCCGTATTCATATTGTCTTTTCACACATATTTTTAGTTATACATGTGATTTTGCACACACATCCGCGGACGCGGGCACACACACACACACACACATATACATACATACATACATACATACATACACACACATATATATATATGTATATATGTCTGTGTATGTATATGTATCTGTGTGTAGGAATAGATGATTGTATACACACATTCTTTGCATAGATAGATAGATAGATAGATAGATAGATAGATAGATAGATAGATAGATAGATATAAACAAACTCAGATACATAGATAGATAGATACATAGATAGATAGATATGTACAGACTGACATAGATATGAACGGACTGATATATATATATATATATATATATATAGCATAATGAGAAGCCACGTATACTTTCTTGATATGACGAACGCTGTAAACAAACTCCCTAATACAGTTATTCAATTAATTTCTGAGGAAGGACCGAGGTGGTCTGAAATATTAAATATATATAAAAACATATAAATAAATACTTTCGCAAAGAAACACCCAATTGTTTTTAGTTGTTTTATATATATATATATATATATATATATATATATATATATATATAGAGAGAGAGAGAGAGAGAGAGAGAGAGAGAGAGAGAGAAAGAGAAAGAGAGACGTATATATGTCTGATTGTGTATATGCATCTGTGTGCATAGATAGATGAATTTTTACACACATTCTTTACATAGATAGATAGTCGGAGAAAGAATAAAGGAAACACTGTGGATAACCCTGTATGGTGATTATTGCTTTCATGCCTTCAGCGATCATCAGACAAAGTTGTCAGATATAACTGAATATCGCTTAACCTGCTAATCACCATACAATGTTCATTCCTATGACCTGCACAGTTGATATCTGCAAACGCAATATCCTAAATTTTGAGCCTCTTTACACCATAAATATGGCTAATTTTAACCAATAGAAGTATATACGTCTTCGCGCTGGCGCGTAACGATTGCAAGTCACTGTAACTCATATCAAATCCCTAATAGATCGAGGCTTCATTGAATCGAGGCTTCATTGAATCGAGGCTTCATTGACATCCAGCCCATAATATCGTGCAATATTCGCATGCTCTCCTCTTATACGGATACATGAGCTTGCACAAGCGCATGTGCACACACGCGGTTCTTTTGGTAGTTGTTATGGGAACTTACCCATAATAGTAATGGACTAGTCCTTACCCCATAAATACCGCGCCTCAAGAGGAAGCAGCAGAGAGAGAGAGAGAGTCGGGCAGCCGGCTAGACGATTATAGTAAGACATTGGGATAGTGATACTTCGAGACAACATAGTTCTCTCTAACCTAACCTGATTATTACCACTAACACTTCTACTCTTTTGTACATATATTCTATTCATAATATATCTGTGTTATTCCATACCTGTGTTCGAGTTATTCTTCATTGGTTCTACCGTGAACCCTCACCGTGGTACAAGGAACCTGGACTATAACAGTAGTGAAAGATTGTTTTTTTTTTAAATAAATAGTTACTTACAGGAATTTTTTTAATCGATTTCACCCCAAGTAAAGACACTAAGACAAAAGGGTTACTTGCTTGGGAGTAAATGATAAAAAAAATATCTTTTATTACATTTTTATTTAGTCTTGAATTAGTGACGACGTGGACCGGAAAAGTTTTGACAAGCCAATAAATCAAATAGCTTCATTTACAGTGCAATGAATTCATGCTGAATGTACTTTGAAAAATTGGTTTACTCAAATCAAAAAGTAACTATACCGAAATTCTCGTGTAAGAGTTATGTTTAATTTTCTAAAATGCTAAAAATCCTCACGTCTGCAAAAATATGCTGACGTCAGTAATTAGGAAACAAAAGGAGGATTCAAGATATTCACACTTACCTTTGGAATAACTCAACAAAAGATGTTCATCACAGTCTATTTTTAGTATCAAATCAATACTTCAAACGTGAAATGATTGATTTGTTTAACGGCATATCAAGTCCTCATGGGTCATTTAATGCCGAAATTTAATTTATGGCATGGAGAAAGGGCTGGTCATCTTATATCTTAACGTTAATTAGCTAGCAAGAATTCCTGACCCGATCACCCAATAATAAGCTATACGCTAAAAGGTCAAATCCTTACAACATTCACCATAATACCACAAAGTCTCTATTCTCTACTCCCAAAATCTAAGCAAAACTTAGATATGGAACAAAACTGCAAGTATGGAGCATCCACTGAGGATCGAACTGGCTACTTGCTAACGTCTGCACTACGTCGAAGTGTTCAAAGCGTGAATTGTTTGAAACTTTTCAAGATTATTTTAAACTTTTATCATTTACATCTTTATTGGGTCTTGAATCAGTGACGACGTGAAACAGAAGAGTTTGACAAGCCAATAAACCAAATAGCTTCATTTACAGTACAATGAATTCATGCTGAATGTACTTTGAAAAATTGGTTTACTCAAGTCAAAAAGTAACTATACCGAAATTCTCGTGTAAGAGTTATGTTTAATTTTCTAAAATGCGAAAAATCCTCACGTCTGCAAAAATATGCTGACGTCAGTAATTAGGAAACAAAAGATGGATTCACTATATTCACACTTACCAGGCACTGTATAGTAATCTACTGCAGCTCGGATTGAGGAATTGGAGAGTCGAATTCGGATTCATTACATTCACTTACGTGTTAATACCCTCGGGAAAGGTACGAATACCACTTTTTCCCCCTAGCTATGAGTAAATAATAAGACAAACTGTGTTCTATAGCTTTGGGTAGCAACCGATCTAGGAGAAGGCAAACTTTGAATTCAAATCTGTATGTAGCCCTGTCGGAGCACATACTACGAAAAGGATTGTTCACATTGATTCGATTATCCCGATTACAATCGACTACGTTTTTACAATTAGCTTTAGATTAACGCAACAGTAGAAGAAACTGACATTTTTCCTGGCTTTCTTAACGACAAAAGGTACCGACTATTTTTCTATTATATTTACCGAAAGAAGGAACCGACCATATTCCCAGGATTCTTAACGATGGAAGAAGCCCACCATTTTTTAAGTATTTTTTTAGGATGGAAGGAGCCGATAATTTTTCCAGCATTTTTGGAAATGGAAGGAATCGACTATGTTTCCATCATTTTTTAGCGATAAATGGAACTGACAATTTTGCAGTATTTTAGTAATAGGAGGAGCCGACCATTTTTAGTGATGGAAGGAACAGACCATTTTTCCTGTATTTATAGCGATAGAAGGAAACGACCATTTTTTTCATCACTTTCAACGATGGAAGGAACCGACAATTTTTCCAATATTTTTAGGAATAGAAGGAAGCAACCGTTTTTTCAGCCTTTTTAGACATAGAAAGAACAAACAATTTCTCCAGCATTTTTACCGATAGAAAAAAAACACCATTTTACCAGTGTTTATTTTATTTTATTTTATTTGCGATACAATGAACCGACTATTTTTCCAGGATTTTTAGCGATGGCAAGCGCACACCAATTTTTTCATCATTTTTACCGATAGAAGGAATCGAACATTGTTTCAGTATTTTTACCGATAAAATTAACCGACCATTTTTTCTAGCATTTTTACCGAAGGAATTAAGCAACCATTTAACCAGCATTTTTAGCGATAGAACGAATCAAACATTTTTTCGGCATGAAAGTAACCGATCATTTTTCCAGTATTTTCCCGACGGAAGGAACCGACTATTTTTAGAGATAGACGGAATCGGGCATTTTTCCAGTACTTTGAGCAATAAAAGGAACCGACTATTCCTCCAGCATTTTTCGCAATAGAAGAAAGCGCCCATTTTCCAGCATTTTTACCGATAGAAGGAAACGACCATTTTTCTCAGTATTTTTAGCGATAGAAGGAATCATTTTTTTTCAGTATTTTCAGTGTTAGAAGGAAGCGACCATTTTCCCAATATTTTTGGCCATGGAAGGAAGCGACCATTTTCCCAATATTTTTGGCCATGGAAGGAAGCGACCATTTTTCCAGTATTTTAGCGATAGAAAGAAGCGACTATTTTTCCAGCAGGAGACGAGGTCATTAGAACAATTTCCATGGAAATATTTATAGAAAACTCTGTGGATGCTGAATAAACACAAATGCACCTGAGCAAGCGTCTGCAATAGGGATTGGCTAGCCGCCATAGCAGACGGGTATCCTCGAATACGAGTGGCCAGCTATATATATATATATATATATATATATATATATATATATATATATATATATATCAATTATGTAGTGCTTGTTCAATTTATATAACGTAAATCATAGTGAGTGATTCTTGCCATATAATTAGCTTCATTATTTGTTTTTCGTATGAATGATTTACGTTATATATATATATATATATATATATATATATATATATATATATATATATATATATTGATGCATGTTTCATTAAATAATATAGACAAGTTTTGTCTATTTTAAGTAAGTTTCTTTCATATTGTTTGATAAGCTTAATAACATTATCATTGAAAGACGAAAGGAAATCACCATATTGATACATGTTTAAATCCAATCTAAGCTTTCGGCTTACATAAGCCATTATCAAAGATGACAATTACATTTCAATATATCAAACAATACACGGACGAAACAATACAACGAGCTTGTCGTTGCTTTGAAATTTTTCATGCAACAAAAACAGACTATCATTATTGTTTCGTCCGTGTATTGTTTGATATATTGAAATGTAAATGTCATCTTTGATAAACATGTATCAATATGGTGATTTCCTTTCGTCTTTCAATGATAATGTTATTAAGCTTATCAGACAATGTGAAAGGAACTTACTTAAAATAGACAAAACTTGTCTATATTATTTAATGAAACATGCAGCAATGAAAAATTTCTCTCTCTCTCTCTCTCTCTATATATATATATATATCTATATATATATATATATATATATATATATATATATATATATATATATATATATATATATATATATATAATTTCTCTCTATATATATATATTACCTACCTACACTAATTTGCTGAATAAGGAGCATAACATGGTGAAAAAAAAATCCCAAACTTTTATTCCCGATTCGATGTGTTTACTTAACGGTTGGGGAACTCAACAACAACACCAACAACAATAATAATAATAATAATTATTATTATTATAACGAGGATAATATTAATAATAATAATGTTTTCCATTTCACTGAAGCAGACGTTAAACTCATAAGAACGTTATCAGCTCCACCATCTTCTGTCTCTTTCTGTTTCATTCACATTGAAACCAAAGAGATTCTTTGAAATAACTTTTTCGTCTTTCCTCGCGATCAAAGCGTAATATTATTACCCATTATTTACGAGCTATTGGCAGTCAAGGCGACTTGTTAGCCACATCTAGATACCTGAGATAGCTCTCTCAATCGGTAACCTTCTGGACAGAGTGGATTAACCTTCTTTTTTTTTTTTAATCATTTCACCTCAAGCAAGGCGGGAATGCCACTAGTGCGCAGGGTGTTACAGGGAGTGAAAGTGAGAGAAAAGACTGAATATAGGGAGGAGTGCAGAAAGGATAAAAATGAACTGGATTCAAGAATACAGAAGATAGCGATTGACATTGCATTTAAATTTTTGAAGATTCTAGTTATCAGAGAAGCAAGTAAACGGGAAGAATTCCTCAGGCGGGAAGTGTGAGAAAAGAAGATGCTTGAGTAGAAGTGGCGGTTCCATCTGGCTATTTCAACAGTAAAAGTGTGTGACCTAGATGTCAACGCTAAAATTCATGTATTCGGGGCCCCAGGGCAAAAAAAGCTCGACAGAGCAGTTGTCATGAAAATATTTGTAGAAAAGACAGAGGGAAGCCACAAAACGTCGTTGAGAAAGTGACTGAGGTTGGGATGCCAGTTCAGGATCGATTTCATTGCAGATTCTTTTGATTAAAAAAAAAAAAAGAATCAGTCCTTTTTCTTTTCTAGTTTCCTTAAATCTTAGTAAACTCAGTTTTGTGAGGTCAACGAAGACTCGTTGCCACTTTTGTATGTATTGTAGGCCACCGCGGGTCAGCGTTGACCAAGGGTAGCATACTAGTTGCATGCTTGGCTGGAGCATCTACGTTTGGGTCTGTAGAGGAAGATGCGGGAATGATTGTTGCAGAGGTCGCATGTGTGTTCTGTCTCTGGTCTGTTGGAGCTGTCACTTTGCTTTCTGAGGGCCCGCCTATCCGTGGCGACTTATGTCAGCTTCTCCTTGACTTGAGGTGTTTGGTCAGAGTTCATCTCCATTCGGATCGTATGGCTGCCAGGCTCTCCCAGCACTCTGTGTTGATGTCCACAGCTTTCATATCGTGTCTCACGCTAATTCCCATATAAACATTTCCTTTGCTATCACGTGATCTACTTATTCAAAATGGGATCAGCTGTGTTTGCTCTCTGGTGATCTGTCAGCAGTTACACTTTCTTCTTGTATAACACTCAGCCTTCTCAGTCGTACGACAAAGTTGGCTCAGGTCTCTACATCTCCGAACAAATTGTTCAGCATACACTGCCATATAATAATGATCTATTACGCAGCAATTCGGAACTATTCATATATATATATATATATATATATATATATATATATATATAAACGGCAAGATGTGTGTGTGTGTGTGTGTGTGTGTGTGTGTGTGTGTGTGTGTGTGTGTGTGTGTGTGTGTAAGGAATGCCCGGCCGCAATTTTCAACTGATTTGCACCATAATTTACATGCACATGCTCCAAGTTAGTAAGGCCAAGACCGACTTTGCATTTCCCAACTCCCATCGATAGTGGAAATAATCGATTTTCTCATGATTCTACTGCAGTTTTCATGTAGTTTGCGGCTATTTTCTACTGGCCAGAATGAGAGCCTGTAGCTGGCTGCCACGAATAGGCAGGAAGATTCTATTGGCCAGCGTGAGAGCCAACAGCTGACAGACACGAATGTTAACTAGCATGCTAGCATGCAAAAAAAATCGATAGCTGCATTCGTCACAAGTGGGAAAAATTTTAATCTACATGGCACTTTACTCCAATTCGCTTATTCGTTTGCTTAAACTCAACGTTGATTCTGATTCCGCAGAACTGGGTTGGGTGTGAAAAAATATTTGTTGTTAACATTCTTTTTTCATTCGGTTTTTCCAGTTACGAGTCCTTTTTAAAAGCTGATCGTTTTGTGTTCATTTTGTTTAGTTCTTTTTTCGTAACAGATTTAATGTTTAGTATAGAGCTTAGAAAAAATTCGCAGTGTGAGATAGGCAAGAAGTAAGGCATGTAGCAACATCAGCATGGCAAAGGGCACTCCTTTATAGGCAAGGAAGTCAAGTGATAACGATTGCTGTATGAGTCGTACGATTTTTTAATCAAGCACGGGCAACGCCGGGCCATGCTTCTAGTATATATATATATATATATATATATATATATATATATATATATATATATATATATATATATATATATATACAGGGTGTTCATAAAGTTCGTGTGCACTTAAAAAAAATTATAACTTTATTTGTATTTGCGATAGAAATAATTTGTAAAATGGATTACAAAGAAGTAAATCTATATTTTTTAAGGTTTTATTGAAATTTTATTTAACAGGTACATAGCGCCGCAAGATATAATTACGGTTTCTATAACAAGCCAGTTTTTAAGTGAGTAGATTGCTGCACAAAACCCAGGAGGATCAGGTTTTTGAATTAAGAGTTATCCTTTTCCAAGACCAATTGCCATCCAAGGTTATAGAACCTAGGCTGTCTTGCTATTTACCCATAGCTGGGTGGAGAAGAAGAAGATTCATACCTTTCCGAAGGATTTTTGCACGTATAGAGTGAATGTAATGGATTTAAACACTTCTCTCTGATTCCACAATCCGAGCCACTATCCATTACTGTACAGTGCCTTAGAACGATTTTTTTTTGTTTCGATCAGAAAGTAAATAACAACAGGCCACTCCATACCGGATATATGATATTCATAATTTCGTTTTTACGTATCTTATATATTAACCTTTCGTTTGTACCCTGAAGTATTGTCACAGAACTAGTGCCGAGTGATTTTCAAACGCACCATATTCTTCTAAATATATAAACGAAAAATTCTGTCTGTCCGTCCGTGTGACTGAAAATCCTCTAACTCAGGCCACACTTGCTCTACATAGACATATTATACCTTATTTTAGAATCAGGATGATCCTGGGATTGAAAATCTGCCCTTCATCTGGTTCTTGAACATCCAGCATTGGGATTTGTATTTGGATGAGGAGGGAACAGCTAAAAATTCCAATTTTAAAATAACTGAAACAATTTGTGATTTTTAAATTTTAAAAGTTTGTTAATTAAGCAAACCAATGTTATTTCCTCAAAATGCCAAGTCACCAAAGACTTAAAATGAGAAGTTTCGTGGTGTCAGGTTTTGAAGTTCTGTAGAGTTCGTGATTTGAAGAGCTCAACTCAATTGAAGTTCCACGTAGTTTGTGCTTTTAAGAATTCAATTTTAGGCCTGAATTGGAATCTCAGCCCAAATCAGTCTTGTGGCCGGAAATGGACTTATAGCCCGAATAAGAGTTAAAGTGAGGTTTTGAAGATCCATAGAGTGAATTGAGGAATTCAACGTTATTTCTTCAATCATTGATATTTTCTAAGTTGGAACAGAGGTCACTTTAGTTTTGGGCCGGAGGTTCACTTAGCCCGCCTCATGAGCTAGCTTAAAAAATCAGCACTCTTAGATTTTTAAAATAACTGAAAAACGTTATTGATTTTAAAAGTTTTTGATTTATATTGCAACACATTGTAAATAAAAAAAATGTTTTAAATTCAGTTTAAAATATCTCCAAAACTTTATGAATTAAGGAAATCAATTTCATTTCTTCAAAGGGCCAAGGAATCAGAGTTAAAGTGAAAGGTTTTGTGACGTGAGGTTTTGAAGTTCCGCAGAGTTTGTGATTTGAAAAACTTTTGGCCTCAAATGAAATTACAGTCCAAATCGGACTTTTGGCCCAAAATGTTCTTTTTGTCGAAATTGGACTTATAGCCTGAATCAAGGTTAAAGTGAGGTTTTAAAGATCTATTGAGTGAATTAATGCAGTCAAAGTTATTTACACTATTTACATTATTCGGACTATTGTCCTCATCTTTGCCGCCATGTTTATCACGACGCTTCTGCCGTTGTACACTCAGGCCTTCTTCAGGTGGTTGGAATGTCGAACTGAACCCTTTATTTCGCTCACAGGGGTAGACTGTTCTAGTTCCACGTGCCATGTCTACTGGATGTCATTTATCTCCTGTTAATTCCCCTCTCCAAGTTCTCCACTGTCTTAACCAGGTCTACCCCAGTGAGCGAAATAAAGGGTTCAGTTCGACATTACAACCACCTGAAACGTTGTGATAAACATGGCGACAAAGATGAGGACAATAGTCCGAATAATGTAAACAGTGTACATAATACCTCATCTCAGAAATATAGACAGATACTCAAAGTTATTTCTTCAAAATTATCAATACTATTAAGCTGGACCAGCGGTCACTTTAGTTTGGGGCCGGAGTCCAAATTAGCTCCCCGCAGAATCTAGCTTAGCATATTAGCGAGATATTTCGTTTTTAAATTTTTTGTTATATACTGTCATGGGTGTTCTTTTTTATTTTCATAAGATAAAAGGCAAAAAAAAGGTTTCATTTTGAAAACTCAAATTGAAAGAACAATATTAATAATTAAGTTGTAAGTTTCAAAAGTTGAAAAATGCAAATAGAGGCTTAATTTAAAAATGCAAAAAGAGGCTTAATTTAAAAATGCAAAAAGAGGCTTAATTTAAAAATGCAAAAAGAGGATTAATTTAAAAATGCAAAAACAGGCTTAATTTAAAAATGTAAAAAGAGACTTAATTTAAAAATGCAAAAAGAGACTTAATTCAAAAATGCAAAAAGAGACTTAATTTAGAAATGCAAAAACAGGCTTAATTAAAAATGCAAAAAGAGACTTAATTTAAAAATGCAAAAAGAGGCTTAATTTAAAAATGCAAAAAGAGGCTTAATTTAAAAATGCAAAAAGAGGCTTAATTTAAAAATGCAAAAAGAGACTTAATTTAAAAATGCAAAAACAGGCTTAATTTAAAAATGCAAAAACAGGCTTAATTTAGAAATGTAAAAAGAGGCTTAATTTAAAAATGCAAAAACAGGCTTATTTTAAAAATGCAAAAAGGGGCTTAATTTAAAAATGCAAAAGAGACTTAATTTAGAAATGTAAAAAGAGGCTTAATTTAAAAATGCAAAACAGGCTTAATTTAGAAATGTAAAAAGGTGCTTAATTTAAAAATGCAAAAAGAGACTTAATTTAAAAATGCAAAAAGAGACTTAATTTAGAGATGCAAAAACAGGCTTAATTCAAAAATGCAAAAAGAGACTTAATTTAATGATGCAAAAAGAGACTTAATTTAAAAATGCAAAAACAGGCTTATTTTAAAAATGCAAAAAGAGACTTAATTTAAAAATGCAAAAACAGGCTTATTTTAAAAATGCAAAAAGGGGCTTAATTTAAAACTGGTTGTAACTCACACAAATATTAGGACTAAATACAGAAACACTTTAGTGTTACCTGACATTTATTCCCCAAGCTACGTAACTAATCATGAAAATTTGACTTTCTACTAACTAGGTACAGGGTACTGTACAAATACCTCCCATATTTTTAAGTTCGGCAAAAAGACCAATGTAATTATTATTTTTTAAAAATTATTTCACTGTTGTTTAAACAAAGCGCTGCAGTTTTTATTCATCTTGTTTTTAAAAAGATATTCTCCAGATGGTGGCCTCTTTTCGCCATATACTCTTGTAGACGATTTCTAAAGTTTTCCATCACCCGGAAGTTCGAACAATTCCATCACACGTGACAGTATAAAATGTGCGAGGTATTTTTGCCGCACTCTTTATTAAGAAAAAACATTTTGTCAGGTGTTAAAATATCCCTGAGTACTAAAGAAAGCGTAATAGTCATATATATTATTGTAATGAAACGACTCCTCAAATAAAAATAAGTAAGGATTCTATTCAATCTAATTGCAGAATTATAGGAATTAAGTAGACCCTTGTGCAAATTAATTGAAGTAAAACGAATAATTCCGTTATTACCTACGTTTTTTTTCATATTTTTCCTATGAAACATGACCCAGTGCACATGGTAGTACTTCGTATGTCAATTCCACGAAGTCGTTCCTTGCAGATTGACCACAGATTCTCGATTGGATTTAAATCAGGAGAGTTTCCGAGACAGTCTATAGTACTTTAATTTGCTCACTGGTAAGGCTTGCCAGTGTATCCGTGCGGCGTTACAATTTTCGTACGCTCTCTTTGGAGTTACGTCTATCAGTTGATGACTATATATATATATATATATATATATATATATATATATATATATATATATGAAGAAATATAGTCTTAAGGTGTGCTATATTTATGGGATAAAGTGCTCAATATCAGAGATAAAGCGTGTGTAAATATAAAAGTGAAAATAGAAGTCAACACTCAGAGGCGACAGGCTGTTTCATGCTGGACGCAATCGTCAGGCCACCTGTGATTACTATGTTCACCTATGACTTCTATGTTCACCTGTGACTTTTATGTTCACTTATATATACATATATATATATATATATATATATATATATATATATATATATATATATATATATATATATAGATAGATAGATAGATAGATAGATAGATAGATATATTCACCATTGCGCACATTTTTTGAAACAAAACGAATAATTCCGTAATTATTTACATTTTTTCGTATTTTTCCAATGAAACATGACCCAATGCACATGTTAGTACTTGGTATGTTTATTCTACAAAGTCGTTCCTTGCAGTTTGACCACAGATTCTCGATTGGATTTAAATCAGGAGAATTTCCGAGCCAGTCTATAGTACTTTGATTTGCTCACTGGTAAGGCTTGCCAGTGTGTTCGTGCAACGTTACAATTTTCGTACGAATCCTTGCAGTAACATCCATCGCAGTCAACTAATCGACAGTCGAGACAATAGTGTCTGGGCGTGTTAAAAATTTGATGCAATCACGGATGACGCAATATTTTTGAAGGCCAAAAAAATTTCAGCATATACCCCGAAAATAGATTTAAATTACTGCACACCACTGCAAATGACCTAATCTGAGGAAAAAAAATTGAAATCAATTACACCCTGTCACTCCAGTGGGTCTAAAACTGACCGTATGATGAAAGAAAGGAAACTAAAGCGGTTGTTTCAATTAATTTGCACAAGGGTGTAGGTCCCAGTGTTCAACCTATCCGTTGAGGCCTCCTCATTTGTCGGAGTTTATATAATTACTGGCTGTTCGTTTTCAAATACGCATGTCTGTGGTTTTCAGGCTCTTTCCAAAACTTGCCGCATACTGGGATTACCTCACTAGGCTGATTACATCAAGGACATCTTTATGACAAATCGACCATAATGATATTCGGACTCGGGTGTCGTGGCCGGAAAGTTAACGTTCTAACCACACGGCCACACGCCCAAAATATCAGTGCGTAAGAGCATAGACTGCTGGCAATTTGACATCCGGTATGTGAAGATCAATCATAACCAGACTTTGAAATGCAATTCTCAAGTTATTTTTTTTTCTATTTTTATTTATAGATGTCATATAAACACACGCAACTGAAGGCAATAACTACATACTAGTACTGAAAACATTGCGTGTTCAAATCACGTCGTGGTTCGCTAGTTTAGTGAGCCGGAAACCAGATATTCACGGGGCTTACGTCCGCTATGTTTGAGATGAACATGTTGAGTTGAGACTTTTGAAAAAAAAAAATTCCATCGGTATATCTCAAATAACACATTTATTTACTTACATTATTTGATTTTTAGAGTTTGAATGTAAATATATTCCTTTTTAGCGTTAGGATGACATCATACCCTTATTTTTGTTTCTTAATTAGTGAATTATTTTTTTCTTAATTTGATTATTAAATGCTATTTAAAATGTCAGCTGTATACGAACGCTTTCTCAGATAAAAGCTAAAAAATGGCTTCGAGAGAATGAAGCCTGTAGGTCTTAGCGAAGACCATTCCACGTGGACTGGCGCTACAGAATCACAAAGAACTGTACCAACTAACACAAACCACATGAATTGAGGACTTTCAGCAGCAGCAACAACTAAAATGGACATCACATGTAACTGGAAGAGCGCGCATTGCTGGCGAACCGGAAGTCATCCGGGATTTGGACAATAAATTGCCAAAAAGAGTCGCATGGTGTGTAGTTTGAAAGATGGAAAAAATGTAGCTGACGGAAGGTATACAAGTCGATACCCGATCAGTATCGGCTGGGACACCGTGAAGAGAGGGTATGATGTTGAAAGACCCGAAACCCCAAATGAAAATCAGCTAGAAACATCACTGATGATGTGTACTAAAGCATCCAATAGATGTATTTTACGAAACGAATAATAATAATAGTCTTTTTTTTTTAAATGAAGAGAGAATAATGACATAACCAACATGTTGATATTCCACACTACTTCAAACAAAATGTTAGTAAGGAAACCCTCATCAATTGTAGAATGAGAGATAACAGTTAGTGGACATTAGAATCCTATTTTCCTGAAAAATTGTTTTAATAAAAAGATTTTATAAATTTCATTCGGAAGTAGAATTGGCTGTTCACTCAGTGAATGCCAAATGTTTCCTTATAAGGAAACGGCTAATATTACCATTGCCATTCAAAAATAGTATGGTATTTAAAATCAAAGAGTAATATCGCAATGGTTTATTGTCACGTGATCTACTTTACATCTGCTAATATAAGTATTTTTTAATCATATTACTCCAAGCAAGGCAGTAAGGCCAATAAGACACAAGGCGGTTACTGAGTGTAAACGAATAAGAAAAAAAAAGAAACATTATGGAGCGAGAACAATGACATATAGAGTGCCACTCACTCCCGGACATATAGCTTTCGTCTAATGCGACTCCAACTTCTGAGCAATACAAGTAAGCCTAAGTTGTCAAATATCGCGGGAAAGGAAAAAAAATTGTTAATTCTTCATTTATCTAAGGTATTTATAGATTTTTCAATCGGCATACACAGTGAGTGATATTTTGCTGTCCATGTAGCAACAGAAAGAAAGAATCTAGCCTACGGGAAACGGGATAAAGGAGTTTACCTGTACGCTAAAGGTACTTTGAGAATATAGGCCGGCCAGTAAGGTTACTGTCACCGAAAAAGTATGAATTTTAAACCCTCCAGAAGGAAAAATTACCTGTGTATAGTGCAACCAGTCGTCAAATGTACATGGTTTTTAACCTCTGCAAAAAAATTACTTATGTATAGTGTTTTTATTTTATTTTGTTTATCTTTGTATAGTGTTAACTTTTTTTGCTTAAAAAACTGATCGTAAAAACTCGCACTGTACTCGTGTATATATGGCATACACACACGCATACACTCGCACACGCACACACACAAACACAAACACAAACACACACACAAAAACACACAAACACACTTAAAAACTCGCACTGTACTCGTGTATATATGGCATACGCTCACACATACATTCGCACACGCACATACACAAACACACACACACAAACAGACACACACACAAACACACAAACATAGATAGATAGATAGATAGATAGATAGATAGATAGATAGATAGATAGATAGATAGATGCTCCTGAAAATAATTATTTCGGTTGAGCTCTCGGAGAGGAAAAGTGAGTTTGTAAACAGTGACTATTACTGCTGATAATGCAAGACTCTTCGATAAAACGACTCGAGTTCTCTCAGTCACTGGCGTGTTTATCTAATACGTTTAAATCCACATTCATCCCTTCCGTGCGTCAATGGCTTAGGGATAGATACTCCGACTGGTACCAAATCAGTTTGGTTTCGATCAAGGCAATCGGATGTCTAGCCACACGGATGATCTGTGAAACAGCGAAAGAGCCTGTCTAAGGGTTACAATATATATATATATATATATATATATATATATATATATATATATATATATATATATATATATATATATATAGTTATAGTCGTTTGGAAAAACCTTAGGTATTTTGGCTTGTAATTGAACAACCCAATGCCCAAGGGAAAATAAGGGATAAAAAAAGAAAGAACTAAGAACATCTAATTGAGGCGAAAACAATCGTCCAGAATCCAAGCTCAGAGTCCAAAGTAAAAAAAACTCACTACGAGTAAAGCAAAAGTAACTAAGCAAAATGCTCAATACACTAAGTAGTGCAAACTTTACTATGAACCTAAAGAGCCAGGTAAACCTACTTAGGTTTTACCTATGCGGATCGTTTACCCTGACGATCTGCGTAGATGAAACCAAGGTAGGTTTACCTGGCTTATTTTATATATATATATATATATATATATATATATATATATAAGTAATTGATTTGGGGATTTAGGCTAATTTTATAGTAATTCGTCGTTCTATCTGGGACTCATCAGCAGTGCGCATCCACTACCGAGAATCGAACCCGGAACGCTTCGATACAACGCGAACGTCATACCAACTGTACCACGGGACTCAGGGAAGAAGATGTAAACTAGACTCGATATAGCGTCGCTACCAACTCAGTTCCGTTCACCGATACCCATCCAAGTATAAAGAGTTATCCAGAGATATAGATACATATCAAACATGTACAGTATAGATACATATCACTAAAGAAAAGTAGTGCCAATACATCAGCGATGTAAACCAATGCGAACGAAGATGTATGCAAATTGGAGAAAGTAAAAAAAAAACATTTTTAATTCATTTATTTAAGGTATTTATAGATTTTTAAGTTCATGTAGCAACCTGTAGCAACCTGCGACCTGTTCCAGCTAAACAGTCGAACTCTCTGCCTCTGAGCAGAGAGGAACCCGAACGAGGCTCCGCCGAAGGGCAGAGTCTCGTTCGGGGAAGTAGACTGACCCTGAACACGTTTATACGCGTTCGAATAGGGAATATTGTTGGCCGAGCGTACGGGCTCGGGGAACCCACGTTAAACCTGGCCTTGTGCCGCATGCAACCCTCGTGAGGGAGATAGCTGAATATTGTAACAACGGAAAGAAAGAATCTAGGCTATGGGAGACGGTATAATGGATCTTACCTGTACGATTAAGATTAGCCAAATATACCGTGAGAATGTAGGTCTGCCAGTAAGGTTAGTGTTAAATGAAAATGCACGAATTTTAAATCCTTCAGAAAAAAATTACCTGTGTATAGTGCAACCAGTCATCGAAAATGCATGACTTTTAACCTGTTCAAAAAATTACCTGTGTTTAGTAATTTAATTTTTTTTTACCTGTGTATAAGGTGTTTCCTTAAGACGGATCAAAGTCAGCAGTAAATAAATCAGTGTTACTGGTGAAAATTTATTTCTCTATTGAATCATGTTATTTAAGTCATGGCAATTATGTGTGAAAAATAATATCGCCCAAATGTCCGCCAAGGCTTCGGCGGCACACCTCCACTCGATGGTCAAAATTTTTGATGACATCTCTGCTCCTCGATCTCACCAATATGCCTTATTATCTCATCCTTCAGCTGTTGAATTGTTGTTGGCTTGTTGGCATAGATCTTACTTTTGAGATGACCCCAAAAAGGAAGAAATCTAAATCTGTTCCTAAATTTTCTAGGGCTTTTGAATGAGCTAAGAATCATTGAAATCGGACCAGTAGGAGCAGAAGAGTTGCTTGGACACACACACACACACACACACACACACACACACACGCACACACACACACACACACACACACACACACACGCACAAACACACACATACACTGTACCTTATATATAAGATTAATATATCATGTAGATACATATTGAATATATACGGTACAGATACATATCACACAAAAGGGGTACCTTTGAAAAACCAATACATCGGCGATGTAATCACGTGCGAACGAAGATGTATGAAAATTGGAGAAAGGAAAAAAAGGCATTGTTAATTCTTTATTTATCTAAGGTATTTATAGATTTTTAAGTTCATGTAGCAACGGAAAGAAAGAGACTAGGCTTTGGGAAATGGGATAAAAGTATCTTACCTGTACGGTTCAGATTAGCCAAAGGTACCGTGAGAATGTAGGCCTGCCAGTAAGGTTACTGTCACCGAAAATGCATGAATTTTAAACCCTTCAAAAAATTACCTGTGTATAGTGCAACCAGTCATGACTTTTAACCTGTTCAAAAAAAAAATTAACTGTGTATAGTGCGAGCCCCTATATTTTGCATAAAAATTTATCATAAAAACTCTGTCTATACTCAAGTATATACGGTAATTCTGTATAGGTTCTTCTTGTAAGCACTTCACCCCAAGCAAGGCAGGAGTGCCACTAGCCCGCAAGGGGTTACAGAGAGTGAAGTGGGTATAGGGTGACTGAGGAAAAGAAGAAAGATGAATAGGAATAAACACAACAGAAGATGGCGACTGACGTTCTTTTTTTAAGAATGTGTTATTTATTAACGGTTATATAATATTGGAACGTGCAAGTCGCAACGCTAATGTTCAAATATTTCAAATGAGATTTTTTTTTTATATATGAATTTTGTAATTTGGAAAATCCACGAATTCTTTTGTTGTAAGTGTTTTCCAGTTGACGTGACATGAACTAAGTACAGAGTTCAATTAGTAGAGTGATATGTCTTAGTAGTTTTTGTCTCCAGAAATTCGTACTGCGAATCAATTGTTTTCATAAACGTATTATATTAGGCAACATATATTTTTTATATATATATATATATATATATATATATGTGTGTGTGTGTGTGTGTGTGTGTATATATATGTGTGTGTGTGTGTGTGTATATATGTATATATATATATATGTATGTATATATATATATATATATATATGTATGTATATATATATATATATATATATATATATATATATATATATATATATATATATATATATATGTAAACATTTATTTATTTAAATATTATAACATAAATATGTTATAAAATCACTACAAAAATAGCCATTTTGTTTCAACACTTCTGGTGTCTTATCAAGTGATGATGCTGAATGTAGAATAAATGGTTTTAAAAGTTTCAAATTAATTAACGATCCTTCGCTAGGGGTAAACGCTGTTACATAAGCTAGAATGACCAATCAAAATACAAGTATATGGTAATTCGAAAAATTTGACAACTAAGCAGGGTTATCATAGATATTAAAAGATCTCTACTCAGTATTGAGCACTCTTTAAAGAATAATAATTGTTGGTTATTGGAATTTACTCCGTATATACCAATCCCACACTTGTATATATATATATATATATATATATATATATATATATATATATATATATATCGGGTGTAACAGCAAGATTGTCAAAATCGTGTGACAGCATGGGATAATTATACATCCCACAAAATGTTTAATATCTAAAAACCCACTAAACTAAGTTTCGTTTTTCCAGGTTTTCAAATAAGACGTTGAGCCATCTTGATACCATTTGTCGTAAGAATCACTGAAAAAAAACCCTTTGAGCTATTTAGCTAGAAAGAGAACAGGTTAAAATCGTTTTGTGTCAGCTCCACTATATATTCCCAACTGAGCAATGGTGAGAGCAAAAAGATCATTTAGGCCTTCAGTAATGGTACCAACATTCATACTCTGGTTTCCATCTTCAAAGTTCATTCAAGAACCATCAAGAGGATGGTGAATAAGTTTCAAAATTAGGGAAGAGTAGAGAGGAATTCTGGATCGGGAGGTCACAACAGCAAGAGGAACTATTCTTTCAACTTAGAGCTAAATACATTCTTATTGTTCAAAGAAGAGTACAATAGTTATAAAAATCGTGTAGAATTTCAGTAAGATATATTTAATCATTTCTAAGTATTGTGGGAACCTAACATACATACAAATGGACTCTTCCACACTTATATAATGTGGCTACCAATTTCTAGTAAGGAGGCAGTCACCACGTGTGACTACTGTCGAACTCTCTGCTTTGGCAGAGAGGAACTCGGATGAGGCTTTGCCGCAGGGCAAAGTTTCGTCCGGGGAGGTAGACAGTCCCTGAACCCGTTTATACGGGTTCTAATGGGCATATTTTTGCCCGAGCCTACGGGCTCGAAAAGCCCACATTAAACCGGCCTTGTGCCACATGCGACCCGTGTGGGGGGGTTGTTAAATATCGGCAGTCACCACGTGTGACTACTGTCGAACTCTCTGCTTTGGCAGAGAGGAACTCGGACGAGGCTTTGCCACAGGGCAAAGTTTCGTCCGGGGAGGTAGACAGTCCATAAACTCGTGTATACGGGTTGTAAATGGGCATATTTTTGGCCGAGACTACGGGCTCGGTAATCCCACGTTAAGCCGGCCTTGTGCCACATTCGCCCTTGTGGGGGGGGGGGTTGTTAAATATCGGCAGTCACCACGTGTGACTACTGTCGAAATCTCTGCTTTGGCAGAGAGGAACTCGGACGAGGCTTTGCCGCAGAGCAAAGTTTCGTCCGGGGAGGTAGACAGTCCCTGAACCCGTTTATTCGGGTTCTAATGGGCATATTTTTGGCCGGGCCTACGGGCTCGGAGAGCCCACATTAAACCGGCCTTGTGCCACATGCGACCCGTGTGGGGGGGTTGTTAAATATCGGCAGTCACCACGTGTGACTACTGTCGAACTCTCTGCTTTGGCAGAGAGGAACTCGGACGAGGCTTTGCCACAGGGCAAAGTTTCGTCCGGGGAGGTAGACAGTCCCTAAACTCGTGTATACGGGTTGTAAATGGGCATATTTTTGGCCGAGCCTACGGGCTCGGTAATCCCACGTTAAGCCGGCCTTGTGCCACATTCGCCCTTGTGGGGGGGTTGTTAAATATCGGCAGTCACCACGTGTGACTACTGTCGAAATCTCTGCTTTGACAGAGAGGAACTCGGACGAGGCTTTGCCGCAGAGCAAAGTTTCGTCCGGGGAGGTAGACAGTCCCTGAACCCGTTTATTCGGGTTCTAATGGGCATATTTTTGGCCGGGCCTACGGGCTCGGAGAGCCCACATTAAACCGGCCTTGTGCCACATACGACCCATGTGGGCGGGTTGTTAAATATCGGAAGACACCAGGTGGCTTTTTCTGTCCTGTTTTTTACCGACCGTTTACGACCGATAATTTTTCAGTTCGTGGGATTATCTGTCTACGTCAGCGACCTTTTGTTTGTGTGAACTGTTTTGTTACGTTAAGTTGTTTTTTCAGTTTATCTTTCGTTTTATTGTACTGACATTTTTTGCAAAAAGTTTGATTTTTTTTCCATTTTTTTCATCACCCCTCTTTTCACTATATTCATTTATTTTCTATTTATTATTATTATTATTTAAGTTTTTATTTTGTTTATTTTTCTGTAACCCTCCCCCTTAAAATCTTTCCTTGTTTCCACGTATTTATTTTGTCTTACCTTTTCATTTTCTCTTCATTTATTACGTGTTAATTGTTTCTTTTTGTTTTTAAAATATCATTTAAGTCCGTCTTTTTTTATCGTTTAGCATTCTGTGTTAAAATTTCCGTTTATTTTTTTAATCTGTCTTTATTATTGTTTGTGTTTCGTTCGTTTTCTGGTCAGACTAGTTGTCTATAGCGGCCATATTGAAAATTTTTTAATTGGTCGTTTCGTATTTTTTTAAAGTTATCGTTTTTTGTTTTTTTATTGTTAAACGTTTTCTTTTTGCCTGTATTATTGTATTCATTTTTTGTTTTGCAATTGTAACCTTTCTTTTTCCGTTTTAAAGTTATTTTGTGAACGTTACTTGTTTTATCTTTGTCTTTTTCGTCTAACTTTATTGTTTTCGTGTTCCTTTTTTAAATTGTTCCGCCGTTAGGCAAACTTGGTCTTTTTTTTTTAATTTCTGTACGCGATTTTAGGTGAACCTTGTGATTTCTGTGTTTTTTGTCATTATTTTTTGTTGTCTCGCTTTCGGGCGAGTTTTGTATTTTATTTTTTTATTTTTATAATTTTTCGCTAAGGGGTGAGCTTTATTTAGTTCTACCCCCCCCCCCCCGCCTATAGGCGATCTTTGTTTCTTACCATCCCTTCCATTTCCGTTGTATGATTTTTATTAAAAAGAAATGGATAAAAAGAAAAAAGTAAAAACACTTTTCTTGTTAAAAAGAAAAAAAAACAATAATAGACATTAAAAAGACGGTTAAAATCTCTTATTTTTCATAAATAAAAAACCGCCAGACAAAGACGATCCACTGGAGTACCCAGTTTTAGATGATACCATGGAAGACCAAAATAGGCAAAGTCCTAAAGCTGTGGAAGCCAAAAATAGCCAAAATCCAAAAGCTATGGAAGCCAAAAATGGTCAAAATCCAAATGCTCTGGAAGCTCAAAATGGTCAAAATCCTAAATCTTCGTTAGCCGAAAATGGCCCAAATCCAAAAAATATGGAGGCCAATAATGGACGTAATGTGAATAATATGGGGGCCAATAATAGCCCAAACACTGAAAAAAGTAAGGAAAATTCAGAGGCCGGGGAATTGCCCTCTTATTGGTCGTCCCCACCAAAATGCATATTCAATTTAGCGGAGTTCTTGGAGCGTGCTAAGAGTTACGCTCACCTTGTCGTAAAAGGTGGACTCTTAGAAGACCCCATAGAATTGAAGAAAATTGAGAAAAGAATTGTGTCAGTTTTCGTTGTCGACAAGCGTACGCGCAAAATTTGTCGCTCGACGAAAAACACTAGAGTCATTGGGGTTTAAGCCCCTCAGAATAGTTAAGGGAGCAAAATTTTACATGTGGGACGTACTGCTACCCGCGCCAGAGGACTGCGTTGCAGCGTCAAGCCGTGAGCTTATTACGAAAGAGTTGATCTTAAGAACGGAGTACGAAGGCCGAAAAAGGACCATGTGGCAGTATATGAGGTCCCTCCTCAGGTTATCGGGGAACACCTTGCTGCATTTTTGTCCCAGTATAGCGAAATTCTGGACGCCTCCTGTGATAGCCTGAACGGGGGGTGGAGCTTTGATATCATGTTGGACGAGGAAGCCTTCCGCTCCATCCCCAAGTGTCTGGATGTTGGAAGGTTGAAGTTGCCGGTCATTGTAACTGGCCGAAAACCGGTATGTTGGAAGTGTGAAGAGACTGGTCACCTCTCCTCTTCCTGACCAGAGAAGAAGGCCTCTGGTAGTCAAACTCCAGTAGACCAAAATCCCCATCTGACCGCGTCTGTACTTTCCGCCTCGCCTGTAGTGGGCGTACCAGCTTCTGGGACCGGGTCGGTTAATCCTCCGGTTGGTGTAACATCGGAAACCACATTCCCCAAAGAGCCTTCGCCCGCTGCTAGTGCAGTTGTTGAGAAGGGGGAGGGGGAATGGCTGGTAGCTGGTAAAGCAAGAGGGAAGCGCCGGACAGCGGGTCCTCAGTCCCCTGAAACACCAAGGGCGAAAGACACAAACAGCCCCACTCCCTCTTGCAACTTTAAGGGCGATGCCCGGCCTCTCAGCAAACATTTCAAAACCTACAAAGAAAATATGATCCTGGCTTCGAAAAAACGGAAAAAATAAAGGCCCTAAAACAGAAGTTGCACAGTCAAAAACAAACCCAACCTACATATCCTATTTCTTCCACGACCTCTGCCCGGTCCGCACCTTCACCCAAGAAGAAACTTAAATGTCGGAAGTCACCAGGTGTGAGTCACCAAGTGGGTATCACCGAGTGAGTGTATGAATGTGTGAGTCAGGACACCCGCGAGATACTCTCCAGTCCACATACTTTGTACTACGTTTCCGTGAATAATATACCGTTTAACTTTATATCCGAGCCTGTGTTATTTTTCTATGGTTTCAACACCATAATACTAAGATAAAAAGGTTCAAAACTTAAACTAACAATTGGACAGTTTTGCTGTTACACCGGGTATATATATATATATATATATATATATATATATATATATATATATATATATATGGCGGGTATGCGTGTAGTGGACTCTCCCGTCGTATTCGACGTATGAGGTTCAAGCAGCTCAGTTCCTAGGAACCGACACCCCAGACACCAGCACATATAATTTGATTATAGTGGTGAAGACTTTGTGCCGAACCAACCATATTTTTTGAATGGCCGAATACAGAGACTTGACGCACTACATGCCACAAGGTCCCCAAACGACCCTCTGCAGGTTTTGAATTCATTGTCCTTCTCCTATCCAATGCTATAGAACCCAGTCTGTTCTGCTATTTATCCATAGCTAGAGCGAGAAGAAGAGGTTTTATACCTTTCCCAAGACCCGCTATCCACCACTCCTTATATATACATATATATATATATATATATATATATATATATATATATATATATATATATTGAGGAATATATATATCCAGACCTATAGAACCCAGTCTGTCTTACTATTTACCCATACCGGGAGGGTGAAAAAGAGGATGCATACATATCCCAAGGGTATCAGCACGTAAGCGAATGCAATGGATTCAACTGGAATTCGAACTCGGCTCTCCGATTCATATATATATATATATATATATATATATATATATATATATATATATATATATATATATATATATATATATATATATTAAACATTTTTTAAAGTTTTGTTTTGTTTTACGGCATATCAAGCTGAACAGGTTATTTAATGCCGACAAGATCTTTATTGCTGGGAATATTTTTTCTTAAAAAATGTATTACTGGTAATAATTTTATCCTAAAAAATTATTTGCTAGTAATATTTTTTTTTACATAAATGTATTGCTAAAACCCACCTCTACACATTCACACCGCTTTCACCCCAGTTTGGGGTCAACTATTTACCCATAATTGAGACCCCAACAGGTGCCACCACCCCAGGTCAAGGTGGACACGGGAACACCAGCAACCAAGAGGCGGCTCCATGCTCCCAAAAACCTCCTGATCAGAGGCCTTGCTGTTGGATGTAGTTTATCGTCTTTTCAAAGAATTAACATTTTCCTTACGAAGATAAACCACGCATGCTTTAATAAATAAAACCGGGACGTCTATTTCGAATAAGAAATGCCCACGATAATAACGTTTAAAGTAATATATATATATATACACACACACACACACACACACACACACACACACACACACACACATCGGAGGACGTATATTTTATGAAAATTTTCTCGGACATTAGGCCCGGTAAATGTTGTTAATACTGTATATCAATAACAGAACATTTACTTAAATATTTGTATCTATAAAAAGAACGTATAAACAGAAAAATGTCTTAATATATATATATATATATATATATATATATATATATATCAGAAGAAAATTGAGTATTCATACAAAAAGGGCGGCACCAACACACTTGCAGTATTTGTGGAAAAGTTACCATTTGGACGGCTGGTTTAGCCATTCTCGTGAGGTCAGGCGCAGACATCTGTGAATGAAGCCCTACCAGAAAGAGCTGCAGGTTACTTGTGCGCGTTTCGTGACAACGTTTGTAAATCTGTTGCGGGAGTCAGAGATCACGTGACTGTACACACAGTGACAGGCAAGTTTCCAACATAGGTAACACAGACCAACTTTATGTTTGCCACGTGTGTTAGAGAGGTTGTAAAAGTGAAGAATCACTTCCGGGTATGGACGATGGAAATAATAGAATTTTGAGTGAAAAAAAAAAACGAAAGCTACAAAGTGAAGAGATGGTCTTCTTCTGTAAAGAAGTAACAATTTTCGCATGTATATATATATATATATATACAGGAAAATTGTTCTTCTGAAAGATATATATATATATATGTGTGTGTGTGTGTATATATATATATATAAATATATATATATATATATATATATATATATATATATATATATATATATATATTTATATATATATATATGTATAAGTAATGAAAATCTTAGTAATCCTTATGAATAATTGCAAGGAGGATGAAATCCAAATAGTTCAATGTTAAATAAGAGCGAATAATTTAATTTCAAGAAAAGCAGACAACTTATATATATATATATATATATATATATATATATATATATATATATATATATATATATATATATATATATGCGCACATGTATTATATAGCAAAGGATCGATTCCCAAATATATATTATATACCAAGGGATGGATTACCTGTACTATATATATATATATATATATATATATATATATATATATATATATATATATACATATATATATATATATATATATAGTCTTAAAGTGTGCTATATTTATGGGGTCAATATCAGAGATAGAGCGTGTGTAAATATAAAAGTGAATATTGAAGTCAACACTTAGACACAACAGTCTGTTTCATGCTAGATGCAATCGTCATGCCAATATATACTTTTGCATATACATTGTATATATAATTATATATATATATATATGTATATATATATATTCTATATATTTATATATATATATATATATATATATATATATATATATATATATATATATATATATATATATATATATATTCAATTCATCGATAAACGTTCAATGTTCAGTCTCATTGACCGACTCCACAGTTTCGCGACAAAAGGTTTTTTCCGGATCAGATTTTCAATCATAAATTTCAAACGTCAAATTTGAAATGTTTACCACGTTTGAGTTTGATTAAAAACGTAACATTACACGTTTACATTTAGAACCAGTCAAAAT
>OZ038492.1:83237310-83244810 GCA_964036315.1 Acanthosepion esculentum | reverse complement strand
TTACTGCACTAATAAAATGTAAACAGTTCTTTTATGTTTTTTATTAATTTAAAAACAAATTATGTCTTATTTTCTTCCTGTATAATCATACCCACTCCGCCGCCATCAAAACCTTTTTTTCAAAATTACGACAAAACTATTTCATTTGCATAAAAGAATAATTTTGCTGTAATTTTTTCTAAAATATACTCTTAGAATAAATATTTTTCTTCTCGCATTAATTGAACGCAAATTAAATTTACGTAAGTACCTCCACAGATTCACTGAAAAAAAAGTGCATACCATGATGAAAAAATGTCCCAAACTTAATAAAAACAAAGTTTTATCGTCAAAATCTTTGTTATTTAGAGAAATGACCAAAGGATTTTTATATTATTGAATTATACTTTGATCCTTTTTAGAACGTTCGATTAAAAATATTGGTTTTCTTGCGTTAGCGGGGTGGGTGGTAGTGGTCTTGGGGCAAAGATTAGTATAGGAGATTTTAGCGACGTTGTTTTTTTGCTTTGAAAAACTCGCTGAATTGGAAATTCTTGCAAAAATCAAATTTTAATTAAACTTCCTAGACTTAATCTCAATTAAATAAAATTAATTTGAAAAGTTTCTTTTTTTTTAGAAAATCATGGTAAAAACATTATTTTTTTTTACATCGGTTACACCCCACTTATTTCATTTTAAGAAATTTCGAGAAATTACTTTTTTAGAAAATCATGGTAAAAACATTATTTTTATTTTTTTTTTTACATCTGTTACACCCCACTTATTTCATATTACGAAATTTCGAGAAATTATTTTTTGTCCCAATTAATGTTTTTGTTAGTTATATCAGAACTAGTTGGAGAATTTGTATTTCTTTTTGTAAACAGGACCACCAGTTACCGAAAATCTGCTCCGAATCGTAAAATAAAAAAATTCAATAAAAGTAAAATATTATTTAAATAGAGAACCTTTTGTTTGCTCTTATCAATAAGATATTGTTATTTGTACCGATTAGGGATAATGTTATTAATTAAAAAATTGAGAAATCAGACAACAGATACTTTCCTTCTTAGCTGAAGGCGTCTACACACGAAAGCGAAACCTATTTCCATTAAAAATTATCTCATGTATATATATATATATATGTGTGTATGTGTGTTTGTGTGTGTGTATGTGTGTGTATGTGCATAATAATTCATTTATATATATATATATATATATATATATATATATATATATATATATATATATATATAATAATATCATATTCATAATCATTTTACATTTATGCATACATATATGTATAAAGTAATAAATGTATATATATCCATATACTTGCATACATAATAATTCACTAATTTAATAATTAATTAATTCATATGATTATATGTAAAATAATTAATTTATATATGTATATATAATTAATTTACATATATATGTGTGTGTGTGTATATGTATATATATATATATATATATATATATATATATATATATATATATATATATAAATTAATAAATGTGTGGATTTGAAAATTCATTCATATATATATATATATATATATATATATATATATATATATATATATATACAGGTATTCGATTTAATATCCTAAAATAAAGTATAAAACTTATATATACATATATATATATATATATATATATATATATATATATATATATATATGTATGTATAAATATACATGAGTCGACCTTCGATAAGTGTTGAACCTTATTATACCTAATTTAACAAGATATATATATATACATATTGTTAAATTAGATATATTTATATAATTATATCCACATTATTTCCAATATATATATATATATATATATATATATATATATATATATATATATATATATATGTATATATAAATGTATATATATATATATATATGTATATATAAATGTATATATATATATATATGTATATATAAATGTGTATATATATATATATATGTATATATATATATATATATATATATATATATATATATATATACATATAGCTTGCTAAGTAGAGAAATAGAAAGAAAGAAAGTTTGATAGAAATTTTATCAAAATACTGTGGTTTCGTACGAAAAAGGTGCAAATTTGTATCAAATACATTAACTATTTCATTTTATTATTAACTTATGTATATCTATGAGTCATATGCCTACATAGGTCGCCACGGTTAACTATCTGGTCTGTAATGAAGTTTATTTTAATCGTAGTGAAAATTTCTGAAGTTCAGGAATTATAATTTCCATAATAGGCTTAGGAAGCTTATCGCATTAAAACGTTCTTTCGAAACTGATCAAGAAACTTTCTTTCTGAGTCGATTAAATATTTTTTCAGCAGTTGTTATTTCAAAATAATTAAAATATTTATATTAAATAATTTAAATAATATATATATATATATATATATATATATATATATATATATACATATATATATATATATTCAAATTGTTTAAGATAAATATTTTATTTCGAAACATATATATATATATATATTGTATCCAAATTATTTAAGATAAATATTTTATTTCGAAACATATATATATATATATATATATATATGCATATATATTGTATTCAAATTGTTTAAGATAAATATTTTATTCCGAAACATACATATATATATATATATATATATATATATATATATATATATATATATATATATATATATATATATATATATATCCAAGCGTGTTCACCAACCTATTTCGATAGAAAGATTTCTGTAGCCAAATAGATATAATCATATTAAAAATTTACAAAATGAAAAACAAATCTCATTCCAATGAAATTAAATTTGGTTTGAAATACAATAAAATTTTCTCCTTATTGGAAATATTAAATTCAATCTATTTGCTTGAAATTAAATCTAAATTAAAAGATTGAAGAAAAATTTTTCATTTTCAAAAATTCATCGCTTTTCTTTAGGGGTAATTAATATCATATATACCTGAAAATGAAATACGTGTATCGACAGCGCAAATCGATATATTATACACATAATACATTATACATTATACACATAATAAATTATACATGATAAATTATACATTATACACATAATACATTATATATGATACATTATACACATAATGCATACAACGATACGTAGGGGTCAAAAGGTAAGTAAATAAATATATAATTACAGATGCCTCGCTCAAAAATAATGTGATCTGATCTTGTAAACAAACCTCACAACATCGATCCTAGTGAATTTACTATGACTATTTCTTGATTTTATTTAACACCATACTTAGAATAATTTAATGAATTACTTAATAACTAAACGCCTATGAAACAAATCCTCCGACAAATATGATCTTAACATACGTAGTTATATATAAAAGATATTGATAACGCAATAATACTCACACATATACACAGTAAAAAGAACCTTCAGATATTGTAGGCTATCTATATTAAAACAAAGGAACCCACCCTCAACAAAATTACATTTCAAACTAGTCACAACACATTACATTGCATCTCGACATTGGTTCTGTTGTAATACTTCGGTCTATCGCAAGGTATGACATCATAGAACCGCATCTTGAACTCACGATCTGCGTCTGCTATTCCGCGGCCGTTATCGTCGCATAGCAATCATCTATGTCGAAATAACCAAATATCAGCTTTGATGGTGGATATCTTTGTTTCATGTCTGTATAACCACTCTGGGGAAGGCTCATGTGAGCCGAAAGCTTAGGACCAAATTAATAAAAACAGAAATTAAAGCAAACATACGAACATACGAACGGCTCATGATCAGACATAATAGACATTCATTGTCTGTTATATTTAATAATATATATGTTTAAATAATGACCTGCTGCCCCAATACACTAAATATATATGTATGTGTGTGTGTGTGTGTGTGTGTGTGTGTGTGTGTGCGCGCGCACGTGTGTGTGTGTGTGTGTAATAAATTTGGGTATGTAATACCGACATAGTCATAAATGGATACCATGGATAGAAACAATTTCTCACATCTATTTTCTAGACATTCTGAAGGATTTGCATCTTAAGACGGAGAATATAAACTGTCAAACGATTTTATTAAAAGTCACTAATTTTCTTTTTCTTTTTCGTCTCGAGACACACCACCTTGTGAAAAATGATAAAAGATTTAATTATGTTAAACACACACAAATGCATACACAGACGACACATTTTTTCGTTATCCATCTGATGAAGCCATATAGGCGAAATGCATTATAACTCTCTCGGAATTTCATACCCAAATTTATTACATATTTATTTCCGTGCATTGAATATTGCTGCCATATCTGGTATGGTGCTTCTAATATGTAATAAATTTGAATATGTCATTCATTTTCTTTCTCTTTTTTTAGTCGCGAGTAACCCACCTCGGGAAAAATAATATAAGATTTGATTATTTTAAACACACACAAATGCATACACACATTTTTCGTTATCCATCTGATGAAGCCATATAGGCGAAATGCATTATAACTCTGCGGAATTTCATACCCAAATTTATTACATATTTATTTCCGTGCATTGAATATTGCTGCCATATCTGGTATGGTGCTTCTAATATGTAATAAATTTGAATATGTCATTCATTTTCTTTCTCTTTTTTTAGTCGCGAGTAACCCACCTCGGGAAAAATAATATAAGATTTGATTATTTTAAACACACACAAATGCATACACATTTTTCGTTATCCATCTGATGAAGCCATAGAGGCGAAATGCATTATCGGATATTATTTTCGTAACATACTTTCATGAACATTTTTCCAAATGACAATAACTTATACATATATATGTATAACCACTCTGGGGAGGGCTCATGTGAGCCGAAAGCTTAGGACCAACTTAATAAAAAAGTATCAAAATACTGGACAATTTTTGTCTTTATTTTCACCAGAAATTAAAGCAAAAATTCTGACATACAAACGGCTCATGATCAGACATAATAGACATTCATTGTCTGGTATATCTAATAATATATGTTTATACATACATATATATATATGTTTAAACGTTATTTTATAAATGGATACTCGTATTTGAGTAGATGCTCTTTTTATTTATTTATTAAACGATATATTTATTATATCTACCAGCCTTAATCTTAATCGAGAAATCTTGTAAGAAAAATATGCGTCCTCCGGCAGAATTCGAACCTGCGTCTCCAAGGGGAAACCGTCATTGGATTAGTCGTTTGATCAGGGGGTGGCCGAGTCGGTCTAAAATAACGTTTAATCAAACAAATTAAAAATCTGTCGAATTTAATCCATTTGCTAATATATATATATATATATATATATATATATATATATATATATATATATATATATATATATATATATATATATATATATATATATATATATATATATATGCAATTTTTTATATATATTATATATGCACCTTACTTATTGAAAGCGCTCAATATCAGCAATAGAGCTAACATCGTCAGATCAAAAATAGCGTGAAACCCAGGGTCACAAACTCACACCAATCCAACTATATATATATATATATATATATATGTCTGTATGTGCGTATGTATGTACACACACTGTATTCTCCTGTCGTTTTTTACGTATGCGTGAGGGCACAGCAACTCAGTACCGACCAGCCAGGTAACTCGCAAATAGGACTTGATCATAGTGGTGATGGCTTTTTCAGAACCGACCAATTTTTTGGAATAGCCGAATAAAGGACTTGGTGCACTATCTCTAAACGACCCTTTGCAGGTTTTGAATTCAGAGACCGGTTTCTGTCGGGCTCAGTCTTATATATGTATATGTTAAAGTTCTCAGAACAAATCTGTGGAGAAGACAAATTGAATAAAATAGACAATCGGAAAGCAGAACTTAGTCCATGTCGACGCGTTTCGTCATTTGACTTTATCAAGGCGAGTAATGATAAACAAAATCGAAATGCTGTGTAATTACATAAAATTTAAAAAATTTTTTTAAAAGACGCTCCAGTGTCAGCCTCTTTTTGGATATTAGTAACATTCTCTTTTTGTGTTTTTGTTTTCCATGTCGACAAAGTTTTGGGGTTCTCAGAATCAAAAAAAAAAAAAGAAAAAAAGAAAAAGTTACTAAGATCCAAAAAGAGGCTTTCGCAGGCGCGTCATTTAAATTTTTTTGAATTTTATGTACGTTTTTTTTTTTTTTTTTTTCAGTATATGGAGATGGAGGTGAAAGTTTTTGGGCGTGATCAAGAAATCCTTCCGCATGACTCTAAGATTTGAGGAAGTAGGACTCAGAATTTCTGAGAATTCATATATATATATATATATATATATATATATATATATATATATATAGATAGATAGATAGATAGATAGATAGATAGAAGAGTAGTAAAATCAGAATGAATGAATGACAAAAGGGAGATACCTATTTGCGACGCGTTTCGTTCAAGCAAGGGATATTTTCATACTATTTCATCAGTCTAATCGTTGATATCAATCTTATATATATAACAATATGTGTGGATAGGAATGTGAAAAAATACATACATATTGGAACATATGTACACACTAATTTATAAATGCATATATGATTGCGAGATACATATTTGTCAGCGTGTATATATATATATATATATATATATATATATATATATATATATGTGTGTGTGTGTGTGTGTGTGTGTGTGTGTGTGTGTGTGTGTGTGTATGTAATAAATCCTACAGACTCAGGAAAACCTAACTAGGTTTCACCTAAACGGATCTTCAGGGTAAGCTGGCTTAACCTGAAGATCCGTTTAGGTGAAACCTAGGTAGGTTTTCCTGGGTCTGTAGGATTTATTTTATTTATTCCCACTCTACGTAACGTATTGAGCACTATACGTTTTAGTATTACTACTCGCTTAGGTTTTTATTTGGACTAAAGACTTAAGGCACTGGGCAATTTGTTTCGCCCTCTTCAAATGTTTTAAGGTCTTTCTTTTTTTTCCAATTTTTTCGTCGGGAACCAATTTGTTTTTATATTTGTTGAGCTATTTGAGGTTTTTTCAAAACGAGTATTAATATATATATATATATATATATATATATATATATATATATATATATATATATATATACGTCGTGTAAGGGAAAGGAATCTGGAAGTAAAGACAGCGGCAATAGAAATTACTTCTATTATAAATAATAGTAAAAGAATCGTCAGATCGATAGATAGATAGATAGATAGATAGATATGAACAGAATCAGATAGATATGAACAGAATCAGATAGATAGATAGATATGAACAGTAATCAGATAGATAGATATGAACAGAATCAGATAGATAGATAGATAGATAGATAGATAGATAGATAGATAGATAGATAGATAGATAGATAGATAGATAGATAGATAGATATGAACAGAATCAGATAGATAGATAAATATGAACAGAATCAGATAGATAGATAGATAGATAGATAGCTATGAACAGAATCAGATAGATAGATAGATAGATAGATAGATAGATAGATAGATATGAACAGAATCAGATAGAGAGATAGATATGAACAG
>OZ038492.1:83222310-83224810 GCA_964036315.1 Acanthosepion esculentum | reverse complement strand
ATATATAATAATATATATATATATATATATATATATATATATATATATATATATATATATATATATATATTTACCAGCCTTGGCAAATTTTAAAAACTGTACAGCACATAACCTTGGAGTTTTCACTTCACGCGTAATAATTCAATTTTCAGATGACCACAACAATTTTTCGTCCTAGGAAAAACAAGACCCTGATGATGACATTGTCCTAACGTCGAAAGTACACGGAATAAAATGAATATGCATCGACATGGTAATTTTCTTTCTTCTTTAATAAGGATACTAAGAAACTTGTACGTAACTATGAGATGATCCTATTAAAAATAAGTCGAAAATTACCTTCAGTCAATTGTTAACTGGGGCAAGAAATGGTTTCTAATTTTTAACGCCTCCAAAACGAAGCTGCCCTCTTTTAATTATCATTTCTGAAAACCGTTTTTGCCTCCATCGACATGACTGATGCTAACCTTCAGGAGAGCAACCCGTTACACCTTCTTGGTCTCTTCTTGGACATGAATTATATTGAATCAATTGCCAAGTCTGCTTCATGTAAAGTTGGCTCAGTGTGGAATCCATCTTGCACGTTTCTACCAATCGTCCGTTCATTGATTATTGCTACCATATCTGATCTGGTTCTCCAGCTATATATTTCGTGATTCTCGTCAAAATCTACAGACTATTCTGCAATGTTATTGGTCAAGACATGGCATCTCGACTTCAGTCACTTTCCCACATTCCTGAGGGGTTTATTCTACAAACATTTTCATAGCAATTGTTTTGATGAGCTTTCCGTGGGGTTTAGGTTTTTTGAATTGGGGTTTTATTCCCCACAGACAAAAATTGTACATATGGGTCTAGTTAGGACTTCATATTGATTCTGAAGTATTATGAAGGATGTAGTATGAATGGTATGTAATAATGTATTGCTTTGGTGTAAGGAATATTATGATATGTGTGAGTCAGTGATTGTGGCTAGCTAAATTTCATGTTAAGACAGAAGACCAAGCTTCCCCCGTGCCACCTTTTGGCATTCTGACACTTTTTTGTATTTCCGGTAAAATAAATATCACTTTCCTTCTTGGTACCTCGACAGTACGAATTTAAACGAATTATTAGATTGTTTTTTTTTTTTGTTTTTTTTTTAAGCTTATCACCCCAAGCAAGGCTGGAGGCCACTAGCACGCAAGGGGTTACAGAAGGTTTGGAGGAAGAGCAGATAGGAGTGGTAAAGGAGAGGATGTGGAGAAAGATAGTAGATCGATCAAGGCAAGGGGGTTACAGAAGATTTGGAGCGAGAGCAGATAGGAATGAAAGGTGAAAGGAGGTGGAGAAGGGAAGTGGATAGATCAAGGCAACTGGAGATGTCGATTGACGTTACACTTAAATAGTTGGAGATTGTATTTGTCAGGGAAACAGGAATAAGGAAGGGAGTTCCACAGGCGAGATGTGCGGGACATGAAGCTACTGGAGTAGAAGAAACGTCTACATCTAACAGTTTCAACGGTGAAGGGGTTTGAACGGGATGCCAGCCTCGTTTAAATTCATGAGGCCTAGGAACCAGCGAAAGCAGCTCCTCGGAGCAATTACCGTGAAAGTATTTGTAAAAAAGACAGAGCGAGGCAACGTCGCGTCTGTGAGGGAGCGGCTGCAGACGAGATGACAGATCAGGGCCAATTAACTAGGTTTTACTGTTGAACTAGCTAGATAGAACCGCCAGTCCTTTTTTGGTAGTTTCTTTTCTCGCTCTTCTTGTCTGTGGAACTCTCTTCCAGTCTCATACTTTCTTGCCACCTACTATATTAAAAAAAAAAACTAAATACAACGCCAATCGCAATTTTCACTCTTTTTCTATAACCCGTTCTTTTATTGTCCTTTTTTTCCTCGATACCGTCTTCGCATTTACTTTCACTCACAGTAAGTCTTTGTATCATTGTAACCCCCTTGTTTGGGGCGAGATGCTTAAAAAAAAAAAAGATAAAATTAGCCATATTTTCGGAAGAACAGAAAAAAAGAGAAATAATGCAGAGTGTTTTCCGAACTTTACAAATAGCCAATTTGAATTCAAAGTTTTTCTTCTCTCAGACTGGTCGCCAACAAAGGCGAGAGATCCCAGGCCATTTGCTATTTAACTCATATCTGGGGCTAGAAGAGATGATATTCATATTTTTCTCAGTACTATTTGTAAAAAAGTGAATATAACAAGCCGTGTTGCGCATGCCGGTAGCCGTTATGCAGACCGTTTATAAAATAAACGGGACGTCTATTTCAAACACGGGTATCGACTAAAAACGTTAGTCGTAATATAATGTCGGATTAGAAAAAAATACATTATATATATGTGTGTGTGTGTGTGCGTGTAGATATATATATATATATATATATATATATATATATATATATATATATATATATATATATATATATAAACATACATTCATATATATATATATATATATATATATATACATATATATATATATAATTCCAACGTATGAATGAG
>OZ038492.1:83212310-83217310 GCA_964036315.1 Acanthosepion esculentum | reverse complement strand
AAAGCGATTATATCTGTTTTATTATTTTTTATTTGAATTAAATTTTAGTAGTATTATGTTATTTATTTTTATGGTTAAGGATTGTAGAATGTGTAATCGTTTTTAAACTTCATAATATATAATATATTTGTATTATTTAGAAATATTTGTCGGATTACGCGTTATAATTATATATATATATAGTAGAGTGTATATATATATATATGTGTGTGTGTGTGTTATTAAGTAAATGCTTTGTTTATAATAAACAATATTAATTACATTTACGAGCCGGAGTGCCCGATAAATTTCGTAGGAAACATGTGTCCTCCGACAGGAATCGATCCTGTGTCCTACTTGGGACCATCATTTGATCTAACGTGCTATACCACTCAGCTACAAAGGAAGAGACTGGTTACTGTTATTAAACAACAAATTTATCACGATCATTCTAGAACGATTATGTCTGCTCGGGGTGTATCTTACCGTAAACAAATGACAACATATATTGATATGGAGTAAGTCCGACAATTATTTTAATTATATTTTCTGTTTATACCTTAGTTTTACAGATACAATTAGTTAAGTAAATCCTCTGTCTCTAATAAACAGTATTAATTTTATAGTGTTCCAGGCTAGGTTAACAAAAAAAGGAAAGAAAATTCGAATGTAGACTTTCAAGAAAAGTAAAGCTCTTTCCAGTCACCGTAATCGCCTGATTAGTAAGACATTATCCTCTCCGCATGCTAAGAATTATACGAAGTTAAATTTGGCAAATATCAAGAAAGTCTCACACTTTTAAGCTAATTTGATTCAACCAACAAGTTTTGTACAATATAATCATTATTTATTAAACAAGACAACACTCTCCTTATAAAACGAGTGTGTAAAGCATCTCACTATATTCCTCTCACCCTGAAAAGTTCCCGATCTGAACAAAGAATTCTACACTAAATGTTTGACGTTTGGATATTTCGTCAGAAAGTGGGTTGGACCGATAACATTTTAGCATATAAATTAGTCTAAATTGCATCAGAAAATAATTTCTTACAGCAAAAATCACATCTCTATATATACTTAAAGAACCCATTTCTGTTCTATTTAAAATAATTTTATACTAATAGGCGAGATGTAAATTTTGATTGCATATCACTTTTACCTTCTTTATCCTTCCCCATCACTCTCTCTCTTTCTCTCTCTCTCTCTTTCTCTCTCTATCTATCTATCTATCTATATATCTATCTATCTATCTATCTATATATATATATATATATATATATATGTATATAAATAAAAATATATATATGCAATTTTTATATATATGATTTTTATCTTATATATGTGTGGTGCTTATTGGAGAGCGCTCGATATCATTGATAGAGCTAAAATACTTAGTTGTATTGATTTGATATATATATATATATATATATATATATATATATATATATATGTATATATATATATATATGTGTGTGTGTGTGTGTGTGTGTGTGTGTGTGTGTGTGTGTGTGTGTGTGTGTGTGTGTGTGAGAGAGTGTTTGGATAGCAATTTTTCATTAATACCTGTATAATTAAACACAATATATTAATTTACACGTATGCATGTAATCTAAGATATATACACACATATATATATATATATACAAATAATTAATATACACACACAAACACACACAGATATGTATACACAAACACACACATACGCATACACACACACACACACACACACACACACACATATATATATATATATATATATATATATATATATATATATAAAATGGCGGGCAACTAGTTTCCAAGCACTACTGTCTTTTAGGGCAGCTAGTTAGTCCCTGTTGCAGACATCTGCTCAGGCATATTTGTGTTTGTTCTACACCCGCAGAGACAATTTGTAATTTTCACTGCAACTCTGATGGGCGGGGCTTGGGAGAAAGTGTATAACCTGGTGTGACCACCAGTTTGAACAAGTTCAGTTCACTCAAACCGCCGGTTACATTGACACGATGACAGGCAACTTGGGGTTGATATATATATATATGATATTGAGAACTTTAACCAATACCTTAAAACCATATTTTATCATATGTATATACATATATATATATATATATATATATATATATATATATATATACAGTGTAACCCGGATATAAGAGAGTTGTCAGGAGTGGATAAGAAGTATCTTATATCCGGGTTTCTCTTATATCCGGGTTTTATTTTATTAACTCAGGCTCTAATTTATCTCTTATATCCGGGTTACACTGTATATATGTATGTATATGATAAAATAGTTTTAAGGTAAGGGTTAAAGTGCCCAATATCAGGGATAGACCGTATGCAAATATAAAAGTGGTCATTGAAATCAACAACCAGAGGCGACAGTCTGTATATATATATATATATTTATATATATATATATGTCCTCAAATATATAAAAAATACCTAAGAAAGAATCCTATTGGTATTTCCCTAAATTTGTTTTAGAAAAAATTTATGCCTAAATTCACCCAATATATATATATATATAGAGAGAGAGAGAGAAAGAGAGAGAGGAGAGAAAGAGAGAGAGAGAAAGAGAGAGAGGGGGATAGATGTAGAAGGAAATAGAGAGAAGAAATGCGAACATGAAAATCAACGCCCCATAGCAGTTTCATGCCTTAAGCATTAATCAGAGAATACTGCGAGGTGATCGCTCAAAGCTTTGATACTGTTAGTTTCTATATTGTATACTTTGTCCACAATGTTTTTATATATAAGCACTATATTCTACGCGCAGTAAGCTTCACCTATTAATATGTTACACAATATATATATATATATATATATATATATATATATATATATATATATATATATATATATATATAGATATAGATATAGATATATAGCTATAGATATATTGTTCATTTACCTGTTAAAATATCTCTTCTGGATTTTCACACATTCACATTCACACTATTCTGGAGATTCGAATATTAAATAAAATTTATCTGATTTGCCGATTCCTGCCAAAATTCATTGCATATATATATATATATATATATATATATATATATATATATATATATATATATATATATAAATGAAGAAATATAGTCTTAAAGTGTGCTATATTTATGGGATAAAGTGCTCAATATCAGAGATAGAGCGTGTGTAAATATAAAAGTGGATATGGAAGTCAGCACTTAGAGGCGACAGTCTGTTTCATGCTAGTGCAATCGCCTGACGATTGCACTAGCATGAAACAGACTGTCGCCTCTAAGTGCTGACTTCCATGTCCACTTTTATATATATATATATATATATATATATATATATATATATATATATATATATATATATATAAAGAAAGATATAGAGAAAAAATCAATGATTTTAATCAATCCGGTGATATTCCATATTACTATAGACGTTGAGTGGTCATTGCGATATTTATTCGAACAAGTTTACCCACCAATAAACGTTTATAATAATAATAATAAAATAATAATAATAAGATAGATAGATAGATAGATAGATCTGAACAGACTGATAGATAGATAGATGTGAACAGACTGATAGATAGATAGATAGATAGATAGATAGATAGATAGATAGATAGATAGATAGATAGATAGATAGATAGATCTGAACAGACTGATAGATAGATAGATCTGAACAGACTGATAGATAGATAGATCTGAACAGACTGATAGATAGATAGATGTGAACAGATAGATAGATAGATAGATAGATAGATAGATAGATAGATAGATAGATAGATAGATATGAACAGCCTCAAGTAGATAGATAGATAGATAGATAGATAGATAGATAGATATGAACAGCCTCAAGTAGATAGATAGATAGATAGATATGAACAGCCTCAAGTAGATAGATAGATAGATAGATAGATAGATAGATAGATAGATATGAACAGCCTCAAGTAGATAGATAGATAGATAGATAGATTGATATGAACAGCCTCAAGTAGATAGATAGATAGATAGATAGATATGAACAGCCTCAAGTAGATAGATAGATAGATAGATAGATATGAACAGCCTCAAGTAGATAGATAGATAGATAGATAGATATGAACAGCCTCAAGTAGATAGATAACTCAATACTATATTCTGATTGGGAGTTTTTCGTTTTCAGTGATCTTCCGACCATCTGGAAAATTTTAGATCAAAATACGTCTGTATCACATATACCGATAACTCGAATTTACTTTGAAAAAAAATTGCCATATTTTAAACGATTAATTAATTAATATCAAAATTAATATCAAAACAAATCTTTAGTCAGTTTCAACATGTTTTATTGAAGTTAGTGGATTTATTTTATAAATTTCCGTCTAAAGTTATTATGCAGATTAAACTAATATTAGTTTAAGGCCTCTGAAATCTAATAAAATCTATTTTTGATTTTGTTTTTCATAATATCTGTTGAAACATTGCTAATGGAAAGGATCTAACAAATTCTGGAAAAAAACAGAAAATAATAAAATTATTTAGTCAGTGAATATCCACATTGGTGATATGAAAGAGGCTTTGCGGAAATCATCAAACGATAAAGGAGCTTGTTGAAAATATTGCTAAGCTGAGAACCTGAAGCAAAGGAAAAGGGCTTTAAGGACTAATCTTCTCAAATGAAACGTAAACTAAAGCGTGTTATACCAAAACAACTGAGCAGATCTTTGAACAGGCTGGAATTGAAGGAGTCGAGGAGAAAATGTGAAAAATTCTTCGTAAATTGGAATCCATCAAGAAATCTCCTCTCAATAAAGCAAATATTTTAAAAGCGTCAAAATTGGACCAAGAAATGCCTGAAAATTGATTTTTCTAAAATAATTTTCACTGACAAATTTCGGGTGACACTCGACGAACTTGATAAATGGATTTTATCCGATGCAGATGTGCCTGTGCATAAAAGAAAATAGCATGAAGGTTGCAGTGTGATCATATGGGCTGGAGTTGTTGACCAAACCATTATTGCACCATTCAAAATCGATGGTGTTAAATTGGACAATACTA
>OZ038492.1:83182310-83209810 GCA_964036315.1 Acanthosepion esculentum | reverse complement strand
TATACACAGCAAAATCATGTCCGGATATGCAGAATTCCGGATATGAGGGATTCTACTGCATTTATTAAGTTTCGGTTTGTCTGATACCGTCCTTTCCCCATGCATATATCGTTATCAGCAGCAGCGGCAGCCATTAAGAATTGGCCAAAACCTTTCTTACTTCTGACGACCATGATTGTGTTATACTCCTTGCTCTCCTTTACCTGAAAACATGTCTATCTCATCTCTTCATCTTCTGACTGGATTTTTAAACCAATCAACCAACCTTCTGCTCTATCTGTTATCCTTTCTTCGGGATAAAGATCACGCTAACCTCCATTTTCACAAGTTTTATGATTACTCTTATCTGCGTCTGTTCTCCGAACCATCTATTTCTATCCGGAGCATTGCTCTTTAAATTAATGTGAAACATGGCAAATATACAACAGTTTTTCTTATTTATTCTTTATTCTATCATATATATATATATATATATATATATATATATATATATATATATATATATATATATATATATATTGTGTGTGTGTGTGTGTGTGATAAAATATAGTTTTAAAGTATGGCTTGAAGTGATCAATATCGGGGATTGACCATATGTAAATATAAAAGTGGTCATTAAAATAAACATCCAGAGGCGACAGTCTGTTTCATGCTTAACCCTATCATCAGCCAATCGATTGTGTTTAGCATGAAACCAGACTGTCACCTCTGGGTGTTGATTTAAATGTCCACTTTTCTATATATATATATATATATATATATATATATATATATATATATATATATATATGTATATATATATATATATATATATATATATATATATATATATGTATATATATATATATATATATATATATATATATATATATGTATATATATATATATATATATATATATATATATATATATATATATATATATAGGGAGAGAAAGAGAAAGAGATACAGCATATATATATATATATATATATATATATAGGGAGAGAAAGAGAAAGAGATACAGCATATATATATATATATATATATATATATATATATATATATATATATATATATATATATATATATATATGCACAGAATGCGATAGTTAAATTGTCCAAATTACGCAAACATTAACATAATACTGGCATCTCATTTTACTAAAACGTTTCCTAAATTACACAAAAATATCTAAAGCATAAATTTATTCAATAAAATCGCCATTGGCTTCAACCACAGCCTAAAGACAACTTAGGAATCTTCTGGACGGTTTCTTTGAAGTTGGTGAATGCTGCCATAATCCTTGCATTCGGTTCATTTTTGGTATTACAAGTTTTGTTCATGTCTCGCTCAACTGCACCCCACACATAATAATTTACATCACCATGACTTGAGTAGATCCTTCTTATATATCAGCAGGTCTTATGTCTCGGCGTCAATTATGAATAATCACCTTTAACATTGATAAGTTCCAGAAACGGGTATGCAACGTAATTGGCCCTGATCTGTCATCTCGCCTGCATTCGCTCTCTCACAATCGCGCCGTCTTTTTTACAAATACTTTCACGGTAATATGCTCCGATGAGCTGCTCTCGCTTCCCAGGCTTCATGAATTCAAACGTCCTACGAGGCTGGCATCCCGTTCCCACCCTTTCACTGTTGAAACTGTTAAATTTAGAAGTATCTTCTACTCCAATAGCTTCATATCTCGCACATCTCGCCTGTGGAACTCACTTCCTTATTCCTGTTTCCCTGACAACTATAATCTCCAACTATTCAAATGTAACGTCAATCGACATCTCCAGTTGCCTTGATCTATCTACTATCCTTCTCCACATCCTTTCATCTTTCCCTCCTATCTGCTCTCGCTCCAAATCTTCTGCAACCCTTTGCCTTGATCTATCCACTATCCTTCACCACATCCTTTCCTCTAACACTCCTATCTGTTCTCGCTCCAAATCTTCTGTAACCCGTTGTGTGCTAGTGGCTTCCAGCCTTGCTTGGGGTGAAAAGTTTAATATATATATATATATATATATACATATATATATATATATATATATATATATATATACACCGTACCTATGAACACTAATGGTTATATCCCAGTCCTCATAAATACTTTGGATACTATTGTAAGTGGGGGTAATATGCTAAGTACTTCACCACTAGCAGTGGTTTACCTAATTCACGCCGCTGGCGAGTATTATATTTGATTGAAGTTATAATGATTTCCATTTCATTTCCACCCTCCGTTCTGGTTATTTCTCATTCAGTAACCCTTTCTAGGATACAACACACACACACACACACACACACACACACACACACACACACACACACACACACGCGCACGCACGCACGCACACACACACACACATATATATATATATATCTATATGCATATGATCAAATATAGTTTTAAGGTAGGCGATGTTTATATGTTTAAGTGTTCAATATCAGGGATAGAACGTATGTAAATATAAAAGTGGACATTGAACTCAACACCCACATGCAACAAATGACGATTGCGTTTAGCACAAAACAGATTGTCACCTGTGGGTGAGGACTTCACTGTCCACTTTGATATTTAGAATATTTTCGTCCTGCTTATAATTAGAATGTATTTGATAAATAGGACAAAAATATCCTTAAAAAAACTAATAAATACTAATATATCCACCACAAGTCCTAGTAACGAAACACAATATATAGATTTAAATGTCCCTTGGAAGATTGTATCTCTAACAGAAAAAAATAATATATGCATTTGTCATAATACTACTACGTTATCTCGAAGGTTTTCACACACACACACACACACACATATATATATATATATAGATAGATAGATAGATAGATAGATAGATAGATAGATAGATGTACTCATCCACATACAAACTCTTTCGCTGTATCACAGCTCATAAGTGTGGCTAGACATCCGATTACTTCAACCTGGGATTGAAATGCCACCGATTTGGCATCAGTCATAGATTCTACCCCCAAGCTATCGTCGCACGGCAGAGCGGAAGGGAAATTTTTTAACGTTTTTACTATGCGAAAATAGCTAGGGGTGCTCGATTCGAGTAGAAGAGCCTTGCATTAGCAGCCACTGTTTATAAAATCACCACTTCCTCTCCGAGAGCTCAATCGAATTATTTCGAGATCATAAATAGTCATCCACAGACAGACTGTTTCGTTGTACCACAGCTCATCGTCGTGGCTAGACATCCGATTGCTTCAAGCAATATATATATATATATATTAGTAGTTTCAGATGGTAACGCATCTATAAGGAAGCTTGAAATTCGGTGTATGTCATTTCACCGAAGTATAAACAACTTTGTTTTTCATGGCGTTAAACATGTCAGATTTCGTGCCAAAGAAAGTGTATTTGCAGGGAATTTTACTGCACTACTTTATTCAAGGGAAATCTGCAGCTGAAATATACAGCATTCTTGTTAAGACTTACGGCGACTATGCTCTGTCAGAAACAACACGCAGAGATTGGTTTAGACGCTCCAAAAATAATGATTTTTATGTTGAAGATAAAAAACGCTCTGGCGCATCAAAAATGTTTGAAGACGAAGAATTGGAGGCATTACTATTGAAGACTCATATCAAGCGCAAGCTGAACTTGCAGAATCATTAGTAGTTGATCACACAACTGTTTCGAAACGTTTGAAAGCATTAGGAAAGTTTCAAAATCAAGGACATTGGGTTCCGTACGAGTTTAAGCCGAGAGACGTGGAACGGCGTCTTTTCACATCTGAACAGCTGCTTCAACGGCAGAAAGGGAAAGGTTTTTGCATCGTATCGTGCCCGACGCTGAAAAGTGGATACACTACGATAACCCTAAGTAAGCGCGGCCATGCATCAACATCGGCGCAAAGCCGAATATCCATGGTTCGAAGCTTCTGCTCTGCATTTGGTGGGATCAGCTAGGATGTAGTTTATTAAGAGCTGGTCTAACCGACGGAAACCATCACAAGAGATCGCTATCGACTATAATTGATGCATTTGAGCCGAGCTTTGAAGAAAAAACGGCCGCTACACGAACAGAGACACGACAAAGTGATTTTGCAACAGGACAATGTTAGACCACAAGTTGCAAAACGGATGAAAACCTAATTGGAAACGTTTAAATTGGAAGTCCTACCCCACTCGCAGTATTCACCAGACATTGCCCCGTCCGATTATCATTTGTTCCAATCGATGGCACATGGCCTTGCTGGGCAGTACTTTCATTCTAATGAAGATGCCAAAAAAATATGTCGGCTCGTGGTTAGCCTTAAAAGACGTATCGTTTTCTCGACGAGGATCTCAATTGCTGCCAGAAAGATGGCTAGCAATGGACAATATTCTCAATATGTTTCTTAGTAATTTTTGTAAATAAAACATTACTTTTCATGAAAAATCAAGGTCCTAATATATATATATATATATATATATATATATATATATATATATATATCCGAAAGCGCTCGGATAAAAAAAGAATATTCGGACAGTTTTTATATAATTTATCGTCTAAAAAGAAAAAAAATTAGATCACATGAGAAATTGTATAAAAAAATAAATCAAAGCATCTACTCTTTCTCATTCAATGAAATGTGCACGAAAGAAGGATTGCTGTCTAAATACACACACACACACACACATGAAAAATTTAAAAAATATATATGAAAAAATACATATAAAAAATCAGCGAGAACTATTTCAAGGTCCTAAGATATATATATATATATATATATATATATATATATATATATATATATATATATATATATATAGTGAGAAAGAAAGAGGGGAGAGATAGTAGAATATATCTAAGTGTGGGTGTAAATTTCATATGTGACAAAGGAATGCACATACGATTTAGCTTTCGTCTTTAGTCCAGGCGTTTTCCCTCATAACTCGCAAACTTGATCAGAGACCCATTTACAGGCTCGTATATTAGTATACATATCTTTGTTTTATTTTTGTATATACTTTTAATGTTATCTAGCATGATCAACAATGTGAACAAACCCAGAACACTCAAACCCTCACGGTGACTTCGTGCTATCGACGGCCTCCAAGGGTTCCGGCTACCCAATTTTACTCAGATGGCTTGGGTCACTTTCCAAAGGTGTTTGGGCACTTTCCAAAGGTGCAACACGCTGGGATCGCCGCGTTCAAACCGATAACATCAGGAAGTTTCCTTCCTGATATATATATATATATATATATATATATATATATAGATTATTCAAACACACGCTTGAATGAAGATATGCTGCCTAAATACACACACACACGCGCATAAACAAACGCGCAAACATACACACGCACACGCGCACGCGCACACACACACACACACACACACACACATATATATATATATATATATATATATATATATATATATATATATATATCATATGAAATTAATTAAATCCGACAAATATTTAATATATTTTCTGTTTCTGCGTTATTTTTATAATGCAACTATGCTGAGCAGACCTTAGTTGCGGTTTCTGGGAGACAGAGCTTTATCTAGCATGTTCAACAATGTGAACAATGCGAGCACACTCAAGCCCTCACGGTGACTTCCTGCTATCGACTATTGACCATGTTCACCAAGTCTATGAATATAGAACCCAGCGCAGTACGTAATCTGTTCAATGAACCAACAACGTTAAAGATTAACACTCCCATTTCAGACACTCTACTGAATACGACTATATCGCCAATAACAGTCTTCGATATCAAAGGCTGGCATTGAATATTCCGGAAAAAAACATGGCCGCCTTTATGCACGTGACACTGAATATTTTGAGCCTTCTGATTGGTTACCCCTTCTATTGGTGAACTATAAAATGAGTCATTTTGGCTGACTCACTAGTATACTAGGGTACCCAAAAACTCCAACATCGACGGCCCCCACTTTCACTCACAAGGTATGGGTCACTTTCAAAAAGCTAGTAGATGGGTATCCTCGAATACGAGTGGCCAGCTATTATATATATATATATATATATATATATATATATATATATATATATATATATATATATACGCATGCATATATACATACACACACACACACATATATATATATACCTCCACACATTCGCTAAAAAATGAGCATAAATGATGAATAAATAAAAAGGTAATAAAAACAACGTTTTATCTTTAAAATAAACTTTAAATCAGTTAATGAAGTTTCATAAAAGTATTTTATATTTTTGAAAGATGATTTTTAGTGATTTCAAGAAAAACATTCCTCCCAATCAATTTAAATTAGATTTGAAATACAGTAAAATATTTTGCTTATTTGAAATATTAAATTTAATCTAATAGCTTGAAATTAAAACAAAAATCTTCAAGAATGATTTTTTATTTCCTTGAAATGTTTAAACTTTAGCTAACGCATTTCTTTGGAGGTACGTACGTATATATATATATATATATATATATATATATATATATATATATATTGAACGATAAAAATTATTTAAAAAATTAATTATTAAAAAAATTCAAATCTTCAGACACACTGGGTTGTAGATTAATATTCTTTCGTTTTTATTATTATTATTTAATTTAGATTCCTCGACTAGTTTCGGCCAACATGGCCATCATCAGGAGAAAATAATATTTCTGCTTGCTGGTAGCAGTAAACTACAGAAATGAATGTCTTGATGGAGAAAATGAACTTTTGTCTGTAGTTTTCATTTGTTTTTTTATCTTTTTAACATGAGTTTATTAACATTCCTTGTGTTGGTCAAAAAAGTCTCTTTTAAGTTGTTATTTGAGATAAGAGCTGGATGGATTCATGCTGCTTCGAATTCCCTTGGTCATATATATATATGTTTACATCTCGATATCGCGTGATAGATATTATTGGATTTATTTTTTCGAGATATAATTCCCTATGCATATCCTCACCTCATTCTTTATTTAAGAATTTTGCCCAAGAATAAACAGAATCTCGTAATAATTCTAGTAATAATTCAAGAGATAAATACGGTGTGTAAAAAATATTATTGAAATTTAAAAAAAATTTAGGGCCGTTTTTTTTTTTTTACTTTTACAAATTTTAGGGGCCGGTTCCTCACACTACAACAAGTACATATAAACATGACGTATTCTGATAACTAGATAGTCTCCAACAGCCTGTAGAATGTGTTCTTCGTGATCGTGCGTACGAGCTGATCTCGGTCTTCCTCGATATAAAGTTTGTGGTGCCACAGATCCTATCTCAGCAACGCGACGATAAACACCGGCAAAGGTTGGATGACTCGGCTGCCATCGGTTTGGAAACGTAATCTGATACAGCCATGCAGCCTCGCGTCCATTACCATTTGCGCGGTTTAATGTAAAAATCATATCTGCCCGCTCATGATAAGAATATTCTACCAATATTAAACGGAACACTTCTCAGTTAACTCACTACTACACACGTTAAACGTTGAAGACCGACTATCCACAAATGTACACGAATGACAAATGTAACCTAGTCTAAATCATGACAAAATAGCGTCATCTATTGTAAATTTTCTTTAAACTTAATAACTCAAAAACGAAGGATTTGCGGACATATGTTTATATGGACTTTTGTCCTTGTTTTGTTGTGAGGAAACCGCCCCCAAAATTTGCAAATGTATTTTTGACACACCCTGTAAACACCCACACATACATAAGGTAATAAACGTGAAGATGTATAAAAGGGGAATGTATTACTCACGCCCTTCAAATAAACTTAATGGGCTGGTAAATTGCTCTTTTCGTTTGCATAGGTGTATGTTACTATAAACCGCTTCTAAAATCTTCCAATGATGAGCGGACCGAGCTCTATGTAAGATAGTGAAATGATCATCTTTATACTGATGTGAACAGTCAGTCTTGTCCAAAAGGTGCTGACCAATTGATGAATCATGTACGGCTTGAGTCGTCTTAGAAAATCAACTGAATTTACCTGTTCTTGTACATGCGGGAACGTGTTGAACGATACAGGTCCCAGTCTCTGATTGGTCCCTCCTATGTATCCAGCATCACACTGATATTTACATTTATATAGCAAGGAACTATTTAGTAAATAGGACAGGCCATCCTTAACGAAAGAGGGGAACCTCGAAGGGGTTTCGAAAATAACACGTAACTTTACAGTCGAAAAACCTGATGTAATAAACGCCGATACATTGTCGGCGAGTATTTGATTATTTCTACCTAGCGATGACAGTTTTAAATATAGTGGACACAAAGAAGGGGCCCAAAACCACTGGTTCCTTGAAATGCTTAATTTTCTGTTCAATAGTGTGTTTGATTGTAATCGTACAACACCCTCCCTAGTCGTCCAAGACTTCCAACACCGCCACCGGTCGCTGAAGTGACCGCTTCAATCCCGAGTTTACCTTATCCCACGTTGTAATTTAAGTTTGATCATAAGGCAGCTAAGATCGAATCGTCGCAGGTATCTTCGTGTCGGGCTGGTCCAAGCAGGGTGAAGACGTACAGAAAAAAATAACACTCGAATAAATTGAACAAAAAGTAAACACTGTTTTTATATCAGTCCTTCGTAGAATAATTGGTTATATCCAGGTGTTGTCTATATGTGAATTAAATCGGTCATCTTTTCCCAAGAATTTTAGGTATTAACCCTTCTTGTTCCAAAGTCTTTCAGTGTATCGCTTCTTCTTTGCTTAAGAAAATTTTCTGTTTTACCAAAACTTTCTTCTGTTTTACCAAAACATTCTTTTGTTTTGTAAAAACTTTCTTATGTTTTACCAAAACTTTCTTCTGTTTTACCAAAACTTTCTTCTGTTTTACCAAAACATTCTTTTGTTTTGTAAAAACTTTCTTATGTTTTACCAAAACTTTCTTCTGTTTTACCAAAACTTTCTTCTGTTTTACCAAAACATTCTTTTGTTTTGTAAAAACTTTCTTATGTTTTACCAAAACTTTCTTCTGTTTTACCAAAACTTTCTTCTGTTTTACCAAAACATTCTTTTGTTTTGTAAAAACTTTATGTTTTACCAAAACTTTCTTCTGTTTTACCAAAACTTTCTTCTGTTTTACCAAAACATTCTTTTGTTTTGTAAAAACTTTCTTATGTTTTACCAAAACTTTCTTCTGTATTAACCAAAACTTCCTTCTGTTTTACCAAAGTTTTCCTGTGTTTTACTAAAACTTCCTTATATTTTACCAAAACTTTCTTCTGTTTTATCAAAACTTTCTTCTGTTTTATCAAAACTTTCTTATGTTTTACCAAAATTTTCTTTAGTTTTAACAAAATGTTATTTAGTTTTACGAATACTTTCTTCTGTTTTACCAAAACAAACTTTTGTTTTACGAAAACTTTCTTATGTTTTACGAAAACTTTCTTCTGTTTTACCAAAACATTCTTCTGTTTTATCAAAACTTTCTTAGGTTTTACCAAAACTTTCTTCTGTTTTACTTCGGCAACGACAAATAGTATCACATGATGGCATTAATAGGAAAACTGTTATCAATAAAAATACAATTGATTTTTTCTAGTTCCTGGTTAACGATGCATAGGGAACCAATCATCAGCGCACAATGAACTAGGGTAGAAATCAAGCTGATCTTACGCGATTAGGAACAAAAGAATTCCAATTTGTATACAAACAGGTGAACGTAGGTCTGCGATAAATGCTGGTAATAAGCAAACCATCCTTAAGTTCAATCAAAACATCCAAGAACGGAAGTGTTCCGTCTCTCTCCCCCTCTATAGTAAACTGCAACGATGGGTGAAGGCAATTTAGAAAGGTGTGAAGATCCGTGGCGTCGTTAATAGACTTAAAGATGGAGAATGTATCATCAATGTAACGCCAATAAAATATAAGATTTGCAGCTTTTTTTTTAAGAAGGTTCTCATATTAACCAGCAAAAATGTTGGCAAGAACCGGGCCTAGGGGACTGCCCATCGAAACCCCATCGATTTAGGCGTATATATTCTCATCAAAACTCCACCACCTCTGTTGCTAAGTGCATAAACTCCAAAAAACAGAGCTTCGGGAATTAATGCTGGATCCAGGTGACCCCTACAGAGAGCATCGGTATAGATTTGCAAGGTGTCTTGAAGGGGAACGTTCATGTATAAGTATACAGTATCAAACGACAATAGAGGCTTGTTATCTGATGTAATGGAATAACCTGTCACTCCCATGAGTGTTTACACTATAGGTAGTAACTGCCTATAAGTATCTGTAAGTCAACGGACTACAGAGATTTGCTGTTATTCAGATCTTGGTTGCCGTCGAACTCTCTGCCTTCGGGCAGAGAGGAAACCCGGACGAGGCTATGCCGAAGGGCAAGGTCTCGTCCGGGGAGGTAGACAGACCCGAACACGTTTATGTGGGCTTACGGGGAATTTTTTGCCGAGCCTACGGGATCGGTTTGTCTCATATTAAACTCGACCTTGTGTCACACCCTTCCTTGTGGATAGGTAGGTAAATACTGACTAGCTAGAATCTGTTACTCAGTTCTTAGTTGTTGTCGATCTTTCTGCCTTTCGGACAGAGAGGAACCCGGACGAGGCTGTGCTGAAGGACAGAGTCTCGTCCGGGGAGGTAGACAGGCCCGAAACCGTTTATGCGGGGTTACGGGAAATTTTTGGCTGAGTCTACAGGCTCGAATTGCCCCACATTAAATTCGGCCTTGTGCTACATCCTACACCGTGGGGAGGTTGGCAAATATTACCAGCTGGGGTCTGTTGAGTACGACTCAGACTTACGCGAGAACTATCGACCTTCCAATAGTAGCACTCACTACTGGATTGACTTGCAACGACTTTGTGCATAACTGCTATCTTTATTCTTAATTTTACTGTGTTTTTTTTTACAATAAACCATTACTTATTTTATCCACCTTGTTTTTCAAGTGTATATTCCTATTAACACGGAATATAACATTATCCGAACAAATCTCAGAGTTCCTAATGAAATTGGGAATGAATCGGAAACAGGTAGGGATATTTCTGCAAACATTTAACCCTTTTCCTGTTGTACAGATCCTATCCTAGGATAGGGAATTAGATCAAGGCATCTGGAGATGTCGATTGACATTACATTTGAATAGTTGGAGATTAAAGCTATCAGGGAAACAAGTAATGGGAAGGGAATTCCACAGGCAGGAGGTGCGAGACATGAAGCTATTGGAGTAGAAGAGACGGCTACATTTAACCGTTTCGACAGTGAAAGAGTGGGACCGAGATGCCAACCTAGTAGCACGAATAAATTCATGCAGTCTGAGAACTAGCGAAAGTAGCTCATCGGAGCTGTTATGGTGAAAGTATTTATAGAAAAGACAGAAGAAGGCGACGGCATGTCTGTGAGAGAGCGACTGCAGGCCAGATCAGGACCATTCAAATTGCATATCCGTCTTTGGATTTTATCGAGGACATTAAGACGAACAGCGGGGGCACCAGAATGTAGATGGCAGCAGTACTCCATGCAAGGGAGAATGGTTTATTTATAGATTTGAAGGATGGACTCGAGCGAGAAAAACTTTCTACAGATAGATATGAAATATTATATATATATATATATATATATATATATATATATATATATATATCGAGAGAGAGAGAGTGAGAGCTGAAATATTATATATATATATATATATATACACGTATATGTATGTATATATATATATATATATATATACATATATATATAGAGAGAGAGAAATATGAAATATATATGCATAGATAGATATGAAATATATATATATAGATAGATAGATAGAGAGACAGATGAAATATTATATATATATATATATATATATATATATATATATATATATATATATATATATATATATATATATTATACACTGTTACATTAGAACATGCACATTTTGTTCCGACGTTTAAATAAATCATCTCTTAAGGTAATTATTAATGATGCTAACTTGCATGTTTAAATGTAACAGTGTATAATAAATATTTATTGCTCTAATTTTGTATTGAGCCTTGTTTTAAATTAATGTTTTGAACGTTGAAATTTTATTCTTCTTTCTTTTACATTAGGATATATATATATATATATATATATATATATATATATATATATATATATATATAGAGAGAGAGAGAGAGAGAGAGAGAGATAGATAGATAGATAGATAGATAGATAGATAGATAGATAGATAGATAGATAGATATACACACTGACTGAATATCATTTATTTCAGGACTCTTGGTTACTTAATTTCTGTTTGAATTTTATATTTAATCTGTGTATAAATAATCACTCATTACATGTGAAAAAAAAACGTCCAAAGTATATAATGTTTTTCTTCGTATACTTTAGACCATCTCTCGTCAATATCAGTAAAAGTTTAATGTTATCAGTGACATTTAAGCGCTATAAATTTAATTTAAATGCTAGTTCATCGAATACAGGTGGCGTCATGGGCAGAATGGCTTGTAATTATATGTAAGGGTTAATATGTCTTAACTTTTCTTTTTCCTTTTCATTACAATTTAATATTTTCGTCCTTAGTGTCATCTTTTAATGGTCTTATTGCTAAGGGCTGCGAATGCTAAGAAGTTGTAGAGAGCCATGAAGGCCCAAGATCTGAAGGAATATAGCACAGAGAAGAAAACTCTTTTCAAGAAAATCATGTTGCCTCAGTATGATTATACACACACGCACACACAGGCACACACACATGTATATATATATATATATATATATATATATATATATAGAGAGAGAGAGAGAGAGAGAGAGAGAGAGATAACAAGGTGCATAGATAGATAGATAGATAGATAGATAGATAGATAGATGTGAACAGATTGAGATACATACGGACAGATAGATAGATAGAGAGAGAGATGTTAACAGTTTGAAATAGATAGATAGATAGATAGATAGATAGATAGATAGATATGAACAGATTGAGATACACACAGATAGATAGATAGATATGAACAGATTGAGATACACACAGACAGATAGATAGAGAGAGAGAGAGAGAGAGAGAGATCTTAACAGACTGACATAGATAGATAGATAGATAGATAGATAGATAGATAGATAGATAGATATGAACAGATTGAGATACACACAGACAGATAGATAGTGAGAGAGAGGGAGAGAGAGAGATATGTTAACAGACTGACATAGATAGATAGATAGATAGATAGATAGATAGATAGATAGATAGATATGAACAGATTGAGATACACACAGACAGATAGATAGCGAGAGAGAGAGAGAGAGAGAGAGAGAGAAATGTTAACGGATTGAGATAGATAGATAGATAGATAGATAGATAGATAGATAGATAGATAGATAGATAGATAGATAGGACATAAAATTGACAGACTCATTTACATAAGCTAATAACGACGAATCTATTCAAGGGAATCTTTTTTTTTTAACCAAAAACAACAATGATAGCAATAATTACTGACGGCATCACTAAAAGTTTGCTGAACGCCACGCCGTTAGGTCACCGATATTCGCGCTTTTATTTTATTTTATTTTTTATTTTTTTTTTGTCATTCGTTTTAATAATGGTTTGGTAGATATCTATAAATACTAATGTACACATCAGCACACATCTGGGTTTCCACGTAGGCGATCAGGAGCGAACATATTGACAGCAAGGTTGTCTTTTATACTAGGTGAATTGAAAAATGACAGACAAGCGATGTATTAGGCCTGTCATGGCGGGTTATATGTATATGTAACTCAAGTCACATCACAAGTCTCACATTTTCTTTCTCTTCCTCTTTTTCTTTCTTTCTATCTATCTATCTATTCCCTTTCTCTCGTGTCTTTCGTTTATTATATATACCTATTTATCTATTTATCTCATCTATCTATCTATTTCAGTCTGTTCATATCTATCTATCTATCTATCTATCTATCTATCTATCTATTTCAGTCTGTTCATATCTATCTATCTATCTATCTATCTATCTATCTATCTATCTATTTCAGTCTGTTCATATCTATCTATCTATCTATCTGTCTATTTCAGTCTGTTCATATCTATCTATCTATCTGTCTGTCTATTTCAGTCTGTTCATATCTATCTATCTATCTATTTCAGTCTGTTCATATCTATCTATCTATTTCAGTCTGTTCATATCTATCTATCTATCTATCTATCTATCTATCTATCTATCTGTCTGTCTATTTCAGTCTGTTCATATCTATCTATCTATCTATCTATCTATCTATCTATTTCAGTCTGTTCATATCTATCTATCTATCTGTCTGTCTATTTCAGTCTGTTCATATCTATCTGTCTGTCTATCTATCTATCTGTCTATCTATCTGTCTGTCTATTTCAGTCTGTTCATATCTATCTGTCTATCTATCTGTCTGTCTATTTCAGTCTGTTCATATCTATCTATCTGTCTGTCTATTTCAGTCTGTTCATATCTATCTATCTATCTATCTATCTATCTATCTATCTATCTATCTATCTATTTCAGTCTGTTCATATCTATCTATCTATCTGTCTGTCTATTTCAGTCTGTTCATATCTATCTATCTATCTATCTATCTATCTATCTATCTATCTATTTCAGTCTGTTCATATCTATCTATCTATCTATCTGTCTATTTCAGTCTGTTCATATCTATCTATCTATCTGTCTGTCTATTTCAGTCTGTTCATATCTATCTATCTATCTATTTCAGTCTGTTCATATCTATCTATCTATTTCAGTCTGTTCATATCTATCTATCTATCTATCTATCTATCTGTCTGTCTATTTCAGTCTGTTCATATCTATCTATCTATCTATCTATCTATCTATTTCAGTCTGTTCATATCTATCTATCTATCTATCTGTCTATTTCAGTCTGTTCATATCTATCTGTCTGTCTATCTATCTATCTGTCTATCTATCTGTCTGTCTATTTCAGTCTGTTCATATCTATCTGTCTATCTATCTGTCTGTCTATTTCAGTCTGTTCATATCTATCTGTCTGTCTATTTCAGTCTGTTCATATCTATCTATCTATCTATCTATCTATCTATCTATCTATCTATCTATCTCAGTCTGTTCCTCTCTGCTTATCTCGATCTGTTTCTATCTATCTCGATCTGTTCATATCTATCTATCTATCTATCTATCTATCTATCTATCTATCTATCTATCTCTTACACGTACACATGGGTATATGTGTGTTAAATTTGACCCTTTCTTGACCTGAAGTATTAGGCGCTCTGAAAAGGGTAAATTCTGAATTTAATTTGCTTGGTTGGTTGATTTTGTTTAGCAACATATCAACACCTCTATGGGTTATTTAATGCCGAAATCTAAATATTTTGAACGCAATTTTAGGGCTTCAATCAAATATATTTTGAACGCAACTGTATGCCTTCAACTACAGATAAAATGTATTATAGGTAATTTTACTATAAATAGGTATTTTATTAATTTTTTTTATATAATAATGTATTGCTGGTATTTTTACTATAAAAATGTATTTTTTATACTTCAATAGTGTTTTGTTTTTATTTGGGGGTTCACTGTCTGCCCATAGCTAGGCCGCTAACAGGTGCAACCACACTGAGGCAGGGTGGACATGGGAAAAACAGCAATTAAGAAATGGTTCCACGTTCCTCGAAAGCTTCAATCTCCCAGTCAGAAACCTTGCTGCCGGATGTAGTTTATCGTCATACCCAGGACTATCTGAATTTGACGCAGAACAGCCATATCATTTTCCATTCGATCTCTAAATTTCTTCCGTTGTCGAAGAAAGTGAAAAAGAACCGTTAATTAACGAACTTTTCTTTTCTGCTTGATATATATATATATATATATATATATATATATATATATATATATATAATTAATAAAATTTTATTGACAATCTTGCTGTGTTCCCACACTGTATCCTAACTTACAAAATCTTTCAACGCTAATAACGCCCCCGCCCCAGGTCCTATAACAATGTTTCCTCTTAGTTCAACATCTCATTCCCCCTCCACCCGCTACCAGTCACAATTTTTAAATCTAGGGTTATTTTCACATAAAGTTTCGCACAGCGAGAAATCAAACAGAGAACGGATTTTTTCTAACAATTCCACCTACAAGGAGAACTCTAACCCAGCCTCAAGAACTTATGTTGGATAGTTTCCAACGTTCCTCTGTTTATTTCTCGCATTCGCTGAGGAAGAACACAGGCGTGTTTGAAAATTCCAACTTTGGATCCTCAATCACCGTGCTTCACCTGATTAATATTGATAAATGTGTTTCGTACTGATTTCACCGGTAGCCTTTCGTTTGACTTTGTTTTATTGACTAATATATCTACTCTATTTTATGTGTGTGTGTGTGTGTGTGTGTGTGTGTGTGTGTGTGTGTGTGTGTGTGGTTGTGTGTGTGTGTGTGGTTGTGTGTGTGTGTGTGTGGTTGTGTGTGTGTGTGTGGTTGTGTGTGTGTGTGTGTGTGTGTGTGTGTGTGGTTGTGTGTGTGTGTGTGTGTGTGTGTGTGGTTGTGTGTGTGTGTGTGTGTGTGTGTGTGTGTGTGGTTGTGTGTGTGTGTGTGTGTGTGTGGTTGTGTGTGTGTGTGTGTGTGTGTGTGTGTGGTTGTGTGTGTGTGTGTGTGTGTGTGTGTGTGTGTGTGTGTGTGTGTGTGTGTGTGTGTGTGTGCAAATATGTAGAAAAATAGGAAAGAACACGTTAGGTAAATAATCCGTGGTTCTTTAGTATTTTTGTTTTTAATTTAAAAAAACAGTGCTCCATACAGAAGTAGAGCTTAAATTTTTGATTGAGAATGAAACAGAGCTTGATACTTTAATTCAATTTCATTTCAATAATTATATTGAGGTTTTTGCTCTTGTTTTTGAAACATGAGAACTCTTATGTAGCGAAGGAATCATTTTTTTTTTAAATAATTATAATATATATATTATACTACTAGTAATACACGGTTGGGAAAAAACCTCGGATAGCACATCAAAACAAATTGATACCCAAGGGGAAAAAATGGAAAAAAAAGAAAGCACTAGAAACATCCGAACAGGGCGAAATAAATCGTCCACTGCCTTAAGTTTTTGGTCCAAATAAAAAACGCCAAGCGAGTAATAAAACTAAAACGTAGAGTGCTCAATACGCTAAGTACAGCAGAGATAAATGGAATAAATCCTAAAGAGCCTGGCTCTTTAAGATTTATTAGAATCATTGCGAGGATCCTAGCAAAAAATTAGATTAATCATATACTACATTAAATCTAATATATCCAGCTTAATTATTCGCAATGATTATTCTCCCCTCCCCGTTAGTGATTTGCAAAAAACCAACATAGTTTACAACTTCAAGTGCCCTTTGGGAGATTGTATCTCCAACGGATTAAATTATATTTATGTTGGTCACGACGCTTGACTCTACATTTGAATGATAACTCTAACATCTTTAGGCATTTAAAACAACATGCCTGGCCGTGTACACAATTCCGGAAAATCCTTGTTGAAAAAACAACTAAACATGAAAGCAATAAACAAAAACTAAAAATTCTTGAAGCTATATACATAAAACAGTTGAAACCTAACCTGAACAAAATAAACTATAAAATCTCCACAAATATTCTTAAATGCCTATAATTGATAACAGAAGCCATTGGTTTATACCAACGGCTTCCCATACTTCTGGTTTTCACTCTCGCGTGACGTCACGAGCTGTGGTGCGAGTTTCGCTTCCGCGTCTCATATACACGAGTTTGTCGTTGCTTTGAAATTTTTCATGCAACAAAATACAGACTATCATTATTGTTTTGTCCGTGTATTGTTTGATATATTGAAATGTAATTGTCATCTTCGATAATGGCTTATGTAAGCCGAAAGCTTAGATTGGATTAAAACATGTATCAATATGGTGATTTCCTTTCGTCTTTCAATGATAATGTTATTAAGCTTATCAGACAATATGAAAGGAACTTACTTAAAATAGATAGACAAAACTTGTCTATATTATTTAATGAAACATGCATCAGTATATATATATATATATATATATATATATATATATATATATATATATATATATATATATATATATATATATAAAGAAATATAGTCTTAGGGTGTGCTATATTTATGGGATAAGGTGTTCAATATCACTTGGCCTGACGATTGCGTCTAGCATGAAACAGACTGTCGCCTCTAAGTGTTGACTTCTATGTTCACTTTTATATATATATATATATATATATATAAATATATATATATATATATATATATATATCCCTGTAGACAGCTCCTGTAATACATATATGGACCTATCAGACAGTCACCTACAACTCTAGCTCACACATTAATCATAAACTAATGCTGTTTTCTAGCTAGTATTGTATCATGGCGATTCCGATCCGCCCACAAATGTTGGTTGTGTAAATTTGTTATTCCGTCTCTTCCAAATGTTTCCTCATCCGTAAACAAGACTGCAGAGACAAACAACGGATCGGCATTTTGTGCAATAAACCATGTGCAAAAATCCTCCCAAGATGAGTCATCAGACGGTAAGAGCCCCTGCACACGTTGCAAATAATTCGGATACAGGAGCTGCTCTTGAAATACCCTCTATGAGATGTACATGCTCGGGCCACTTGCCGTTTTCTCATACCTGGAGCGTCACCGACAACATGTTGAATGTGTTCTTAGTGGCCAGGCGTACGAACAGATCTCGGTTTTGGATGACTCAGCTACCTTCGGTCTGAAAACGCAATCTGATACATCTGTGCAGCTTCGTGTCGGTATTTAACAACACTCCCACGTGTGTCGGATGTGGCACAAGGCCGGTTTAGTGTGGGCTTACCGAGCCCGTAGGCTCGGGCAAAAATATACCCTTTAGAACCCGTATATACGGGTTCAGGGACTGTCTACCTCCACGGACGAAACTTTGCCCTGCGGCAAAACCCCGTCCGAGTTCCTCTCCGCCGAGGCGGAGAGTTCGACAGCAAAGAACAGTCTGAACGGCTGTTCCGACACTCACGGACTGTGCAGCTTCGTGTCTATTACCATTCGCGCGGCCGTATGTAAAAATCATATCCTGCCATTGTCAAACGGAACACTTCTCAGTTAAGTCATTACTACACACGTTAAACGTTGAAGTCACAAATGTACACGAATGACAAATGTAATCTAGTCTACATGGCAACACAGGGACTTAATAACTCAACTTGAGAATATATGTTTAAGGACTTTTGTCCTTGTTTTGGTGTGAAGAACACACCACCAAAGTTTACAAAATATTCTTGATACTCCCTGTATAAATATATATATATATATATGAAGAAATATAGTCTTAAAGTGTGCTATATTTATGGGATAAAGTGCTCAATATCAGAGATAGATCGTGTGTAAATACACACACACACACACACACACATACACACACACACACACACACACACACACACACACACACACACACACACACACACACACACATATATATATATATATATATATATATATTGCGATTACGTCCAGCGTGGATCAGTTTTGATTTCAATGTTTACTTTCAATTTATATTTACATACGCTCCGACGTATATGTATATAATGCCGGGCAACTCGTTTCCAAGCACACCTGTCGTCTAGAGTAGCTAGTAAATCCCTGCTGCAGATATCTGCTCAGGCATATTTGCGTTTGTTTAATCTATGATTTTCACTCACAGAGACAATCTATGACCTGGAGGATCAGGTTCTGAATTCACAGTTGTTCTTCTCCTATACCAGTTACCACTCAAGGCTATAGAACCTGTCCTGCTATTTGCCCATAGCACTTAATTATTTAAACTCGTATTATAAAATAATATATATATATATATATATATATATATATATATATATATATATATATATATATGTATGTATGTATGTATGTATTAAGCATTCAACCCCAAGCAAGGCGGGAAGCCACTAGCACGCAAAGGGTTACAGAGAGTTGTACCGAGAGCAAAGAGGAGGGATGAAAGAGGAAAGGATGAAGAGAAGGATAGATCAGGGCATCTGTTGACGTCGATTGACGTTACATTTGAATAGTTGGAGACTATAGTTATCAGGAAAACAAGACCTGGGGAGGGAGTTGCACAGGCGAGAAATGCGAGGTATGAAGCTGTTGGAGTAGACGAGACGACTACATTTAACAGTTTCAATAGTGAAAGGTTGAGAGCGAGATGCCAGCTTAGTTGAGCGCTTAAATTCGTGAAGTCTGGGAACCAGCGAAAGCAGCTCATCGGAGCAGTTAGCGTAAGAGAGCGGGGAGTATAAATAGGGATCCGACAAAATGATAGAATAAAGATAAAGAACAAGTAGGAAACAGATCTTAATCTATCATGTTTCTCACACATATTTGAATATTATCTGTTACATGTGACACGTATCTAACCAATAAGAACTAATCAAACACTTCATACCATTAATTTGCGTATCTTTATATATATGAATAAAGTCACACACACACACACATATATATATATATATATATATATATATATATATATATATATATATATTTATATATATATATATATATATATATATATATATATATATATATATACCGGGTGTAACAGCAAAATTGTACAAGTCGTGTAACAGCATGGGATAATAGTCCATCCCACAATATATATATATATATATATATAAATATATATATATATATATATATATATATATATATATATATATATATATATATATATATAGATAGATAGATAGATAGATAGATAGATAGATAGAGATAGATAGATAGATAGATAGATAGATAGATAGATACCGGGTGTAACAGCAAAATTGTACAGGTCGTGTTACAGCATGGGATAATATATATATATATATATATATATATATATATATATATATATATATATATATGTAGATAGATACTGGGTGTAACAGCAAAATTGTACAAGTCGTATAACAGCATGGGATAATATATATATGAATAAAGGCATATATATATATATATATATATATATATATATATATATGTATGTATGTATGTATATATATATATATTGTGGGATGGACTATTCTCCCATGCTGTTACACGACTTGTAAAATTTTGCTGTTACACCCGGTATATATATATATATATATGATTTGGTTTGTTTCGGTTTGTTTTACGACATATCAACCTCAATCGATTATGATAAATAGATATGAGCAGACTAGGATATCATAATAATGACAACAAAGATTCCGTCTTGAGACATTCCACAAAATATTTAATATTTAAAAAACACTAAGCTAATTGAGTTTCTTTTTACCGTAAAAATCGCTGAAAACCCCTTTCAGTTATTCAGCTCGAGAAAGAACAGGTTAAAATCCTTTTGTATCAGCCTCACTGTGGCTTCCTAACTGAGCAATGGTAAGACAAAAATATCATTAAGACCTTCAGTAATGGTACCAACATTTATACTCTGGCTTCCATCTTGAAAGTCCATTCAAGGACCATCAAGAAAATATGTGAATAAGTTTAAAAGAGCGGGAACAGTGGAGAGGAAAACTGGTTCAGTCGGTCAAAACAGCAAGAGGTTTTATCATTTCAACTTAGAGCTAAATACATTCTTATTACTTAAAGTAGGGTCCAATAGTATTATAAAAACCTCCGAGAATTTTAGTAAGATATCTTTAACCATTTCTGAGAAACAACGTTTCAAATCGTTATCTGACACTAGGACAATTTTGCTGTTACACGATTTGGACAATTTTGCTCTTACACCTGGTATATAACTGAATAAACTGTGGTCGTTTTCTAAGCGTAGTTTATACGCGTCACTTGCCCTAAAGTCTAGGGATGGGACATCCAGTGATGATCGAACTCACTGCTCGGTTGTACTTGATCTAGCGAGACAAGATTGCTAGACACTATACCGGGTCGAAGTGCTCAAAACATAGCGATTTACTGAGTGTAGGTTAGATGAGGAACAAGGCCGAAATTATATAGCACCAAGTGAGGAGCGACATCACTAGTAACTGAGCTAGCAGAGCAAGCTTGTTACTCATTACACCGCGTTGAAGTGCCCACAAATGGTTTTCCAAGTGTAGCTTAGATGAGGCACAAACCCTAAATTAAGATACCCACGGACAGATAGATAGATAGATAGATAGATAGATAGACAGATAGATAGATATGAACAGCCTGAAATATATAGTAAAATCTGATACTGAAATTATAGGAAAAATAGATATACTAAGTTATAGAAAAACGAAATATATTGACCACATTTAAAAGATATATATATATATATATATATATATATATATATATATATATATATATATATATATATATATATATATATAGGAGGAGTACGACAAACACGGTCGAAATTAGAGAGGGAATGTATATATATATATATATATATATATATATATATATATATATATATATATATATATACATATATATATATATATATATATATATATATATATATATATATGTATATACATATATATATATACAGATAGCTAGATATGAACAAAATATTAGGTTGGTGCAAAAATAATGTCGTTTTCTCACATGAAGTTGAACGTCAAAAAACGACATTATTTTTGCACCAACCTATTATATGTTAGCAATGAATGAATAATCAGCTAAAAATAATTAACGAAATCAGGATTAGATTAACTAACTCGTTAACCATTACCCTGCACTATGATACACTTAAGAATTCAGTAAGTATTTAATAGTTACATGTTCTCACAAAGTATGACGCACTCAGTTAGGATCAAACTCACTACAGGGACGGCCAACCAGACTAACCTCCCTAATCATTAACCCCAACCGAAGTACACACAAAACGTGTTATTTATTAAGCTGGACGATCTTTTCAAAGATGAAGAGGAGACTTGATTTGGTTTCCTTATTTACATTAATGAAGGACACATGGCACAGTGGATAAAGGCTTTAGTTAGATCCAGTGATGAAGAGTGTGAGTTCAATACCCGGCTAAGGCAGTGGAGAACTTTCAGAGGGAAATTAACAGGGGATAACTGATAACTGACATCCATTAAACATGGCACGTGGAAATAGAACAGTTTACCCCAGTGAGCGAAATAAAGGGTTCAGTTCGATATTCCAACCACCTGAAAAAGGCTGGAGCGTACATCGGCCGAAACGTTGTAATAAATATGGCAACAAAGATGAGGACAATAGTCCGAATAATGTAAATAGTGTACATAATACTTCATCTCAGAAATATAGACAGATGTTGATTTGGTTTGATTCAATTTGTTATACGAAATATCAACCTCAATGGGTTATGATAAATAGATATGAACCGACTGGGATATCATAATAATGACAACAAAGAATCCGTCTTGAGACACCAATCTACAATCATTGCTCAGAGATTCACGCCAACGGCCATCTTCAAATTAATATGATTGAAGAGGAGAAACGGCCAAAAAGCCATCTTAAAAAAAACTGAGAGAAATGAGGAATTTTTCGGGAGAATTTGAACTACAAAAAAAAAACTTCAGCTAACAAAGCGAAAGGGATATATAATGAGGAAAGAAGGCCTGGAGAATTTAACACTCAAAGGACATATAAAAAACATGAGGATCAGTAAAAACAACGAGTAAATTCCTTAACGAGTTTGATTAGATGGTTAGCAGAATACGGAACATAAGAATTACAAATGACTGGTAAAAAGCTACTTAGAGCAATAATGGAAAGGAAGTCGTGGAAAGCCATAACTACCTTAAAAGAAGAACTAGAAAATAAATGTCTCACATTCTGTGCCCAAACTGTAAATTTCCAATCAAACAAAAATGTGGGTGTCGCTCTATTGTCAGGAATTTATCTAAGCACTAAACTACACTTTGGGTCACTGACGGTTCAGGTAAAAAGACATTGCAGTTGATTTCAACATTCCATTGAAATGAAAGTTAATTTTATTATGATTCACATAAGTATTTCAATTCGTTAGTGTCATCATTAGTCTGGTTTACAAGTTCATGTTTAAAGTTTTACAGTTTTAAAGTTTTACTGATACAGTATTTACATTATTCGGACTTATTGTCGCCATATTTATTATGGTGTTTCGGCCGTTGTACGCTCCGGCCTTCTTGAAGTGGTTGGAATGTCGAACTGAAGTCTTTATTTCGCTCACTGGGGTAGACTGTTCTAGTTCCGCGTGCCATGTCTAATGGATGTCAGTTGTCAGTTATCTCCTGTTAATTCCCCTCTCCAAGTTCTCTTGAACTTCCGGGTATTGAACTCACACTATTTGGGTACTACAAGGACACATGGCACAGGGGCGTTAGTTAGATCCAGATAAGTTTATTCGACTGTTAATATTTAACAGCCCCCCACCCCCACGAAGGATGTATGTGGCTATTTTATGTTATTTTTTGTTAACATTTTACTCTTTATTTACGTTATTCGAACTATTGTCCTTATCTTTGTCACCATATTTATTACAACGTTTCGGCCGTTCTACGGTCCGGCTTTCTTCAGGTTGTTGGAATGTCGAACTCGCTCGCTGGGGTACACTGTTCTAGTTCCACGTGCCATGTCTAATGGATGTCAGTTATCTCCTGTTAATTCCCCTTTCCAAGTTCTGCACTGCCGGGTATTGAACTCACACTCTTTGGGTACTGTCACTGGATCTAACTAACGCCTTTATCCACTGTGCCTTGTGTCCTTGAGGACATCTGTGTATGAATTTCTAGGTATTATAAACCTAATATCTTCAGCATCACTTTTTACCAGTGCTCATATTGCAATTTTTTCTGTTATCATTGAAGGCCGGATCGTACAACGGCCGAAACGTTGTAATAAATATGGCGACAAACATGAGGACAATAGTCCGAATAATGTGAATAGTCTACATAATACCTCATCTCAGAAATATAGACAGACCTTTACTGATAGTTTACAGCATTTAATAGGAATCGAACTTCCGGGATAAACTAGGACTTTAAATCAGATTAACTTAAAAATATTTTTAATATACTAAAAAATATGTTTAAATCTTATTCACTTGAAAATATATTATAAATATGTCAAAAATTTTTTTTTTTAATATTTAAAACATTTTTTTAAAGAAAGCTGAAATATAAATAATATCTCTACAAACAACTGGAAGAAACAGCAAAATGGGATTTCTTTGTGTCTGTCTTTAAGGTAAAAATATTTTAATTAAAATCTGTCTGTTTGAAGACAATTAAAATAAAAGTACTTACTGTATCAAAACCTCGTAAATCATTATGCGCCGGACGGACTCACCACACAAGCACGCACAGACTTTTAGCATTAGATAGATAGATAGATAGATAGATAGATAGATAGATAGATAGATAGATAGATAGATAGATAGATATGAACAGATTGACATAAAGACGGACAGATAGATAGATAGATAGATAGATAGATAGATAGATAGATTTGAACAGATTGACATACAGAGAGATAGATAGATAGATAGATAGATAGATAGATAGATAGATAGGAACAGATTGACATACAAACGGACAGATAGACAGATTGAAATACACAAGGATAGATAGATAGATATCTGACGAAATAGGTTTAATATATATGTATAAGGTATATGCATCATAAATGATTTTACAATGAAAATGCATCCTAAGTGATAAAATGAATTGACAGCAGTCTGTAATTAATGCTCATGTTACAGACAGATAGATCAGAACCCTGATATATAGGTTTGCTCAGGGATCGGGGCGTGATTGTGTGAGCAGTGCTGCCCGTTGAAGAGAGAGTGTTGGCAAATTGTTATGGAAGTGTGTTTTCATCGACCTCAGTTCTCATATTTGGGTGAAACTCATAACGGTATGACCCACCTTGCTTCACACCCTAGACTGGACCTGTGTATTATACTGAAAAGGAAGCTCCCCGTCCGCCATTACCGCCTGTTGCCTGAAGTGACTAACAATGTATCACATGCATTTTTGAAAGATATAATTATTTTTAAAAAAAAGGAAAACAACCTATATATAAATAAAGAAAATAAATCCGTGGCATATTCTTCAGCGAATCGGTATGCGACACTATATTTCCATCCCATCCGAAAAGGGAGGGTTTTGACTGCGGGAGGGTTTTTATAGAAATATCTCAAATAATATTTTCGGAAGGACACATGGCACAGTGGATAAAGGCGTTAGTTATATCCAGTGACAGGACCGAAAGTGTGTGAGTTCAATACCCGGCTAAGGCAGTGGAGAACTTTCAGAGGGAAATTAACAGGATAACTGATATCTGACATCCATTAAACATGGCACGTGGAACTAGAACAGTCTACCCCAGTGAGTGAAATAAAGGGTTCAGTTCAACATTTCAACCACCTGAAGAAGGCCAGAGCGCACAACAGCCGAAACGTTGTAATAAATATGGCGACAAAGATGAGGACAATAGTCCGAATAATGTAAATAGTGTACATAATACCTCATCTCAGATATATAGACAAATATTTGAGTGATTCGAAATTATTTTGCCGAAGACAAATAATGAAATGAAGAAAGTTATCTCTAACATGTTATTATTTACTATCCTTACCTTGGTTTGGCACAAGGCCATAAGTATTTGAGTTTCTAGTGAGAATCGAAATCAGGATTAGATTGACTAGACTAACTCGCTAACTACCCCGCACTATGATACACTTATAAATTCAGTTAGTATTTACTTCTTACGTTCTCTCACAATGTATGACGCACTCAGTTAGGATCAAACTCACTACAGTGACGGTCAACCAGACTAGCCTCACTAATGATTAACCTCAACCGAAGTACACTCAAAACTTATTATTCATTAAGCTGGACGATGAAGAACACCCTTGATTTGGTTTGGTTTGGTTTACGAAATATCAAATCAATGGGTTATTTAATGACGACAAAATTTTTATTGCTGATAATATATATAGATATATATTTTTCCAAAAATCTTTTTCTGGTAATATTTTTTTCAAAAAAATATATAGCTGGTATTTTTTTTTTCAAAAATGTATTGCTGGTAATTTTTTTAAAAATGTATTACTGTTAATAATTTTTTCCTTCAAAAAATTATTGCTGGTAAAAAAATTTTCAAAGTATTTCTGGTATGAAAACCTATTTTTACACTTTAATAGTGTTTTTACCCCAGATTAGGGGTTAACTATTTGCCTATAACTGGGACCCTAACAGTTGTTACCACCCCGGGTCAGGATGGACCTGGGAATACCAGTAGTAACAGGTGGTTCCACGCCCCTCAAAACCTCCTGATCAGAGGCCTTGCTATTGGACGTAGTTTACCGTCTTACCCAGGACGCCGGATGTAGTTTATCGTTATACCCAGGATGGGAGGAGACTTGAAGAAAAAGAAATGTTGTTCTACAGAAGGATGCTGAGGATACCATGGACCAAACATGGGAGCAACGACGAAGTTTTGGTGAAAATTTAAACAAAAAGGAAATAAATACTTAATATCAGGAAGAGACAGTTGAGGTTTCTAGGGCACATCATGAGGAAGGAGGGCTTGGGAAATCTGATACTCACAGGGCAGATCGAAGGCGGCAAGAGGGACAGA
>OZ038492.1:83152310-83177310 GCA_964036315.1 Acanthosepion esculentum | reverse complement strand
TTTGGACCCGGCTCTACAAGATACAAAGCAGGAAACATAACATGCACAAATAATAATAATAATAATAATAATAATAATAATAATAATAATAATAATAATAATAATGGGGTCGTAGTGATTAGATTTATCTATAAAATAAACTTTGGAATAAATTTCTGTAAATAAAGAAAATATTTTTTTATAATGATACAAGGGTAAATTAAAGAGTAAAAACAATTTATAATAGCAATTTGCAATAATAATAATAATAATAATAATAATAATAATAATAATAATAATATCATCTGAGAGAAACACCGCCATGAAAATTATCGAGAAATTGTCGAAATACAAGGACCTGGAGATCGAGATAAACAGGATGTGGGGAATGAAGACAAAGACTGTACCAATAGTAATCGGAGCACTGGGTTTCGTGAAAAAAAGGAATGGACAATTTTAATAACAATGTCACGGGGGACATCAACAGACAAGTTGCCCTGAAGATCGCCATACTAGGAACATCCCATATAAAAAAAAGCAACAAAAAAAAGAACTTCTTAGAAGAACAACGAAACCATTTGGAAGCAGCATTCATTAGCGGAAGCTCTACAAAAGGCATAAATGTATCGGCAGATAGACGTGGCGCTGTGGTGCTTTTTTCTCCGCAGGTGATAAAGAAGTCAATGGTGTCCGTTTATACGCCGATAGCAGTATCATTTACGGCTGCTGCTGGACGCTTAAATATTTACAGAAAACGAAGATCTTTCCCGACGGACATCCGTCTATATAGGCTGCAGAAAATTTCTCGTGACCTCGTTCGTTCTCAAATTGGTTGATTAAAAGCACATGTCTTTATTAAACAACAATCTTTCTGAAGAAGTGTTCGACGAGAAAGATCATTTTAAAGAATACGGTCTGTCATTTGCAAAGTCATATATAAATTCTGCGGTACAAAATCTTTGTTGATATATATATATATATATATATATATATATATATATATATATATATATATATGAATATATATATATATATATAATTATATATATATGAATATATATATATATTTATATATTATTTATTCCAAAATAAATATGTTATAAAATCACTACAAAAGTAACCATTTTGATTCAACACTTCTAGTATCTTATCAAGTGATGGTGCTGAATGTAGAATAACATAGAGTTTTAAAAGGTTCAATATACATATATATATATATATATATATATATATATATATATATATATATATATATATATATATATATATATATAAAGTTTCCAGGATGAAACTATGATCCAAAACATTCTATTACGTTTATATTCTTGGTATATTTATTTTGTTATAATTTTTGTACATATACACATATATATATATAGAAATAATATATATATATATATATATATATATATATATATATATATATATATATATATATATATATATATTATTTCTATGATAAAAGATTATAATAAAAAGATGTTGAAATCGTTACACAATAGCTTTCATCTTTCAATACTTTGATTGTACTTCTTCGCCTGGGGAAGTACAATCATAGCATTGAAACATATATATGATGTGTGTTTGGTTCGGCTTCGTCTGACTTCATTTCTACCCAACCGAAGCCAACACACGTCTGTCTCATTCATATATACATATATATATATATATATATACATATATATATATATATATATATATATATATATATATATATATATATATATATATATATATATATATATATATATATATATATAGGGCAAATTTAGACCGAAACTGAAGGCTTCCATTCTTTATTGGATAGTATATATCCGATAGATTTTCTATTAGATCAGGCCTTCCAACATATTTCTACTTGCTGCTATTGCACTGGGTGTTGAGTTTTGTTTCAGTTTGTTGTTCTGCTTGTCACTTATTTGTTTTATCAATTGTTGCAGTCGAGCCATTCCCGACTTTGTTACAACGTTCTTTTTGTAAAGTTGTTCAGCATTTCTGGCTTTTTTATTGGTTAGTTTTTTCCAAGTCTTCTTGTTGTTCCGGTGATGACTTTAAAAAGTCGCATGCATAGATTGGAAATATGTGATATTTACAAAATAAGTATGTGATTTCATGAAGTCAACTGAAGAACTATAAAAATTGAAACACACACACACACACTCATTTTTTAAATTTTGGAAAAGAATTTAACATCGTATAAGTATATTATTTTGAAAAATCTTTAAACGTCTCCTATTCAAACAATTGTGCTTGACGATCGCAAAAGCGTGAAACCCAGGATCACAAACTCACATCAATTCAACCAAATATGTTAGCTATATCTCTGATATTGAGCGCTTTCTAATAAGTACCGCGCATATAATATATAAATAATAATATATATATTACACACACACACACACACATATATATATATATATATATTTGAATATCCTATATTTAGGTGTCGTTTTCTTTTCTGTATGTAATGGACAATGAAAGTCAATTATGTCTCTTTAATCAACTTTTGGTTTCGAACCAAACACTTTAGATTGGTGGAATGAACTGACCCTAGTTGAATTGGGACAAAGGTAGAGTCCTATTAATTTCTAGTCTTCCACCCGTTGTCATCAAAGACGAAGTTTAGAAAAAGGAAAGTTAACGCTTTGTGTTCAAGTCTGTTGAATAAATTAATCGATTATAATTTGAAATTAGTCTGTCGTTAATACCATCTTTGTAAACGTAGATTACGCGACTAAAGGCTGAAAGTGCGGAGCACCCATTGACGATCGAACTCACCACTCGGTCTAGCGAGACAGACTTGCTAACCATTACACTACGTCGAAATTCCCAATCAGGTGACGTGATGTGACGATATTAACTTACAGTTAAGTTTACTTGAGAATGTGAGACACACTGTTAAAATATTGTGGATATTGAAGTAGTTAAAAGGGATTTTTAAAGTATTTTTTTCATCATATGAATAATCAGTGTTACAAATTCTATGTAGAAACTAATAATTATTTAGGGTCTTATTTTATTGCTGTGATGTAAATTATAATTATTCAGGGTCTTATTTTGTTGCTGAGATGCAAACTAATAATTATTCAGGGTCTTATTTTGTTTCTGTGATGGAAACTAATAATTATTCAGGGTCTTATTTTGATGCTGTGATGTAAGTTGATAATTATTCAGGGTTTTATTTTGTTGCTGTGATGCAAACTAATAATTATTCAGGGTCTTATTTTGTTGCTGTGATGCAAACTAATAATTATTCAGGATCTTATTTTGTTTCTGTGATGCAAACTGATAATTATTCAGGATCTTAATTTTTTTGCTGTGATCTAAACTAATAATTATTCAGGGTCTTATTTTATTGCTGTGATGTAAACTAAAAAATATTCAAGTTCTTATTTTGTTGTGATGCAAACTAATAATTATTCAGGGTCTTATTTTGTTTCTGTGATGGAAACTAATAATTATTCAGGGTCTTATTTTGATGCTGTGATGTAAGTTGATAATTATTCAGGGTTTTATTTTGTTGCTGTGATGCAAACTAATAATTAATCAGGGTCTTATTTTGTTGCTGTGATGCAAACTAATAATTATTCAGGGTCTTATTTTGTTGCTGAGATGCAAACTAATAATTATTCAGGGACTTATTTTATTGCTGTGATGAAAACTAATAATTATTCAGAGTCTTATTTTGTTGCGTTGATGAAAACTAATAATTATTCAGCGTCTTATTTTGTTGCTGTGATGTAACCTAATAATTATTCAGTGTCTTATTTTGTTGCTGTGATGCAAACTAATAATTATTCAGGGTCTTATTTTACTGCTGTGATGCAAACTAATAATTATTCAGGGTCTTATTTTGTTGTTGTGATGCAAACTAATAATTAATTTGCGTTTTATTTTGTTGCTGAGATGTGAATAGAAGTTGATTTTTATTGTTGGATTTTCGATATACGTCCAGTTATATCTCATTGTCAGTACGATTTAACATAATATCAAGGAAAAGGGATGTGTCGTTTGTTCCTATTTCATGAGAAATGGCTTTCGCAAGTTGAGACACCAGTTCTCATGCAAGTTATGCAACATTGAGCCTGGTCAGTACCGAGATGAGTGGCCTCTGGAATAACAGGTACTGTAAGCTTGTATGTGAAGGTAGTATCATGGATAACAGGTCGGTAGTGGATATCAGTGCGCCGAGCTCTAATTCCAGTCGGTTTCGTTATATTCACGTATGTGGAAATACTCTTGGGAAAGGTATGAATCTACCTCTTCACCCCCAGATGTGGGTTAATTAGTACGACTTGTATTAGCAAAATCATTATTATCGTAAAGAATTCTCTAAAATTATTTTCTGGCTTTAAATAACCTGCAAAAGCTGTAAAAACCAAATCAATCAAATCGATAAAATAATCGATTTTGTTTATTTATTTACAAGATGGTTTTTGCAGGATAGTTAATAAAGCATATATAAATTTCCTAAAAGAAAAACATCTGCTCCAATAAAAAAAAATCAAACTTCTCCCTACTAATAGATAAAATTATAAAAATTTGCCCTCTTATTTTCAAACCAATGTTATTTCAGTTTTGACGCTGTCTATAAAAGTACAGATCAAAATTCCGAGTATAGATGGTATAGCCTTTTAACGATGTTTTAGCACGTATTTTTTTAGAATTTGTCTAGACAATCCTCATATTTGCAATGTACTGCACATATGTATATATATATATATATGTGTGTGTGTGTGTGTGTGTGAGAGTGTGTATATATATATATATATATATATATATATATATATATATATATATATATATATATATATATAGGGAGAGATAGAGAGAGAGGAAGTGATAAATAGATACGAACAGACTGAGATAGATAGATAGATAGATAGATAGAAAGATAGATAGATAGATAGATAGATAAATAGATAAGGAACATACTGAGATAGATAGATAGATAGATAGATAGATAGATAGATAGATAGATAGATAGATAATGAACATACTGAGATAGATAGATAGATAGATAGATAGATAGATAGATAGATAGATAGATAATGAACATACTGAGATAGATAGATAGATAGATAGATAGATAGATAGATAGATAGATAGATAGATAGATAGATAGATAGATAATGGACATACTGAGCTAGATAGATAGATAGATAGATAGATAGATAGATAGATAGATAATGAAAATACTGAGCTAGCTAGCTAGGTAGCTAGATAGATAGATAGATAGATAGATAGATAGATAGATAGATAGATAGATATGGGTAATCGTATGACGAAATATAAAAAAGTGACTTGTTTCATTCCGAGAAATAATATCTTCGGGCAAATAGTGAATGAGAATGGTACAAATTCTTCTCGTCAAGCCAACTATGGATTAAATAATAAGACGCGTATCTGAAAAAATCATTGTTATTCTAAAAAAAAAAGAAGCTTTTAATGCAATATTCACTCGCGAAAAAAAGGAATAGTTCTTCAATGCAACATACATTCCGGTTTTAAATAACCTACAAAGTGTTGATAAACCGTAAAAAATCAATTAAACAATACACATTTACAATGAAAGCGTTAAGGATACACAGACGCTGAGCTTAAAATTCATATTTTGACATATGGCGTATCTTATCCAATCAGAATCATCTTTTTAGTGCTTTTGTTTATAATTTTATTGCTATTGCTTTAATAATGCCACACTGTAACAGCAGTTGTCACTTTTTCCTTTGTGTCATTGCCTTACTCAATCATAGTTCCTCTCTTTCTCTCTCTGGCTATATATATATATATATATATATATATATATATATATATATATATATATATATATATATATATATAATTTCTTCGATTTAGACCTCAGTTGGTATTATTATAAAATGTCTACAATAATATCGTGTCGACCTTATTGTTCAGTACAAAAATATGTCATACAGATTTTTTCTCTCTCTCTCACCATATATATATATATATATATATATATATAGAGAGAGAGAGAGAGAGAGAGAGGGAGAGAGATATATAAATATGTATACATATATATATATATGCATATATATATATCCATTTATATATATTTATATAAATATATTTATATATATATATATGGTACTACATATATATATATATATATGCATATATAATTCCTCTCTCTCTCTCTCTCTCTATATATATATATATATATATATATATATATATTAATACTATATATATATATATTAATACTATATATATATATATTAATACTATATATATATATATATATATACATATATATATATATATATATATATATATATATATATATATATATATATATATATATATATATATATGGTGGTACTGAAAAGACAGTTGAAGGAATTTTCGGCTCGAAGTCATTATGTTCACTTTTGCACAATTAACCTCCACAGAAGCTGTTTGTTAAACATCACAGCACCTTATGTTCTCTAGCCTTGGTTGGCAACTAGTCTAGGCTAAGGGTGTCTTCAAAATCGATTGGGCATCGTGCTGGCAACTCGGCTCCGTAAAAAGGACAACTTGCTATGGAAAACAGCAGTGGCGCAGTGAGTCTGTTGCAAAAGGGACTCTTTTCTCCCCCACTAAATTTAAGTTCAAGTTTAAATGTTTGTTGTCCGTGTCTCGGCGGATATTTCACACATCTCTAGAAATCACACCGCCTGCAAATGAGGGACACTTGCAGTCATCTTTTAGTTTTCTTTCGTTCTTTGCGGAAGCCATTTTCAGACTTACATTCCCCGATATATCTTCAGTATCACTTTATATAGTTTTAGTCGCAGTAGCAAGCATCGTTGTAATTTGTTTTTTTACATACTGAATTCACATGTTAAAAGTAACATCTGTTAAACATTTAAATTAAAAACAAAGCAAAAAGAAAAAGCTATATATAAATATATAAATTAGCATTTTCCTATTATCAAAAATCCAGATGATGGTAAAGTGTGTCGATTACTGTAAGCATAAAAGATGAAAGGAGAAAATGAAAAAAAAAAAAACATAATTATCATTTTTTTTTTCAACTTTATCACTCAGTATTTGACTTCATTTGCTGTACTAAAAGTGTATTCTGCCACTGAAGATGACTCTAATTTCTGATTTTGAATTTTATAGTTGTGTTATCATATCCTGCTATGGCAACAAAACAACTTTGAGTGAACAATAAGGATACTTCAATTAACAGGCATTGAAAAAGAATGCAGTCGAAATGGAAGTAATATTAATGATGCTGAGTGCCAGAGGTTAATGTCAAAAATTTCTAAAATAATACATAGAAAATAGATATTCTCATTGTTGCTCCAATGATAATGAAGTTAACGAAGCTAGCGTAGTTCGATCGACATTAAATAAGTCAACAAAAGCTGACATCAGTCAACCAAAACGATGACGATGATAGTGATGATGGTGATGATGACAACGACGACAATGATAGTGATGACAATGATGATGAGAGTGATAATGGTGATGACGATGATGACGATGATGATGAGTATTTGATGATGATGATGATGATGAGTATTTGATGATGATGATGATGATGATGATGATGTGGATGATTATTTGACGATGATGACGACGACGATGATGATGACGACAAAGATGATGATGATGATGACGATGATGATGAGAGTGAGGATGATGATGATGATGATGACGACGATGATGACGATGACGACAAAGATGATGATGATGATGATGATGATGATGACGATGATTATGAGAGTGATGACTGTGATTACGATGATGATGATGACGATGAGGATGAGTATTTTACGATGATGACGACGACGACGATGATGATGACAACAAAGATGACGATGATGACGATGATGATGAGAGTGATGATGACAACGATGATGATGACGACGATGACGACAAAGATGATGATGACGACGATGATGATGAGAGTGATGATGTTGATGATGATGGCGATGACGATGAGTATTTGATGATGACGGTGATGATGAGTATTTGACGATGATGACGACAAAGATGATGATGATGATGATAACGATGATTATGAGAGTTATGATGATGACGATGATGATTATGACGACGATGACGACAAAGATGATGATGATGACGATGATGATAATGATCTTGATGATGTAGTATATGCACATTGCTTTAAACAGTGAGAAAAAAGAAGAAAACACCGCATGGAGAATGGCGTCAGAAAATATCGACAATGAAAAATGATGTGGTAACATAGTGGACAACTGAGGCGAGAAATGGAACTCAAACATAAGCTACCCTGTATAGCTGGTCACTTGTATTCGAGGATGGCCGTCTACTAGGGCGGCTAGCCAATCCCTCGTCACTTCTGCACCATTAAGATGCTTACTCAGCCGCATTTGTGCTTATTCAACACCCCAAATGCCCACCTGTGATTTAAAGATGTCGGGCAGACCTTAGTTAGTTTCTGGGAAAGAGCGTGTTACCTGTCGTGATCAACAATTCGAACAAGGCCAGCACGCTCAAGGCCTCGCCCACGATGACTTGTGACTTCGTGCTAGCACAGCTATCGACGGTACCCAAGGGTTCCGACTACCGAATTTCACTCAAGTGAAAGTGGTTTTCATGCACTTTCCCAAAGGTGCCGCACGGTGGGATCGACCTCCAGTCCTATAACAACAGGAAGTCTCCTTCCTGACAAATCGACCATGGTGAGATTCGAACTCGAGTCTCATGGTTAGGAAGCGAACGTTTTATATATATATATATATATATATATATATATATATATATATATATATATATATATATATATATATATATATATATATATATATATATATATATATATATATATATATATATATCAGTCCTATCAGACAATCATACACTGAAACGAAATATATATATATATATATATATATGAGGAGGCACATGTATATATATATATATATATATATATATATATATATATATATATATATATATATATATATGAGGAGGCATATATACATATATATATATATAATTGTTTATTTAAAAATTATAACATGAACATGTTATAAAATCACTACAAAAATAGCCATTTTGTTTCAACACGTCCGGTGTCTTATCAAGTGATTATCTTGAATGTAGAACATATATATATAAGGCATTTTTGCTTAATAGACAATTCTTCAGTGCCGATTTTGAGTCCAAATTGACTGGAAAAAATTCCAACCTTGAAGGCGAAAAATCGAAAAAAATGATTTTTTACACTTTGGTCAAAAATCAAAGGCAATATTTAATGTCTGTAAAAAACAGCGTCCAATCAATTTAGAGAGTTGAAATCGAACGCAAAAGATTATTAGAATTATAAAAAAAAATTATATTATAAATAAAAATTATCGTATATTATTATTATTATTATTATGGTCCCTGGAAGAGGTGTCTTTTCATTGCAAGATTCAGAACGCAAAAACGGCCCTTTTTCAGGCCCCCCATTCAATTTGTTACCCCCACCCCCATTTGGGGATGTGTCTCAGTTGCACCCAATTGTTGTTACAAATATTGAATTTTCGGGTGGGCTGACTTTAAACTTAAACTGCTCCAATTGAACGGCAAATATTCCCAGTAATGAAAGACCCGGATTATACTGCTAGTAAAATATTAAAACTGATCCAGAAAAAGAGCTTACTGTATTTGTTAATATAGTGCAAATAACTAATAAACAATAAAATCCCAAATAACTAATAAACAATAAAATCCCAAATTACCTCATATGGGGAATAGCCCTATTTTGACAGACAAAAATATCGGTCGCCTGTCTTAACCGAGATGTGGACTGAGTTCTTGTCAAATATAGAAATTATCTATTTTAATGTTTCAGTCAGACGAAAATCATAAGATAGGGATCAGGGGAGGGTGGAAAGTATTTGTCTTAAAGGGAAGAAGTTTTATAAAATTAAACCCAAATATTAACCTTATGACATTAATTTCGGGTTATATGAAGAACGAAATATTAATTTAAACTTAGAAGAGGAATAAAAAAGCGGTTTTAAAAATAACTTTCAAATATATAGATAAAAGAATAAGCAAGGCGATAATGCCACTAAAACGCAAGGAGCTACTAGGAGTGAAAGAGAATGAAAGGCTTAAGAATTAACCGGAAACCCAATCCTAAACTGTAAATAGGGATAAACTATGAGGTCTTCCAACTAACCTAATTTCACGTCTGATGCCGTTTTACACTTCATCGTTGGTGATGGGGTTCATGTACGAAATGCCCTGGACGGTTTTGTAGTATCTCATTTGCGATACTTGGTGTCTCCATTGAAATTCTGCTTGTAATGTGCAAAATTTACAGGCGTATAGAAAGACTGAAAAGGCTAATGCATGCAAGAGTCTGAACTTTGGCTTCAGACAAATGTGCTTGTCTTTCTAGATGATTCCTAGTTTTGCAACAGTTACACTTGTGCTACCTTTAAAATTATTTCTATTCTATCCTTGGCCGATAATAGAGCCAAAACATATTCATTTTATTAAATCATTCCCCCCCTCAAGTAAGGCAATAAAGACACTAAGATGCAAGGAGTTACTAACACAACAAAAAAGGGAAGCTACGTGGTCAAACTGCAAGGAACGACTTCGTGGATTGGGCATACGAAGTACTAACATGTGCACTGAGTCATTTTCATTGGAAAATACGAAAAGAAAGTAAATAATAACGGAATTATTCGTTTTGTTTCAATTAATTTCCACAAGGGTGTAGGTCATTTTTAGGTCAGCATTTGGAGGTTAGCATCAGCCTTGTAAATAGGACGTACTGTTCTCTCAGATGATTAAAAGAGAGTAATTGAAATTAGCAAGCCCCTCCTTACCACATTTGACAACAGATTGTACATCCTTGTACAAATTAATTGAAACAACCGCTTTATTTTTCTCGCGGAGAATTATCCAATCTATCACCCGAAAATGGAAAGAGTATAGCACAACTGCCAACCTACCAAAACAAGGCCGGCCACCTAAACTGACAGGCCAGGCAAGGAGAGAATACGAGAAAGAAAAAAACACTATTAGCGAGCGAGGACAATAAAAGGACATAAATTACGAAGATGGAAGATAACGATTGACATAGCAATTACATTTTTGATGTTCTAACTTGATTGGGAAGCAAGAAGCCGGAGTTCCAAAGCGAGAACTGCGATTGAAGAAATTGTTAGCATAGAACATACGGTTGCATCTAGCCATTTCAACTGTAAAATGATGAGACCTTGCCGCCAATCTAGTACTGCGTTTAAATTCATAAAGTCTCAGAGGAAAGTTCATCAAAACAATTACCATGAAAGTATGTACAGACAACGCACAGGGAAGCTACGTAACGGCGGTGGGAAAAGGACTGAAGCCGAAATGCCAGGTCAGGACCAATAACATTGCAGATTCTTTGGATATGTCGCAGAAGCATCAGTCCAGATGTGCCAGCAATATTCATAGCAAGGACGAATGATAGACTTATAAATGCGTAAGATAGATTCTGGCGAGAAAAATTATCTAGCATGGCATAGTGAACTAATTTTCTTAGCTGCGGATTTAGCATTTGATTCAATATACTCTTTCCACTTCATGTTAGCTGAAAACCTTAGTCCAATAAAGCGCAATGAGTCACTCTCCTGGAGGTTAGCATCAGCCATGTAAATAGGACGTACTGTTCTCTCAGATGATTAAAAGAGAATAGTTGAAATTAGCGAGCCCCTCCTTACCACATTTTACAACAGATTGTACATCCTTGTACAAATTAATTGAAACAACCGCCTTAGTTTTCTTTCTTTCACGACTTAGTCAATTTTAGACCCACTGGAGTGAAAGGGGGTAATCGATTTCTATTTTTCCTCAGATTAGGTCATTTACAGTGGTTTGCAGTATTATGGATCTTTTTTCGGAGTGTATGATGAAATTTGTTTTGCCTTGAAAAATATTGCGTAATTCCGTGATTGCATCAGGTTTTTTATTACGCCCAGACACTACTGTCTCGACTGTCGATTAGTTGTCCTACAGCCATTGTCTGTGATGGACGTTACTCGAAGGAAGCATACGAAACTTGTAATACTGCGCGAACACATTGGCAAGCCTTACCAGTGAGCACATCAAAGTACTGTAGATTGTTCAGGAAACTCTCCTGATTTAAATCCAATCGAGAATCTGTGGTCAATCTGCAAGGAACGACTTCGTGGAATGGACATACGAAGTACTAACATGTGCACTGAGTCATTTTCATTGGAAAATACGAAAAGAAAGTAAATAATAACTGAATTATTCGTTTTGTTTCAATTAATTTGCACAAGGGTGTAGGTCATTTTTAGGTGAGTTGCCAATTTAACTTTATCGAGCCGATCAGATTTACTTTTAAGATAAGAGTAAATAGTTGCTTCATTAACATAGATACCGAATTGAGAATTGATTTCAGGAAGGTCATTTATGAAAATTAGAAACACCGTAGGTCCAGGGATAGACCCCTGCGGAACAAGATGTAGAAGAGTGGCCATTCAAGATAACTTTTTTTCGCGATTTGATAAAAAAGACTGAATCAGTTCAAAAATTCCTCCAGAAATACCATAACCTTTCAACGTGTGAAGAAGACCAATATGCCAAACCCTGTGAAATGCATTCGAGATGTGTCCAAAGCAACAATCCTATCTTCACCATTCTTATCTAAAGCTTGATAGACTCTTCCAGCAATAATTGTTAATATAAAGCCGCTAAAGATAATTCAACGAATTGTAGGTCATTTTTGTGATCAGCTGTTAATCTGACTGTACCGAACTGATAAGAATTACTATTAAAATAAGAGTAAATAGTTGTGTCCTAAGTATAGATACCGAGTTGAGAACTGATGCCATAGATCGTTGATGAAAAATAAGAACAACGAACGTTCAAGGATCGGAGGACAGCTGTGTTGATGGAAAAACGATTTCGAAGAATGGCCGTTTAACATAACTTGCATTTCGTGATTTGATAAGAAAGACTGAATCAGTTCAAAAGTTCCTCCAGAAACACCATAAACTTTCAACTCGAGAAAACCAGTATGTCAAACTCTGCCAAATGCCTTCGAGATGTGTCCAAAGCAACGACCCACGTTTCACTATTCTCATCGTAAGCTGGATAGACTCTTTCAGTAGTAACAATTAACGCATCAGCAATTGACCTCTAGAAGCGAAATCCATTTTACGATTTCTGTACATTAAATCTATGGATTATTTCTTTTATTTCTATTAATAAGTAAGAAGCATAGATTATTCGGATTCCGTGATGAAATATTTTGACTTTTTTCCTCTTTATTCTTAATTTATGCTACTAGATAGACTCTTTCAGCAATAATTGTTAACATCTCAGCAGTTGACCTAGAGAAGCGAAAGTCATATTGCTTATCTGAAAGAAGACCCTGCGATGTGAGATGGGGCATAATATATAATAATCAGCGTCCAGTTGATTATGACGATTTCTTTTGAGTAAAGTAAAGAACCGAAAACGTGTTATACTCATTGATTCTTCACTTTCCAATTAAATACACCTGTACTGTGAAAATGTTTGTTAGAGAACATTACCTAAAAAACGTCATCGCGTAGACCAAAGAGTTCATCAGACAGGCCCGGGATAAAAGCTGTGGAGAAGTATAAAGCAGGATTAGGTTATTAGAAAAATATCGCATATTTTGAACAATTCACGGAGCGTTATTCAATCGATCATCCGAAAATGGAAAGAGTGTGACACAACTGCCAACCTACCAAGACAAGGCCGGCCACCTAAACTGACAGACCAGGCAAGGAGAGAATTAATCAGAGAAGCAACCTAATAAGTCCATGTTAACTCTGGAGAATTTGTAAAGATCGACGGCTCAGGTGGGGGAATCTAGTCACTGCGCAATTATAAGTCGTGCACTCCACAAATCTTGGCTTCGTTGAAAGAAGGCCAGAAGAATTCCCATTTGCAAGCCAGAAGCCATGTGAGAAACACGTCAATATGGGAAACACGCCCGTGTGAGAAACACACCCGTAGGAGGAACATCAAACATATGGAAAAATGTGCTCTTCTCAGATGTGGCCAAAATTGATATTTTTGGCTTTAATACAAAAAAGCCAACGTGTGACGGAAACCAAATATTGCACCACATCGTGAAACATGGTGAAGACAGTATCATGCTATGAGCATGCTTTTCTGCAGTAACACGGAAGATGTACAGAAATGAATGGAGCCAAATACAAGGTAATCATTCGAAGAAATCCTGTTACAGTCTGCAAAAGATTTGTCGTCCTGTCGGCTGTGGCTTCAGAATACGCTAACTGAACCGTTGCAGATTGGTAAGCCCCACCTCACCAAATGAGGCGTCCAGGGTATGACGATAAACTACATCCGGCAACAAGGCTTCTGATCAGGCGGTTTTGAGGAGTGTGGAACCACTTCTTAATTCCTGATATTCCAAGATCCACCCTGACCCGGGGTGGTAGCACCTGTCAGGGTTCCAGCTATGGGAAAATAGTTTACCCCTAAACTGTGGTCAAAACACTATGAAAGTGTAAATATAGGTTTCATTACCAGCAATATATTTTTGTAAATGATTATTACCAGCAATACATTATTGCCAGCAATACAGTTTTGAAAAAAGAATTACCAGCAATAAAAATCTTGTCGGCATTAAATAACCCATTGAGATGTTGATATGCCGTAAAACAAAACAAACCTAACCGAGCAAAAGACTTGAGACTGGAGCGAAAGTTCATCTACTAGCACGGCAACGACCTAAACATACAACTAGAACAACAATGGAATGGTTTAGATCAAAGCAGATTGATGCGTTTGAATAGCCCGATCAAAGACAAGACCTGAATGCAATTGAGAATCTGTGTCAAGATTTGAAACTTTATGTTCACTGACGTTAATCATCCAATCTGACTGAAGTAGAGCTATTCTGTAAAGAAGAATGGGCAAGAATTTCACTAGAGGTTAAAGTGATTATCTAAGCTCGGCTTAGATGTGGCACAAGGCCGAAAGTATGGGGCACCCAGTGAGGATCGAACTCACTACTCAGTCGCAATTGATCTAGCAAGACAAGCTTTCTAACCATTACACTACGTCGAGGTGCCCTATAGTTATTTTCTAAGCCCGGCTTAGATGTGGCACAAAGCCGAAAGTATGGGGCACCCAGTGAGGATCGAACTCACTAATCAGTAGTAATTGATGTAGTAAGACAAGCTTGCTAACCATTACACCACGTCGAGGTGCCATCTCTAGAGGTTAAAAAATGGTAAAGATATACCCCAAAAGACTCACAGCTGTAATTGGATCAAATGTGGTTCTACAAAGTATTGACAAGGGCGAAAAGTTATGAATATTTATGAATTCAAGAGCTGACTGCTTTGTTGTCTTAATTATTTTTCGGGCCACAATAAAAAAAGTGTTTTGCACTTTCATAGCATTGTGACTTTTGTTTTGATCAATGAGTGTTCATCAGTTTTCGGATTATTCTTGCCATTCCGAAAAGGCTTCCTTTTTTTTTTTTTTTTTTTGTAAGAATTCCATTGAGCAATCAATACCAAGTCTCTTTGTCCCCGCCGTCATTCTGTCAGACAACGTACCAAGCACACCAATGGGAACTCGTTATGGGTCCTTACCTATAACTACAGAATGATCTCTTCCTATAACACTATGTATAATACGCCTCTCAAGAGAGAGAAAGAGAGAGTCGAATCGAGTCGAACCGATAGTAGTTCACTCCAAACCAGACTGACAGTCATACTAACACCTTCCACATCTTGTATTATTATTCCGTGTAATATATCTTCGTTATTTCTACTCTTGTGTTCGTGTTGTTCTTCCTTGGTCCTAACCTGGTCTATAACAGAACTGCTATGATTGTAACTTTCTTCAACTTCTAAGGCCTTGCGAGTTCAAATTCATTTTGACATATTTGATTATTATTATTATATTTCGATTTCTGCTACCTACCAAGTCCGTGGAAAGACCTAAGGCAGGTAGTGATGTGTTGTTATGGCTACATTTCATTGTTTTTCTAGCTCCCATAACATCACTAGCTTTACATAGACAAAATTCTTCTTAGTGTGTGGGCTGTACTGATCAAGACAATTTTTTGTATTTCTCTTAAGCTGAGATTTCCAGGGACTTTTTACAATGTGCTGTTGTGTTCTTTTTTTATCATTCCAAGCGCACCTACTATGACTATTATTATTCTTGTTTTCAATTTCCACTTTTTTTTTTCTATTTCGATTTCCATTTTATACTTCGATAGTTTTTCAAATTCCTTGGTTGCTATGTTACAGTCCGCTGAGCATTCCATATCTATTAGTAGGCAAGTTTGTTTTTCTTTTCTGTTTTTGACAATTATATCCGGCCTATTTGCTTCAATCTCCCTGCCTGTAAAATGATGCAATCCCAGAGAATTATGCTATTTCTGTAACCGGTGCTGGGTGATGTTCATGCCAGTGTTTGTTAACGTCTTTTCCAATGTGTTTGCACATTGTCCAGTGTAAGTATTGTCCCACTCTATTGTAATGATTTTTATATTCATTTGGCGCAAGTACAGAATTTCCTGAGATTAGATGGTCTATGGTTTCCTGATATTTGTCGCAGAAACTGCATTTGGGATCCACACTATTATGTATTATATTTGCCTGAAAGTTACTAGTGAAAAGACTCTGGTCTTGCGTTGCAAGAATAAAGCCTTCATATTATTATTATTAGTAGTAGTAGTAGTACTGCTACTACGACGACAACTACTACTACTACTACTACTACTACTACTACTAAAAAGACCCGTTTCTGATTAATCATCATTCTTAAATCTTAAGTTAATGACTGAGTAAACACATGACGTGTTCTACGACAATATCCGTAGAGGTTTCACTATCCCATCGTCAAATATTAGAGCTGAACAACTTTAACAATATATATGCAATTACAGTCATAAATAGGAATGCTGATCTTTATTTTAAGAAGTGGGTACAAATAAAAAGGTTTTGCATTTCACTGAAAAGGCTGTTGGATACTTATATTTTTCTTTCTTTTTTTCTTTCTTCCTTTCTTTCTTTATTTTTGTTACAGAAATCAGGTAATGTCTTTTCCCGTCTTTCCACGTGATTACGACAAAATATACAATTATTTATGAGGGATTGAAACGAGAGGTTAAAACATTTTATCTTTCTTTCTCTCTTTCTTTCTAGCCAAATCCCTGTCTTACGAACATCTCGCTTCATAATAATTTAGAAATAATTCAGCAGACGATGTTATTTTATTTTATTTTATTCATTTTAATTGGATTTTTGACAATTGTCTTGCTCAGTTGCCATCGTTCGATAATGTGCCACTGGAAAATTTTGCTTTTATCATGATCACCATCACGACTCGGCCTTTTGGCTGAGATCAAAGGGTGGTATCTGTTCTTATCAGCTTATCTGATTCTCTCTCTCTCTCTCTCTCTCTCTCTCTCTCTCTCTCTCTCTCTCCGTTTCTATTTTCCCTGCTTTCTTTCAATTTTCTCGATGAAAGCAAATAATGTCTTTTCCTCTTTCCACGCGATCAAAAAGCGGAATTGTCCATTATTTATGAGGTATTGACAGGAAGTAATGTTCGTGCTTACTAACGGAAGGGCAAACACAATGATAATAGGATTATTACTATTATTATTATTATTATTATTGTTGTTGTTGATGCTGTTGTTGTTGTTACTTATACGTATTTACGCAAGACGAATAGTCATCTTGGTATTTTTATCCAGGGATGCAATTTCTCTATCTCAGTCAAGTAATAAAATTGCTATACATTCTTTGTATTTTTGTAATTAACCCCTTCCCTCTTTTCAAGTGAAACTAAGATTCTAGCTACATGAAAGTTAAATATTGGGACCTAACTGCCAATCTATTAGTAGGCTTAAATTCACGTGGTCGACGTACAAAGAAGGAGAGCTTATCTGAGCAAGTGTCGTAAAAATAATAATAGAAATGACAGCGGGAAGTAACGTCATATATATATATATATATATATATATATATATATATATATATATATATATATATATATATATATTATAAATTAACTGATTTAAAATATGGTTTCTTCGCTACACAGGAATAACCATGTTTCAAAAACTGAAGCTAAAAACTTCAATTTTAATTATATAATTAAATTAAAAGCATTAGTTCTGTTTCATCTTCAAGCGAATTTTGGAATAACTCATTTTAAAATTTACTGAGTTTTAAACGCACATATAAATTCATAATGTTCTGTTGCCAGTGATACAGAGAAATTGATCAGAGAAATAGATTGGATTTCTCTGTATCCTTGGAAATGCTTTTAATTTAATTATATAATTAAAATTGAAGTTTTTAGCTTTATTCCAGTGTAGCGAAGAAACCATATTTTAAATCAGTTAATTTATAATATTTATGCTCTGTAAATTTACATTGAGCACTGTTTTGTAAAAATAAAAATAAAAAATGTCAATAAGAACACCGGATTATATATCTTACTGTTCTTTCTTTTTATATATATATATATATATATATATATATATATATATATATATGTGTGTGTGTGTGTGTGTGTGTGTGTGTGTGTGTGTGTGTGTGTTGGAAGCGTAATGCTAAAAAAGAAAAAGCCAACACATAATAATATCAATTATGAACACGGCCACAATGTGCTGAACGTGTTTAGAAAACAAAACATTCCTATAAGTCTAGATACATACATAAAACAACCCATATATTCACTTTAAAGGAAAAAGTAAAATAATCCTTGATAATGGCTAATAGTCGAAAGTATTCGATATACAAAACATTTGAACAATTTCTACATAATTTATGTACAGAAAAGAAGAAAAATATAAGAACACAAGAAAAATTAAATAAAAACTTTAACCACAGTACCTGAAATTTGCATAAAAGAGAGATTACAGCCCAAATACACTATATATATATATATATATATATATATATATATATATATATATATATATATATATATATATATATATTGTAAAGTAGTCATTCAAAGAATAAATCAATAAAGTTAATGTAATTAATGACGAATCCACTTCGCTAACAGACTAAATTAGTCATTAACTCACTGACCATTCGCTGTTTTTACTAATGGTAAAATTAGTTGTTCGGTCCATATTGCAAGTACTTTCTGTATAACATTTACCATCTTCATGCAGAGATGTTACATTTTTTCAACTTCAAGTAATTTCGAGTAAAAGTTTTGGAATTTTACCCGAAATTACTATCTTAAAAACAACTTGAAAGAGGCCGTTTGACAACACAAGGTCTAACCAAAATTAACGATAAAAAAGCAAATGAAAACTACAGATAAAGTTTTCTCTTTCTTCAGAAAGTCATTCACTCCTATAATTACAGACGGCCTATAATATTACTTACACACTATCTTGGTATGAATATGTCACTGAAGCGTACAACTGGCTGTCACATTGCATTTCTGCATTAATCACACTGTCTACATTCATAAACACTTGAATATTGAACATTTTTGCCTATAAATAAAGCAAATTTTCACTATGCAAGGTGTCCAAAAAAAAAAAAATTGACATCATTTCACAGGCCAATAATTTTGGCAATTCTTGTTGAAATATCCTCAAATTTTCACAGAATGTATAGAAAGAAATCAAGAATTTATATTTAATGTTTTATTTTTGTTATCTCAATGAGAAGCCGCCAGAAAGATGCATCGGTTGTGGTGAAGATGAAGACAATTTTCTGATGAAATGGCCGCCTCAGTCACCGGACCTGTCCTCGTGTGATTTCTTTTTTATGGGGATATGTGAAGGGACTTGTCTATGTTCCCCCTCCCCTTTTCCTGCTAGCATTGATGAACTCAAGCAGAGAATCACTTCCGCACTGGGTAATGTTACCGTAGATATGCTACAACGTGTTTAGCAAGAGCTTAACTACCGACTTGTCGTGTTCCGTTTCAAAGGCGATGCGCATATTGAACACTTATAAAATCGGTCCCATAAAATAATTATGATGTTCAACACCTAAACTCTTCAGTTTAATTCAGCTAGACTTAGTAGTTTTCAAGATAATTGCTTTTAAAATGATGTCAAATTTTTTGGGAAGACCCTGTATATATGCACACAATAGGCCAAAATTTTCGAGACTCCCACTGAATTTAATAATTAGTTTCATACCGTCTTTGATTTAATTAAGTCCCACTAAGCTAGGATACTGAGACGATTTATTCCGTTAGTGCATGGCGTACAATATCATAGAGAAGAGGTTATCTAAAATTATAAATCCGCCAGCCATAAGATTACCATTAGCCAGCAAGGTAGCTTGCAAAAAGTGAGCTTAGAGTTTAAGGAAACTTTATGTAGTAATGGGTAAATTTCATAGTAAATTTTCATTTTAACACCCGAGCGCTAAATTCACTGCTGAATGGGCCTATTTACTTCCTTTCCTTGCAGAAATTAGTACGCGCCAAAAATTAATGCCCAAACTTGTTAAAGTAGATGGGTTGATTCTATCTTTTCATTATTTTTTTCATTTGTCCCCTTCTTCTACACAGAAAGAAACCCCCTCCCCTAACACCTAACCCTAAATTAAAAAATAAAAAACATTAAATTAAATAATTGCTTCAATTGCCCTAATCTTTTTGCGGGGGTGGGGGGTAGAGAGAACGATTAATTTTTCTTTTCATTCTTCATAAAAAAATTACTTTGTTATTCTTTTATTTGTCGATGTTTACATATATTTGAATGAAAGTTAACTTTCTTCTTAAATTAACTACAAAAACAAATCGCTTAACGGAAGCGCGTACTAATTTCTGCAAGGAAAGGAAATAAATAGGCCCATTCAGTAGTGAATTTAGCGCTCGGGTGTTAAAATGAAAATTTACCAATTTCATTCTTCTCCTTATTATTAGTGAAACCCTTCAAGAATAGAAAGTCCCTCCAGCCAGCCCACACTGAGCTAGTAAATTAGTTTATGGCACGCAACCTTTAATTTTTAGGTGATTCTTCGAAATCCAGAAGTCTTTCATTGATGGAAAACGTGAATTCAGGTGCAGGCCCATTTCTGTTTGTTCCATATCCACATAGATTTCCTAGAACTATGCTGAACGGACCATACTTGCAACTTCTGGCGGGATCAGCCGTTGGGAAACAGGTTCAAACTTGCGCTCACGATCAATTACCACTTCGTATACAGCATAACCATCGGTGTCTTCTGAATAGTTCCGTCTATCTAATTTAACTTACAAGACTTGGGTCCGTACCGTGGTATGCCTTTTAGGCGCGCCCCAACAGATCATCTCCTTAGATGTATAATATCACGAAGTAAGATTCCCGAGAAATGGACCCTGGCGAGATTCGAACCTGGATATTATAATCGAAAAGCGAACGTCACATTCTCGAACATATAGTGATTTTCTGAGTGAGACTTAGATGTGGCATAAGGCCGAAAGTATGAGGCACCTAGTGAGGATCGAACTCACTACTCAGTCGAAACTGATCTAGAAGACAAGCTTTCTAAGCATTAACACGACGTCGAGGTGACCATATCCTGGAATATATATGTAGGCACGGTGGCGTAATGATTAACGGCTCAGATTTAGGAAGCGGAAAGCCGAATTCGTTACATTCAGCTATTGATAAACAGCAGAACAGACTGGGTTCTATAGCCTTGGTTGACAACCAGTCTAGGAGGAGGACAACTCTGAATTCAAAACCTGAGGAGGATCATTTGGGGATTCGTATATATATATATATATATATATATATATATATATATATATATATATATATGTGAAGAAATATAGTTTTAAGGTGTGCTATATTTATGAGATAAACTGCTCAATATCAGAGATAGAGCGTATGTAAGTATAAATATAAAAGTGAACATTGAAATCAACACTCAGAGGCGACAGGCTGTTTCATGCTAGGCGTAATGATTGCGTCTAGCATGAAACAGCCTGTGTTGACTTCAATGTTCACTTTTATATTTATACTTACATACGCTCTATCTCTGATATTGAGAACTTTATCCCATAAATATAATATTTCTTCATATATATATATATATATATATATATATATGAAAGTGATTAACTGTTTATTTTAGCTTAGGAGCATTAAAACGTTGGTTTATGTAATAAACACTTTTTGATTCTAACTGCTGATGATTTGTTTGGCCACATGTCAACACCTCTATGGGTTATTTAATGCTGAAATCTAATAATTTGAACACAGTTTTATGGTTTCAACAAAATATATTTTGATCGCTGTCGTATACCTTAAATTTCAGTTAAAATGTATTATTGGTCATTTTGTAATATGTATCGTATTTCTTAGATAGAAATGTATTGCTGGTAATTTTACTATAAACAAATGCTTTTATACTTACATAGTATTTTTTGTTTAGGAGGTTCACTACTTGCCCATAGCTGAGAACCTAACAGGTACTACCACTCCGGCTCAGGGGGGACCTTGGAACAACAGCAATTAAGGTTATTTACTTTGCCTTCCCGCGAGGCAGGATGTGGCACAAGGCCTTTTTTCAATGCGGGGCAAAACCAAACCCGTAGGCTCGGGCAAAAATTCCCCGTATACACGGGGTCGTGTAGCTGTCTACCACCGCAGACGAGACTCTGCCCTTCGAAGGCAGCTGGAGACGAATCTCCAGCTAATTGCCGAAGTAAGCCCAGCAATTAAGAAGTCGTTCCACGTTCCTCAAAACTTCCAGTCTCCTGATCAGAGGATTTGCTGCCGGATGTAGTTTATCGTCATACCCAGGACTCATAACTGCAGAGTTGATGAGTTTCGTTATTTATAAGGACACATAAGGACACACTGGCTTAAACCTGAAATTTAAGAAAGGAAGTCCTACTCCACTGGGATAATACTTGACTAAACTGGCTTCTGAAAAGATTGACTTCGTCCTAATCCAGCGATAGACTTGGGAAACTTATCTTGGTGGTTATGGTCAAAAACAGTTTCGAAAGGCGTCCTGTGTTGCGCATCTCGAGATATCATGTTGGTTATTTCGTTCTTTTCTTTTTCTTTTTTTTCTTTTTTGACTTCGAAAGATAAAAATGAGTACATTAGCTATACGAAAAGAAACTCGACGAATGGCACAGTGCACGTGCCTCGACAAGCATCAAAAACCTCGTGGATTAAGGAAACATTCCATGAAGAAGGCAACGTGAATCGAAATACGATGCGTTGACGCAGAAATATAATACATTTTGAGGTATATATATATATATATATATATATATATATATATATATATATATATATATATATATATATATTACCTCTTTTTTCATTTTTCTTTTACTATATATATATATATATTATGCCTCACCGGTAGCACGACTCGGAGTTTATTGAACAACGCAATCTTCAGGTGCTGAATAAGAGACTGGCCGTTAAATAATTTAAATTTTAATAAAAATATCAGGTTAACGCAATGCTGGTGCAGTCCATTTCCTGCACGGGGATAACGGTCTTTTATTTAAAAAAATGGATTTTATTTAAAATAGAGGGGAGTTATATTTTATACTTAAAATAAACGGGGATTAATGGTATTTATTTGAAAAAATATATTAAAATGGACGGACGTAAAACTATATAAGAAAATTTAAGAAATATCAATTTTTATTTAAATTCAGGATTTATATTTTATATTAAGCATCGAACTTGAGCCCGAGTCACTTTCCTGGAGGATAGCATCAGCCATGCTGATGAAAGGCAGCAAGTAGTCTCTCAAATGATTAATGGAGAGTTTATATTTATATATATATATATATATATATATATATATATATATATATATATATATATATATATATATGAAAGTGAATATAGAAGTCAGCACTTAGAGGCGACATGTCTGTTTCGTGCTAAATGCAATTGTCAGGCCACGAGTGCTGTAATTTTTCTCGGCTATTTATATATACGGGTCAGTGGTGCATTGTGAGTAGTTATTTTGGCGGTTATTTTACCGGAAGTCGTTTATTTGTTTATTTATTTATTTTGGTTAAATTATTTTGCTTGTTTTTATTTTTTTTTTTTTTTTCTGATGTTATATATTTATTTGTTTTTTTTTTATCGGTGTTTTTATTAACGTAGTAAAAATTTGTTTATATAGCTTATTTAATAGTTTTGTTTTTGCTTGGGAAGATAATTAAAGCTATTTGTTCAATTTTGGGGTTGATTGTTGTAGTTTATTCTAACTATTATTTTAGCGGGAACAGTTTTTTTAATTTGTTTATTACTTCATGTATTTATTTGGATAGATTATCTTTATTTGTTTTTTCTAACGGCTAGTTTATCGGTATCGGTTGTTAGTTTACTTATATATTTGGATGTATTTAGATCGTGGCCTGACGAATGCATCTAGCATGAAACAGACTGTCGCCTCTAAGTGCTGACTTCTATGTTCACTTTTATATTTACACACGCTCTATCTCTGATATTGTGCACTTTATCCCATAAATATAGCACATCTTAAGACTATATTTCTTCATATATATATATATATATATATATATATATATATATATATGTATATATATATATATATATATATATAAGGTGTATTTAAGCAGCATGAAACACCCTGTCGCCTCTGAGTGTTGACTTCAATGTTCATTTTTATATTTATACCGATATATATATATATATATATATATATATATATATATATATATATATATATGAACATATACATGAAATTGACACTTCCTGATGGCTGGCAGTTTCACTCGTTCAGTCAATTTCATGTATACGTTCATATATATATATATAATTATATCGGTATAAATATAAAAGTGAACATTGAAGTCAACACTCAGAGGCGACAGGCTGTTTCATGCTGCCTAAATATACAATATATATATGTGTGTGTGTGTATGTGTATGTATGTATGTGTGCGTGTATATGTATAATTGTCTGATCATCTCTTATAGCGTGAAACTAAAACTCATATATATGCACACACAAAAATTACTTTCCTTAAAACCAACAATTGTTCTTTGTTAA
>OZ038492.1:83134810-83142310 GCA_964036315.1 Acanthosepion esculentum | reverse complement strand
ATGATGATCCGCTTAGGTGAAACCGTGCTAGGTTAGTCTGGCTCTTTAGGTTTAATTTAGTTTAATTTATATATATATATATATATATATATATATATATATATATATATATATATATATATATATATAATATTTTTTATTATTACAAAATTTAGCTCTGTCATTATACATGCAGTACAGTTTTATTGCTACTAGCACTAACTTTTTACATACATATATTATTATTATTATTGTTTTATCACTACCTGCGTTTATATCTATATTTATATCTATCTATCTTTCTCTCTCTCTCTCTCTCTCTATATATATATATATATATATATATATATATATATATATATGTATTCCAGCAATTATATATATATACATATATTCCAGTGTTATATATATATATATATATAATATATATATATATATATATATATATATATATATATTCCAACGTTTATTCCAGCATTTCTATATAAATATATGTGTGTGTGTATATATATACACACACACACACACACACATATATGTGTATGTGTGTTTGTGTGTGTAGAGTGCAATGGCTAAATTGTCGTCAAATTACGCAAAAATGAAAATAACACTGACATTTCATTTTAACAGATATGTTTACCGACATTACACAATATTATCTTGAAATACTAAAGAGGAAATTCATTCAATAAAATCGCCATTGGCTTCAACAGCGACCTCCAGACGACTTCGGAATCTCCTGCTACTCTTCTGGACGGTCTCCTTGTTTAAGTTGTTGAATGCTGCCATAATCCTCGCCTTCCCTTCATCTTTGGTGTCACAAGGTGTTTTGCTTGTCACTGGCTCAACTGTACACCACGCATAACGATCAAGGGGGTCGCAGTCTGGGGAATTAGGTGGCTAGATGCAAGGGATGGAAGTGGTCGCAGAAACTGACTGACAACCATGATTGGTTCTTCTGCTTGTGTGACATGGTGCAGAGTCCTGTTGCCAGACATAGGGTATTACAGCAGTTACTCTCTATTGACACATGGCAGCTCTATCTCTTCCATGTGGCCTTCAGTGTTGATTCTAAGACCCTCACAAACAGATTCAGGAGTTCTTTTCTTCTCAGAACGAACAGAGTGAGTTTTTCGAGCTGCCGTACCTTTGTAATCATCATTAGACTCATCCAACTCTTTCCGAATCCTCTGCACTGAACTCAGATTAACACCGAAGCACTTAGAAATGTTCGTATTGAAGCTTCCGGTGCGAATGTCAAGCAGTAGAGCATGCCGTTTCCACATTTCTGGTGGAGTGAATTGCGTCATAATGATTTTTATTCTCACAGACAGTGCCCAACTGACCCTACTATGCTGTGCAGTCAGCAAAATTAAAAGGAAACAACACGCATGCGCGAAATATAAAAATATAAAATGGCGAAAATTTACCCATCACACTCTGTATGAATACATTATTTAACTTAGTCCAGTAAAGCTTTTAAAGAAAATGGTCAATGATCATTATTGAAATGAGGTTTTATTTTAAATTTCATTATGGATATCATTTTTGAATAAACTCTTTCCGCTTCTATTTTATTTTAAAAAAAAGAAAAGAAAGAAATCGTGAATTATCACACAATGCCAGAGGACACTAAGGAATTTGGAGATTATAACCATAATTGCTTTTAACGAAGTATGTATGGATTTTTTTTATATTTGCCTACAACCTCGAACATATATATATATATATATATATATATATATATATATATATATATATATATATATACAGGGTGTCCATAAAGTTCGTGTGGACTTTAAAAAATTTATAACTTTATTTGTATTTGCGACAGAAGTTTTCTTTAAAAAATGTTATAAAGTTTAATGTACCTAGTTTTAAGTATAGTTAAAATAACTTATGTGATTTCAGGCATTACTGTAAATCAGTTGGCAAATGTTTTCCGCGAGCTGCAAAATCGTATTACCCTTTGTATTGCTAATGATGGAGGACATGTGGAAACTTAAATAAAATTTCAATAAAACCTTAAAAAATATAGATTTACTTCTTTGTAATTCTTTTTACAAATTATTTCTATCTCAAATACAAATAAAGTTATAAATTTTTTAAAGCGCGCACGAACTTTATGGACACCCTGTATATATATACATATATATACATATATATATATATATATATATATATATATATATATATATATATATATATATACACACACACACACACATATATATATATATATATATATATATATATATATATAGAGAGAGAGAGAGAGAGAGAAAGAGACACACACACACACAAATTTCTAAATAACATAACTTTTATGTAATCATCGCACAATTATAATTTACGATTCTTCGAAATCCAAGGAGTGATTTCAAATATTTAGCATATAGCATTTACATACATATATATATATATCTTACTGTTCTTTCTTTTTATTTATATATACATATATATATATAGCCATGCATACATACATACATACATATATATATATATATATATATATATATATATATATATATATATATATATATATATATATATATATATTAGGTTGGTGCAAAAATAATGTCGTTTTCTCACATGAAGTTGAACGTCAAAAAACGACATTATTTTTGCACCAACCTATATATATATATATATATATATATATATATATATATATATATATATATATATATATGTGTGTGTGTGTATATATGAATTGAAAATAAAGGAATGTGGATTTAACATTGGAGAAAGACACTCTTGTCTTCCAAGCCATGCACAAGGGAACGGGAAACCATTCTCGCCAGAAAATAAATAGGGGAAATTCACAAAATTTTGCTACATTCTGAAGGAATATAACATTAATAAAAATGTTCGATCTGTGCAATTAATAAACAAGTATAAAGTGCCTCGTCAAGAAATGGCTTATACCGAAAAATATTCATGTAAAATAAATGTAGTTCAATTAATAATATACGCTGTTAATAACTTACGTCTGAGTTACATTTACGGGCATATGGTAAATTTGAAAAATATGATTTATATGCTAAATTTATAAATTATAGCTTAATAATAATAAATTTGAAAAATATTTATTTTATGCTAAATTTGAAAATTATGGATTACGTTGTGAAATTTGAAAATTATGGATTACGTTGTGAAATTTGAAAATTATGGACTATATACTAAATTTGAACATTATGGATTATACGGTAAATGTAAAAATTGTAGATTATACGATAAATTTGAAAATATAGCTTATTTCCGAAAGAATGAATAAATAATAAAAAGTAGGAAAAAAATTATAAATTTAATTCTCTGCCTCATTTAGAAATTTATAGATATGTCAGTGACAAAAATGTGTATGTATATATATATATATATATATATATATATATATATATATATAATATTTTTTATTATTACAAAATTTAGCTGTCATTATACATGTAGTACAGTTTTATTGCTACTAGCACTAACTTTTTACATACATATATTATTATTATTATTATTATTATTGTTGTTTTATCACCACCTGCGTTTATATCTATCTACCTATTTATCTATCTATAAATATATATATATATATATATATATATATATATGTGTGCGTGTGTGTGTGTATGTGTGTGTTCTAGTAAATTTTATAAATGGAATAATGAGTTATGTTTCAAAATTTTAAATCTTATCTTTTTTTTAATACAATTTAAAAATTGAAACACAACTCCGCAAAATTTCACTATAAAAATATATGATGAAACTAAATAGCGAAACATTCCAAATTTATAAGTCATTGGCTACTTGTCCCTTATTTATAGACATGGGTATATATATATATATGTATATATACATACATATATATATATATATATATATATATATATATATATATATATATATATATATATATATATCGTCGCCTGACGATTGCACTAGCATGAAACAGACTGTCGCCTCTAAGTGCTGACTTCCATGTCCATTTTTATATTTACACACGCTCTATCTCTGATATTGAACACTTTATCCCATAAATATAGCACACTTTAAGACTATATTTCTGCATATATATATATATATATATATATTATAATTATTTTTTAAAAAAAATATGATTCCATAATTATAGTTATAATAAGGCTCTACTGAGCACTGTTTTTCAAAAATAAAAAAAAATACTAAAGAACTTCGGATTATTTACCTAACGGTTATTTCGTATTTTTCTATATATATTTGCAACACACACACACACACACACACACACACACACACACATATATATATATATATATATATATATATATATATATATATATGTATATATATATATATATATATATATATATATATATTAACTATAATTATACAATTTTTCTCAACGGTAGCAATACTCAGAATGTTATGCAAAATGAAATCGTCAGGTACTGATTGAAAACATATTTATTCAGAAATACATTATATATATATATATATATATATATATGTATATATATATATGTATATATATATATGTATATATGTATATATATATATATATATGTATATATATATATGTGTATATATATATATGTGTATATATATATATATGTGTATATATATATATGTGTATATCAGTGAGTTGGATAATTAATTAAAAGATTTTTAATTAAACAAAATAGCGCCTTCTGGAATATGTGTATCCATAAAAAAAACGTTTAAACCAAAAACAAAACAAAAACAAATTAAAAATAACAATATGTCGGATTTCATACATTTCCTAAATATATACAAATATACATACACACATACATACATACATATATATATATTTGTGTATTTAGGCAGCAATCCTTCTTTCATGCACATTTCATTAAAAATAATCCTTGAAATATAATCCTTGAAAATGGCAAAATGTATAGCCGAAAGCGCTCGGATAAAAAGAACATTCGGACAGTTTTTATATAATTTATCCTCTGAAAAAGAAAAACTTTATTAGATCGCACGAGATATTATATAAAAAACTAAATAAAAGCACCTTGTCAGTCGTTTTTAATGAAATGTGCATATATATATATATATATATATATATATATATATATATATATATATATATATATATATATATATATATATGTGTGTGTGTGTGTGTGTGTGTATATGTATGCACAAATGTGCGTATATATATGTGTGCGTGTGTGTATATATGCAAATGTATATATATGTGTGTGTGTGTACATAAGGGCCTGAATCAAATATTCAGGTCGGTAGATGTAGTTGGATAAAAAAATATTCGGATAAGAGTATCCATCGTAAACAGATTTTAAACAAAATACACACAAACACACACACACACGCATATATATATGCATGCATATATATATGAATACATATATATATATACGCATACATACATATTTTTGCATATATATATACATACATACATATATATGCATATATATATACATACATACATACATATATATGCATGTATGCCTGTTTGTGTGCGTATGCGTGTGTGCGTATGTGTGTGTGTATACTTAGGCATCATTCAAACCTGTTTCATTGAATAATATAGGCATATCGTTTACTTATTTTTATGCTGATCCTATATATATATATATATATATATAAATATATACATTCTCATACATATATATATGTGTGTGTGTGTGTATTTAAACTTCATTCAAACCTGCTTCATTGAATACTATATACATATTGTGTCTACTTATTTTCATGCTGATCCTATACACACACACTCACATCTTTGTATATATATATATATATATATATATATATATATATATATATATATATATATATATATATATTCTCATATCAGTAAAGGGATAATGCCAGGTTAAAAATCATAAGCGAAGACATAAATGTATGTTTTGTCAATTCTAATTTTACGAATCTACGTGTAATCAGTTCGTAGGTGTTAAGCCAAAAATACCGTTTTTTAGGAAACCCTCTTTTACATTGCAAATACTATGTCTGGCTATTTATTCATTTTTGTGGGCAGCTTTATCTGAAAAGATTAAAATGTCTTTCCTTATTATGTTCTCTACGAATTTCTACCATATTTGACCCATTGTATTCTCAGTATCCTTCTGTAGAACCTATTTGTATTTCCTAAAGTCTCTTCTTCATTTCTGTTGATTTTGTCCACCATATAGGAGGCCCGCTATTATGTAACAATTCAATATTTATTTTCCTTACCCACTGTCCTCATTAATCCCTCTAGAATTTTTTGTTTCTTCTTGATGTTAAGTTTAAGCGTCTATTTTGTTTCCATTTTCTCTTCGTCAATGCTCAGATGTTCAGTCTATGGTATTCTCAGCATCCTTCTCTAGATCCACCTTTCTGTTGCTTCAAGTCTCTTCTTCATCCGTGAGGAGATTGCCCAGCATTCACTTCATACAGGACAGCTGATATTACATAACAGTTCAGTACGCTCTTCTTTGTTTCTGTTTCAACCTAGAAAAGGTTACTGAATGAGGAATAACCAAAACGGAGGTTGGAAATGGAATAGTAATCTTTATGACATCAACAAAATACAATACTCGCCAGCGGCGTGAAGTAGGTAAACCACTGCTAGTGGTGGACTACTTATACAGCATGTAACACCCACTTACAATAGTGTCCAACGTATTTATGAGGATTGGGATATACCCATTAATGTTCATAAGTACGGTATATAACAATATCTATCTATCTATCTATCTATCTATCTATCTATCTATCTATCTATCTATCTGCAGTCTTTTCATGCCTGTTGTAACCTAGAAAGGGTTACTGAATGAGGAATAACCAAAACGGAGGTTGGAAATGAAATGGTAATCTTTATAACATCAACAAAATATAATACTTGCCAGCGGCGTGATGTAGGTAAACCACTGGTGGACTACTTAGACAACATATTATCCCTTATATTGTTCAACGTATTTATCAGAATTGGGACATAAACATAGGTACGGTATATAACATTTTTAAACTTTTCACTCTTTTAAATATTTAAATTTAACTTTAAATGAGTTATTTTCACTTCCTTATATCTTTTCCTACATTCATATCACATACCTCACGCGGCTATCCTCTACCTTAAGTGGCTTTCGAGTCTTAGTGAACTTTATTAAAAAAAAAGGTGTTTGTTGTAACCTAGAAAGAGTTACTGAATGAGGAATAACCAAAACAGAGGTTGGAAATGAAATGGTAATCTTTATAACATCAACAATATACAATACTCGCCAGCGGCGTGAAGTAGGTAAACCACTTCTCGTGGTGGACTACTTAGACAGCATTTACTTAGACCTCCATTTACATTAGTGTTCATAGGTACAGTATATAACAGTTTCTGACGAAAACTTCCTGTTTCTTAATATTTCGCTTAGATTTTGGAAAACATCTATCTTTATCGCAATTCGCCTTCTGATTTCGAATGTCGCATTTTTCGTCTTCTGTTGAAAAACTTTCTAGATATTTAAATTGTACTTGCTTGATTTTGACCTCCCCAATTTGTACTCCGCATCTTGGATTGTTTCTTTC
>OZ038492.1:83124810-83129810 GCA_964036315.1 Acanthosepion esculentum | reverse complement strand
TAAACTTTAAAAGAATATCTGACAGGCGTAATATATATAAGTAACAATACATATATATATATATATATATATATATATATATATATATATATAGTGTCAGCATATTTTTCATTGAAATATGTCCGATTAAACAATTTAGACGTGTTAAATTATTTTAAATAAAATCCTTTCGTAATCACGTATAAGCTTTCTTGTTTCATGACTAAAGGCAGCAAGAAAGGCGCTTTGGCAATATTTATTCCTTTTTATTTTTCTCGTGTACTTTCGATATTTTCAAATATCATCATCATCTGGGTTTTGATGGCTAAGACAAATAATTGTATTTGCCCGAAATAAATAAATAAATACATATATATATATATATATATATATATATATATATATAAAGAAAGAACTGTAAGATATATAATCCGGTGTTCTTATCGATATTTTTTATTTTTACACAAAAGTGCTGAATGTAAATTTACAGAGCATTAATATTATAAATTAACTGATTTAAAATATGTTTTTTTTTCGCTACACAGTAATAACTAAGTTTCAAAAATGGAAGCTAAACGCTTCGAAATTAATTTTGTTATTAAATTAAAGACATTAGTTCCATTTCCTCGTCAAGCGAATTTTGGAGTAACTTATTTTTAAATTTACAGTTTTAAAGGCACGGCAAAGATTCATAATTGAGTGTTTCCAAGGATACAGAGAAATACACTGATCTAGGCAAGGGGTGGTAGCGTGTTCAATTTCAATTTTCGTTGTATCAGTTAATAGTTACATTCGAAAGCGGGGTTATGTTTAGGGATGGGTAGGGATGTATTTTTCAACAAATTCTGACATCCGCTAAATGCATGTATATATATATATATATATATATATATATATATATATATATATATATATATATATATATATATATATATATATGTATGTATGTGTGTGTGTGTGTTTATGTGTATCTGTGTGTGTGTGCGTGCATAGATATGAATTGAGATCAAATATAGATATGAATCTGACAGAATGAAAAGATAAAGAACAAACTGGAAACGTTTATCAATCTAACAGTTTCACTTTGATATTAATAAAAGTGAAATAATTACACTATATACTCGCGTATCATACGACTTTTGAAGATCTAATTTTGAAGCTAGGGGGTTGCATCATACACGAGATATAAAATTAGCGTATGTACTGTTGGCCCTGGCTAAGCCGTTGACCAAATTATATATCCATTTACTGTAGTTAAATTAGCTTCAAAATTAGGTCTTCAAATGTCGCATGTTACGCGAGTATATACGGTAGTTAAAAAAATAATACACTTTTTTTTCAAGCAGGGTTGATTGAATAAGCGAACTGTTAGCGCCAATTAAACTGACAAAAAATCCATTCGTTTGATATCTGAAAATATAACGTAGTTTTAAGGCAGTCAAATTGCTGATATAAAAAGTGTTTCTGGGTGCGTGTGTTAGTATCTACTTCATCATATATATTTATACATATGTATATATATATATATATATATATATATATATATATATATATAGAGAGAGAGAGAGAGAGAGAGAGAGAGAGAGAGAGAGATAGATACATCCATATATATATATATATATATATATGTATATATATATATATATAGAGAGAGAGAGAGAGACATACATCCATATATATATATATAAATATATATATATATATATATATATATATATATATATATATATATATATATATATATATATATATATGCAGTAAGTTTCACCCTATGCAAGGGCCAATCGTGGTAGAGGGTTACGTTTAAGAGGCAGTTTTTAGGGATAGGAGGGGGGAGATAACGGTTAACTCTAGCCTTGAACAGGTTAAGATTGTAGTGATCGGGGAAACATCCTCTTGGGAGTCGTTTCCACAGGGCAGTGGAACTTAATTCTCACCGATGAAATACGGAATGAACGCGGGTGGTTTACTCCTATTTAAGGTGGCAGGACGGGTCCTAGCCGTGAAGGTTAGGCATGGCAGAACCAACGAATTTCGTTCGTCCGAGCACTTCCCATGCTAGTCGTAACAGAGCGGCTGGGGACTCTCCCCAATCCCGCTTGTGTGAGAGAGGTTGGGGGGGGGGGATGGAAAATAACTGGTCACCCAAAAGGAGTTTTCTAGACTGCAAAGGGTGCACTGGGCAGCACCATCCCAAACAGGATAACGGTACAGAATTTTCGGCCTGATGTGGCTCTTGTAAAGGCAGAGGATAGCATGCGGAGTCAGGTACTTACAGGGAGCCGACCATTTTTCCTGAATGTCTGGCGATACATCTTATGTAAAGTCAGGGGTGAATTTAAGGCTCAGTCGTCTTTCAAGTCACGGAGCCTCCCCGAGGGTGCATCCGTTCATCGTAACTGGCGGTTGTTCGGGGTCCGATCGGTGATGATATAATGTACCTAATTTAGTTTTAGAGGCATTTAATGTAACCAGCCAGTTTTATATATATATATATATATATATATATATATATATATATATATATATATATATATATATATATATATATATGTATATGTATATATATATATATATATATATATATATATATATATATATATATTATATATATATATATATATGTCATTAACAGACAGTACTGTTTCGCTGTATCACAGCTCCTCAGTGCGACTAGACTTTTGAATGCCTCAAGCCAGGATTGAAACACAACTAATTTGGTGTCAGCCAGAGCTATCTTCACTCGGTAGAGTTAGTTAGTTAGTTAGTAATCGGTTGGTATAATCCAGGCGAGTCCTCACAACATAGAATTTGAAATATGTTAAAACTGACTCACAAAAGAGCGCTCCATGTTTATTTTCATTAAACAAAGCAAATTTTCTTTACAATTGGAATTAAGCTACCTTTACTTAATGACCATTTTTCACCTACGAATTTTAATTTTAAAATTCTCAGGATTTTTCAAACTGTTTCTGGTATCAGTTTGTAGTGTACTACTAGGGAAAATAAAGCATAATATTTTTTTTGAAAAATCCACATTGCAACCAAAAAACGTTTGCGGTTTCTCTCTTCTTTTTAATATACACACTTTTCTCTCGTTGGAACTACCACAGCCTCTTCCTTTCATATATATATATATATATATATATATATATATATATATATATATGAGTGATGGTAGTAATAAAAAATGTGCTCGATGTAAAATATAAGGGGAAAAAATCATATTAATAAGAATTATATATCTATTAGAAACCGCTCGATGCCACTTAAGATTGTGTGTGTGTGTGTGTGTGTGTGTGTGCGTGTGTGTGTGTATGTGTGTGTGTGTGCGTGTGTGTGTGCGTGTGCGTGTGTGTGTGGGTATGTGTGTATGTGTGTGTGTGTGTGCGTGTGTGTGTGTGTGTGTGTGTGTGTGTGTGTGTGTGTGTGTGCGCGCGGAAACAGAAAAAAATAACACTGTATTGCGCTCAGAGACTCACATTCATGTACAGTTGTATGGAGAAATTGTGTGACAAAGTGGTAAAAAATGTTTGCTTGTGACGAGTTTCGTCATTTAGGCATTCATCGGACTAAATTTACAGAATGATGGACAGGGAAAAGAAAAAAAATAATAACTCTAAAATGAATTCGGCTAGATAATAATAATAATAAAAAAAAAAAAAATATCTAAAATTCCCAGCAGCCCTCTGTCGTGCGCATGTGCAGTCTTAACAACATAACAAATTTAATCCAACGAAGTCCTGAAGGACGAACACAAGTAAACTTTTTTTTCCACTTTATCATACGATTTCCCAAACACTGTTCTTGATATATAAAAATATATATCGTTATTTCGTACATATATATGTATGTATGTATGTGTGTTCATATTTGCAAACACATATACACATGCATCACATGCATACATATTTTTATGGATACTGCATACCTCCTTTTAAAATTATTTAATTTAAAATAATTAGTAATGATTCTATGAATACATTTGTGTGTGATATAACATATATACATAGAGACTACTATATAGATATTTATGATTTGGATCCCTGTACGAGGTTCAGGAGCCACTCGAGGTAAATTTTTACATAGTAAGGAGCACAGTTTATGGAGATATGTTGGGAAGACAACGGTTGACCCTAAACTTGCACTGGTCAAGATTATAGGATACAGATATAGGATAATGTACTTTATTATTAACAGTTGCCAAAAGTTTATATTTTATTTGAAATTAATACCGGCTTTTAGTGCATAATTGGAAAAAAAATTAGCAGGTTTGCACATACCTAATAAACATAATTCATAATAATTAATTTAGCCGAAAAAGCAAAGAGGAAAAAGAAAAAAGAGAGTTTTATTGTATCATCGTCATAGAACTTATTTAAAAGACAAAACAAAACAAAGATTACTTACATAAATTTACCTATGGATGTAAGAAATGCCGTACTTCAGTTAAAGAGAAGACATTGCAATTACCGCATATACTCGTGTATCGTACGACTTGTAATCACGTATAAGCTTTCTTGTTTCATGACTAAAGACAGCAAGAAGGGCGCTTAGGTAATATTTATTCATTTTATTTTTCTCGTGTACTTTCGATATTTTCAAATATCTTCTTCAGGGTTTTGATGGCTAAGACAAATAATTATGTTTGCCCGAAATAAATAGATACATACCTACATACATACATACATACATATATATATATATATATATATATATATATATATATATATATATATACATACATATATATATATATATATATATATATATATATATATATATATATATATATCAAATATGTGGTTCAGTTCAATTTATATTACAATGAATCATTCAGACAAAAAGTAGATTAGTAAAGTTAATGATATAAATGGCGAAAAACATCTTCGCTGACAAATTTATTAAAGTTACATTAACCCACGAACCTCTCGATGAATGTTATGATCCTTGTTTTTAATAACTTCAAGTTGTATAAGGTCTTTTTTTATTCTGCTAGTACTTTCGGCTGTACATACAGC
>OZ038492.1:83109810-83117310 GCA_964036315.1 Acanthosepion esculentum | reverse complement strand
CTGTTCCGTATAGGATACAGGTTCGAATCCTGTCGAGGACGAATATTTTCTATGAAAATTTCTCGGACATTCAGGCCGGTAAATGTTATTTAATGCTGTTTATTATAAAACAGAGCATTTACTTAAATACCTGTATCTATAAAAAGAATGTTAAACGTAAAAATGGATTTAGATAGTTGTCGGACATTGCCCATTTCATAATGTGATATATATATATATATGCATACATATATTGTTTTCTAAAGAAATAATCGATTTTTTTTAATCCTTCAAGTACTTCAAGTTTTATATTTTGTGAATACCAACGCGTAGAAAACTTACTAAACAAAATTTGCTCTCCGCTAGGGTTCGAACTTGCATCCCGCTTTGTACGCAAAGTCACCACTGAATACGCCGTTGGCACCGCGACCCAGCGATCTATGTTAGATCATGGCGTTTCCTTTAAAGCTGGGTACAGGTTCCAGCCCTGATATTTATTACACACTGGTTAAAAAGCGTGACTTCTTTTCAAACACGGGTATCAACAAAAAATAACGTTTGAAGTAATACACACACACACACACACACACACACACACACACACACACATATATATATATATATATATATATATATATATTGTAATAAAAAGAAAGAACAGTAAGATATATAATCCGGTGTTCTTATTGATATTTTTTTTTACAAAACAATGCTCAATGTAAATTTACAGAGCATAAATAATATAAATTAACTGATTTAAAATATGGTTTAAAATTGTAGCTTAAAATTATAGTTCGATATAACGTATTCTGGCCCAAACACCCATTTCAGAAAAAATCTTTAAGTATACAAATACGAATTTTAACGGAAAAAAATGCCGAAAAAAAACAGACGACATGCATTTAACGGATGTCAGAATTCGTTGAAAAATACACACCTACCTTCCCTAAACTTAACCTGTTTTTTCGAACGTAACTCATAATTGATACAACAATAGTTAATAAAAATGAACACGCTACCGCCCCTGTCTGAATGATTGGATTTCTCTGTATCCTTGGAAACAAGAAATTATGAATTTATTTGTGCGTTTAAAACTCAGTAAATTTAAAAATAAGTTATTCCAAAATTCGCTTGAAGATGAAACAGAACTAATTCTTTTAACATAATTATGTAATTAAATTTGAAGTTTTTAGCTTCGGTTTTTGAAACATGGTAATTCCTGTGTAGCGAAGAAACCATATTTTAAATCAGTTAATTTATAATATATATATATATATATATATATATATATATATATATATATATATATATATATATTTTGGGTGAGTGTTCCGAGGCAGTATGCAAATATATTCAGAGCCTAGAAAGACGTGTTGATCTATTTTTGACATGTGCTATGATAGTAACTCCAGAATAGTATTGTCAGGACATGTCTTCTCTTTAGTGATATTTAATGATTTTGCCCTAAGTTCTGTTTGGACTAACCTTTATTAGGACGCCTTTAGCCAAATTGAAATATTATGCACTCATTCAAAATGTCCGTATTACTATTGCTTGTGAGTGTATAAGTAATACTGTTATATTATTGTGACAATTTCGCAATTCTGCAAGTTAGAAATCACTTGAATTTAAACTCTCTAAGTGGGATTATATTTTATAATGATTTATTTTAATTCTCAAATGTTTTTTTTTTAATTTTTCATGGAGAGCGTATCATATTTTAAATAAGGAAAATTGTAATCCCTACTTATCGCATGGAAATTGACGTTGTCGGCCATATCAATTGTTGCTAGAGGACTTCGAATGAAAAAAAAAAAGAATAAAAGAATTTTAACACCAGCAATACCTGGAGCTCTTGTTGGAGATCCAATAAGAGTAAATGTCCTTATTACACTCTCTTCCTTTCTCACCCTTGCAGAATTTCCTAATCTCATTATCTGGATGGTTTCATTCCATCAATAATTTTTTAAGAGATACCATGTTTCAAGTGTGCCAAGAATCGTAAGATTGAGTACAATATTATAAGTATTTGTTTGATTTTCACAGATATTACAACTTTAATTTTTCCTGTTTTTCACTTTTACTTTGATGCCTGTTGAAAAAAAGCGACAGTCCCCATTTGACAGATGTTCTCCTTTGTTAAAAAAATGAAAGCTAGTCACCTGGCCCGGATCAGGTGATTCGTTTTAATTTCAAAATTATTGTTTATTGATTACTATTTGTCTGGAGTTTTAAATAACAGCTATATGAGAAAATGATAAACATTATATATATATATATATATATATATATATATATATATATATATATATATATATATATATATATATATATATATATATATTTACGAAAAACTAGGTAATCCGTATGGGTAGAGCCAAGGAGGATAAAATCCAGAGAGCTCAATGTAAATCAGAGCTAATAATTTAAATAAAAGCAGACCACTTTAAGGTTCCATATAATAAATTATTTCACCACAGCCCTTTTAAAGGGCAGCGGATCATCAGACTTTACTTCCAAAGATTGAAACGAAAAATGAAAAAAAAAAAAAAAATATATATATATATATATATATATATATATATATATATATATATATATATATATATATATATATATATATATATATATATATATATATATATATATATATATATATATATAAAGAACCGTAAGATATATAATCCGGTGTTCTTATTGGTATTTTTTATTTTTACAAAAGAGTGCTCAATGTAAATTTACAGAGCATAAATATTATAAATTAACTGATTTAAAATATGTTTTTTTTCGCTACACAGTAATAACCATGTTTCAAAAACTGAAGATAAAAACTTCAAATTTAATTATATAATTAAATTAAAACATTAGTTCTGTTTCATCTTCAAGCGAATATATATACGTGTGTGTGCGTGTATATATATAGTAAAGGTAATAAATCCATTCGTATCTAATCCAAGTGGATCCTAGTAATATGAAATATTTAAACTGATCCACAAAATGAGCTCAATGTATTTATTGTTACAAAGCAGAAATTAATACACAATAAAATCCAAAATCACCCCATTTGAGGTGATTTAGGGTTTTATTGTGTATTAATATATATATAATATATATATATATATATATATATATATATATATATATATATATATATATATATATGTATATATACATATATATATATATATATATATATATATATATATATATAAATTTTGTTTCAACACTTCTGGTCTCTTGTCAAGTGATGGTGTTGATTTCAGAAACAACTGACAAGACGCCAGAAGTGTTGAAACAAAATGGCTATTTTTGTAGTGATGTCATAACATACTTATGTCAACATTTTTAAATAAATATTATTCTCTCTACTTTGTATTGACCACCTTTTATTTAATAGTGTTTTTGGTTTTGTATTCGAATATATATATATATATATATATATATATATATATATATATATATATATATATATATATATATATATATATATATGCTTGCAGAAAATATGCATTGTATTAATTAAACAAATAATCAATAATAAGCATATCAATCAAATGTTCAAACTGATTGTCCCCGTCAATCACAAAGTTCGGCAAAACATTTATTATTATTTTTCATTAAAAATCAAAAATCTATAATTACTATATTATAATAAAAATTATGAAAATATATTAAAAATGATTTTAACGAATAAAATGAATTCTATTATTAAATAGATCCCAGAACAAACCATAAAATACTGGTTTAATACTTACTGTATAAGTACTACCTACATTTGCAGACCTCTTTGATATATATATATACATTTATATTTATATATATATTTATATATATATATATATGTGTGTGTGTGCGTGCGTGCAATGTATATATATATGTATATCGAAATGTATGTATATATATATGTATATATATGTATGTATGTATATGTAGGTGTATATGTATATATGTGTGTAAAAGAATTACAGTTGACATCCCTGTTTTTATTTTATTAAACATTGAAATCAATAACAAACGACCTTGATTGAAAAGCCCTACTAAAGAAAGATTACGCCTCAAACAGGAATCGAACCTGTACTGCTTAATGGAAACAGGTGATACAGGTTCGATTTTGATGTTTAATAAAATAAAGTAAGGATCGTAACTCAAACACGTGTATCCACTAAAAATAATGTTTATAGTAATATATATATATATATATATATATATATATATATATATATATATATATATACACAATCAAAAAATGTATAAATAATAAATTAAAATGTCCTTATTATATAAATATATATATTCTGAGCTAATTGACTTTATTTATCAATCCGACAGATTTTTATCATATTAAACGTTACTTTTAGTAGATACTCGTATTTGATGTGTGCATGTGTGTTATCAAATTCAGGACCAAACTTACTTACAAAAAAAAAAGATAGAAAGGCGGTAACACGAACTCTCGTGAGAATACTCGAGAACCGATATTTGAAAAATTATGAAATTAAGATAGAACTTTAAAAAAATTCTTTGATGATGGCTTTTGAAATTCGAAAGTACTCGACATTGGACAATTTATATTTAAACATGTACCAGAAACCAGAAAAATATCCTGAAACGTATAAATAATAAATTAAAATGTCCTTATTATATAAATTTATTCGGCGCTTAACCAAACATGTATATACATGTACATACATATATCCGGGTTGTTGTTATCATCATTATTATTATTATTATCATTATTATTATTATTATTATTATTATTATTATGTAAGTAATATCTGTTTTTTTTTATATATATATATTCTTCTCCCATATGGTTTTCTGGCAGACTTGTCCTAGGCAATTTCAATAAATGCTATCTTTGACAGAAATGAAGTGTGAATGAAATTTGGAAAAGTTACTGGTAAATTATATATATATATATATATATATATATATATATATATATATATATATATATATATATATACACACACACACACACACACACACACACACACATATATATATATATATATATATATATATATATATATATATATATATGTATATTATTCGGGTCCATGACTTCTGAGCTCAGTGTTGAAGAGATGACATTCTCCTGCAAACAATTAGCAGTTATTTTATATGTATGTCAAATATGCGAAAAGTGATAATTTAATGATAACGTGTATGTGTATATATATATATATATATATATATATATATATATATATATATATATATATATGTATGTATACGTATATAAACAAATGCTGGTAGCACCAAGAGAAAGTCTGCCAGGAGACCACAAGGAAAGTTAGAAGAAGAAACTAAGAACCAAGAAAAAATCGATATAAGAAAACGGGGAAAATGAAACATAAACTAAAAAATGACCAAAAGCCTGACACCTACCTAAACATTAACAAACAGTGCTCTAAGTATATTCTCTCTCTCTCTCTCTCTCTCTCTCTCTCTCGATATATATATATATATATATATATATATATATATATATATATATATATATATATATATATATATATATGACTGAATGATATACAAATATATGTATACATATATAATTTGTATAATTCAATATGAGGTTGAATGCTATACAAATTATATATATATATATATATATATATATATATATATAATCTTTATATCATTAAGTTATATATATATATGTTTATATATTCAATAACATATATATATATATATTCAATCATATATGTGTGTATATATATATATATATATATATATATAAATATGCATATCTTTATGTAGATAAATGCATATATGTTTTATGTATATATATATATATTTTTTTTCTCTCACTCTCATTTTTTATTATGTTAGTGTGTGTGGGTGCATCTACTTCACATGCACAAACGCGCGATTGAAAGGAGTGGTTACTTGGTTCATTTTTTCTTTAGTTAATGAGTGCAACTCACGTCTGGTGAAGGCAGGAGAATGTGCACTTCGAAACAATTCGGACAAATCAATTGCAAAAACGATTTTGATTAGAGGTCCCAATCTAGTCTGTGTTTTTTGTTCTTTTGTTTTTGTTTTTTTTTTTCACATTCAATTCGGGATGTCTTTACAGGAATAAATAAAATAATATGCCTTTCTTTCGGATACGCACATCGTCTGCTAGAAGTGCAGAGAAAACCTGAAGGAATGCATTTTACTAGCGTACACAGGATGGAATAATTTGCATCTTGGAAAAAGATTAAATCCATCTTTTTTATACTCATCGCCCACCAGCCATCGTATCGAGAAAATTATTTGAAAACAATTATTCGAAAAACATTTATTCGAATTGTAAAATGTTTCGATGAAAATTAATCGAAAGGACAATTTTATTAAATGATAATTATTAATCGAAATGCCTATGTTTGAAATACGTATGTGGTCTTGATTTGAGAGAGTCAATGCTAATTTTCTAATAACGCCCTTGAAGGCCGGGATAGGGCTTTTTTGCAGCAAGTGTCATCCCATCATCCAACAATATGGAAATTCTTAGACGTTCTTAAAAGAAAACAGGACTTGCAAGAAATTCATATTGCAAAAGTAAAAGCAGGTTGTCAAAATATTAAGAGCGCCAAGAAATAGAGCGACGTAAATGGGAAGCTTAAAAACATTAGTAGCATTCTTTAACGTGTTCTTTTCAGTAGCTGACTATTTGCGTGCAGTATCATATAACTTAAGGTTATAAGGATTTTTTCTTACTAAATTGTTTTATTAACCATATTTGAATTTCGAATAATTTTAATGTGTTTATTTCCTCTTTTAATTTTTACATTTTTATTACAATAAAGAATTTTGTATTTCGGACACTTATCATTTGGTACAAATTTTTCTTTCGGTTAATTTTCATTCAAACAATTTACAATTCGAATAATTATTTTTCGAATAAATGTTTTCGGACAGTTATTTTCAAACAATGTTCACATAAGCCCAGCTATGGGTTAAATAGAGATACGGCTCTGTAGCCTTGGTTGGCAACTGGTCTAAGAGAAGGAAAATTCTAAACGGTAGGAAAGCAACGAGAAACTGCTCCACTATCGTTTCGAAGAACGTGGGGCAATGCACGGGTAGAAAAAATATTCTTTGTGCACTACCACATCCCTACGTCCTGAAGGTATCTGGCATTACAGAAAAATAACAAAACATTTTAATCTTTTACAATCAGATATATTTCGTTTGAGGTCTCCAGGCGATTCATCTATCAAATAGGGTCATTTAGGTGTCAGTCTCGAACTAGTAAACAAATGAGCAGGGTATAGTGCGCCATATATGGCGAGAAATACGATATGTGCGTCTTATAGATATGACACATATTCAGGTTGACATAACGAGGTGTGAAATATCGTTACGTTTAAAGGGTCGACAAAATAAGTTCAGATTTCTAGAGAACTTTTTTTTTACATAGCTCTAATGCACTTAGGAAAGGCATGAATCCACTCCTCATTTGCTCTATGTCATCAACAATGTCTTCCTTATAGTGTTCAATAGTGCTAGCTAGCGAGATATATAGAT
>OZ038492.1:83089810-83102310 GCA_964036315.1 Acanthosepion esculentum | reverse complement strand
GGGCCGTTTCGTCCTATATTTGGGACTCATCAGCAGTGCGCGTCCACTACCGAGAATTGAAACCCGGACTCTTACGTTCTCAGGCAATATATTTATATATATATATATAATCTTTTTTTATTGCATGTGCATGAGGCTATTATGCTTGTATTTTTTACGAATATGTTTTGGATGGAGTCTGGTAGGTTTTTGTGTGTGTTTAAATGAGTCTTAATTGAGCTATGGTCGGATACGTGTAAAGTAAGTTGTCTGGATAGGCATGTAGTAGTGTGACCTATGTAATTATTTATGAGTTCGGGTCGATTGGGGTTGTGTATTTCTCAATTATATTTTTAAGTGAAAATTTATCTTGCTTATAGTTGACATGTATTTGACTTTTGTAGAAGATGTTAATGTTGTTATTTTTTTATTTTCACTATCGCTATTAATTATTTTGGAAAGAAATAGTTTAATCTGGCGATCGATGTGGTAGCTAGAAAAGCCATTGTTAACTAGTCACTAAAACCCAAATATATGTCCGCTACATAGACGATATTTTAGAAATAGATAATCTCAAAACCACATTTGAAAAAAAACAAACACTCTTTCTTAGACACTATTTATATTGTTCGGACTATCATCCTCATCTTTGTCGCCATATTTCTCACAACGTTTCGGACGTTGTACGCTCCGGCCTTCTTCAGGTGGTTGGAATGTCGAACTGAACCCTTTATTTCGCTGGCTGGGGTCAACTGTTCTAGCTCCACGTGCCATGTCTAATGGATGTCAGTTATCAGTTATCTCCTGTTAATTCCCCTCTCCAAGTTCTATTGAACAGTCTTTGGGTCCTGTCACTGGATCTAACTAACGCCTTTATCCACTGTGCCATGTGTCCTCGAGGGCATTTGTGTGTGAATTTCTGGGTATTATAAACCTAATGTCTTCAGCATTCATTTTTTACCAGTGCTCATATTACAATTTTTGCTGTTATCATTGCATGTTTTTTTACCAGAGCTCATATTGCAATTCTCGTTGTTATTATTGCTTTTCTCTGGCGTACCTTCTTACTGGTTTCCATATTGTATTCATTTCTATGCTTGGTCGGCACAGGAGATTTTTGTGGCCTAGGATATGTGCTGATTCCTTAAGTTTACTAATTTTCCAATGGTGTTCTTTGTCTATGATTTCAACCTGATCCCACAGAGGGCGGTGATCTCCCTTTTCACTTCATTAGACATTCTCGTAGCATTCAGTAATAACACATTCACCACTTCATTATATAAAAAATTCACTAACAGAAACTCTTGTCACCTTAATTTTAAGAGCGAATGCCCACTTAGATATAAAATAGTAGTCATAAAAAAAGCCCATGCCTCAAAGAAATACAAAAAAATATTCTCACAAGTACAGCCCACACTTTACGAAGGGCTTTATCTATGTAAAATGTTTTTGTTTTTTTGGGGTTTTTTTGTCAGTGGAAAGTATCATGATGCCTTTTCTAACCTTAGGTCTCTGGGCGGGACTCGGAAAGAATGTGTACACGCCAGCAACCAAAAGAAATAATAATAATAATAATAATAATAATAATAATAATAATAATAATAATAATATGCAAAAGAAATCACAAAAATTTCAAAAATGTGGCATTATGGGAACATCAACTATCACTTTTGTTGTTGGAGCCCTCGGATTGGTTGGAAAAGATTCCAGTAGACTAATTGAAGGGATTCCCGGAAGCCCAAGCCTTAAAGAAATACAAAAAATTGTTCTAACGAATACAGCCCACACCTTACGAATCTATGGAATTTTTTTTTTTTTTTGTCAGTGAAAATGTCATGATGCCATTTCTAACCTTAGGTCTCTGGGCGGGACACGGAACGAAATGTGTACACACCAGCAATCAAAGGAAATAATAATAATAATAATAATAATAATAATAAATTCCCTGATACTACACCAGACATGGCTCTCATGACTCCTGGTCTTAACTGTTTGGAGGTATTAACACGTACATGTGTTTTTCCTTAGTGGATTGAGATGGGCTGCAAAAACTATCCCATTCAGTACCGTTTATCAGTTGCTTGACCTTAACGAATTATTGATGTTCTCTAGAGCAGACGCACTGTACATCTCTGTGCATGAGCGGAAGTAATAGGGAAATCATCAGGACCGTGTGTCGAAACGTCTTTTTTAAGCTTGAAGGATAAGCCAGCCAAAGTGACTCGGGTGTCACATCTAGATACCTGTTGGGAACACTCAAGCTGAAAAGTATTTCTAACAGGGCTCCACCTGTAAGCTCATGTGCAAAATGAAAAGTTACAACTAATCAATCAGATCGCCAAAAAGTTACGACAGCTAAATCATTAGGTCAATAGAAGAAAAAACAACAATGAACCGGTACACCATATCCTACACAGGAAACAAGGCATAAACTATCTACTCTTATTATAAAATTCTACTCCTGTCTAATAAACATGGAAGGCGTACTGGCCGGGGGATAGGCAAATCTATCTACTCATATTATAAACTTTTATTCCTGTTCAATATACATTAAAGGAGTACTTATCGGCAATAAGCGAGTACATCTACTCGTATTATAAACCTCTACCCACTCTACTCCTGTTCAATAAAAATGAAGGACTACTAGCCGGCAATAAGCGAATCTTTCTACTCTTGTTATAGACCTCTACTCCTGTCTAATAAACATGTAAGGAGTACTGGCCGGGGGATAGGCAAATCTCTCTACTCCTATTATATAGCTCCACCCCCTGTTCAATATATATGAAGGAGTACTGGCCGGTGATAAGGTATAATTCCATTGTACGTAACATTTAATTTAGAAGAGGGCTCAATACAGAGTAGAGCTAAATATTATTTATTTTAGGATATTAAAAGAAGGATATGTCAAAAATCGCTACACAATTACAATTATGTTTCAAGACTACAAATGTGTCTCCTCGAGTGATGTTAAAGTACTGGCAAGTGAAACATTAATTTACTTTCAAAAGCAGAATACTTTTTTTTAAAAATAGGTTGGTGCGCTTTGCCATGATTAACCAATCAAATGCGACCTACGATAAATTCATATTCACCGGAAAATGTTTTAATATATTTCATGACACGAAGTTGTTTGCATATACATCCTATATATAATATATATATATATAAATCCTCAGTCACGATGACGAGTGACCTTCGTCCTATGCATCTGTACGATTTGTCTATAAATTTGGGGAGGAGGTTGTTTTTGTAGTCATTTCCACTCAAATTGGAATCATTCATTTTTTTCCACTGACTGACATCAGAGTCCTGACATACGGAAATTTATCCGTAAAATTGAGAAAGAAATATTTCAAACTGTAATACTTACAATTTGTCTGTTTTCTCCCAACAAAACATCTTTAAATGAATATTTGCTGATTAAATACAGCGTATACATACATGTATACGTACATACATATATATATATGTAAATGTAGGTACGGAATATGCGACAACCAGATGAATGTCGAAATGGTTTATTTACGTGTGACGTTTTGCTATTTTATGGGAACATTCTTGAAAATGCTCACATAAAGTAGCGAAACTTTACACGTAAATAAGAAAAAATTCACCAGCTGCTTTTTACATCTTCCATTTACATACTTTGTCGTATATCACACTTGAATCACACACACATATATATATATATATATATATATATATATATATATATATATATATGACTCAGAATCATTATTAGTCTACATTTTATTAGAAAGTATTAATACTTTTCTTTCTGTGTATGTATGTGTGAGTGTCTTAACCACTGTGAGTATATGCATTCCTAATTATTTATAAATTGTTTTCACATATGCTTTATGAAAGGAAAATAAATACTATCATAAAATGTGTTTCCAATTTCCTTAAATTTCGCGCTTACATATATATGTCTCTCTCTCTCTCTCTCTATATATATATATAAATATATATATATATATATATATATATATATATATATATATATATATATATATATATATATATATATATACATGTGTGTCTGTGTGTGTGTACAGGGTGATTGAAAAGTAATTCCCTACTTTATGTATGTTGGACTCTTCCGTCTTGTAAAAACTATAGTTAGACAGGAGAGTCCATCATACATAAAATAGGGAGTTACGTTTCAATTACCCTATATATATATATATATATATATATATATATATATATATATATATATATATATATATATATATATATATATGCGCACATCCATATTTGCGAAAGAGTTTTATGCGTGTATACTTTTTTATACTTATATATATTTTTATACTTTTACTTCTACGAATACCTATTATACTTTATTTTGTACACATACTAAAAGACAGGGTGTGTATATATATATATATATATATATATATATATATATATATATATATATATATATGTGTGTGTGTGTGTGTGTGTGTGTGTGTCAATTAGTGCAAGTTCTCATAATTGGAATATTAATAGCAGGATTATACATTGTTTTAAAATAATCCTCCTTTTTTTTCTTAAAGACTTAGAAATACAAAAAAAAACATCATCAGATGTTTTAGTATACACACACACACACGCGCGCGCGCGCGCACACACACATACATATATATATATATGTGTATATATATATATGAAGGCATATGAAGACAGATGAAGAAATATATGATGAAATATAGTTTTAAAATGTGCTATATTTATGGGATAAAGTGCTCAATATCAGAGACAGAGCGTATGTAAATATAAATATAAAAGTGAACATTGAAGTCAACACTCAGATGCAATGATTATAAGCTTTGGATTCAGAAATATTGATTGATATAGGTTTATTGATATAGATAAATAGATATATCGATAAATGTTTGTCAAAATATTCTATGGTTTTTCATAATCATTTTCCTTTCTTCCATTGTTAAACAAATCACTCCAATTTTCAGGTTTTTTGTTATTATTTTATTTTTAATATATAAACGCGTCGGCTAAGATAGTTTTTCTTTTGTCTTCATTCATAATGTCCATTTACAGATATACTCTACCTGAAAATTTACATATATACATACATATATATATATATTTTAGAATTGGACATAGCCCGACAATTTATTTAAAGACATTTATATTATGTTTAACGTTCTTTTTATAGATACATGTATTTAAGCAAATGCTCTGTTTTATAATAAACAGTATTAAATAACATTTACCGGCCTGAATGTCCGAGAAATTTTCATAGAAAATTTTCGCTCTCCAGACGCTCATCTGTGGCCGGAAGGTTAAGGCACATCACGCGAAATGATGGTTCCGTATAGGATACAGGTTCGATTCCTGTCGGAGAGCGAAAATTTTCTATGAAAATTTCTCGGACATTCAGGCCGGTAAATGTTATTTAATACTGTTTATTATAAAACAGAGCATTTGCTTAAATACATGTATCTATAAAAAGAACGTTAAACATAATATAAATGTCTTTATATATATATATATATATGCATACACACACACACACACATATATATATATATATATATATATATATATATATATATGTGTGTGTGTGTGTGTGTGTATGCGTATGTGTGTGTGTGTATGTATATATGTATATATATTAAATTTGGCAAATGGAAAACGTTTAATGAAAATAGATTTGATTGAAAATAGATTTGATTACACGTTTCGCCATTCGAGGCTTCATCAGATCCAAAAACGAAAGAAAGAAATGTGTGTATGTGCATCTGTGTGTATGCTTAAATAATGAATGATATAGCTTGTGCCCGATGAGTTGGATAACCAGCGAAACTTTAGTCGCACACTAAACGTAGGTATAATTATATTTATTAATATATATATATATTAGAGCTGTCTAACCACAACAAGCACTAATATGTCTTCACCTCTTGGATAAATTTGGTAATTATTTATTTACTTACCTGTGTATGCACGCGAGTATACGGTTGTTAATATCTTGTCATTTCATTTACCTAACCCCATCTATATATATATATATATATATATATATATATATATATATATATATATATATATATATATATATATATATATATATATAACTTATATGGAAAAGATTATAATAAAAATATGTTGAAATCGGCACACATAAGATTTCATGTTTCAATACTATGATTGTACTTCTTCAGGCAATGCTATGTAATTAACCATCGTCACTTACCATTGCCTGAACAAGTACCATCAAAGTATTGAAACATGAAAGCTTTTGTGTAGTGATTTCAATATGATTTTGTTATAATCATTAATAATAATAATAATAATAATAATGATAATAATAATTTGAATGATATTTTTCAAACTTTTTATGGTATCAGTTTTATAATTTTTGAATAAATTATATATATATATATATATATATATATATATATATATATATATATATATTGTGTACGGGAGTTATATTTCAATACTAAATATACGTGTATAGTATATAGGCTATATTTGTGGTCATTTTATAACATGTTTATGTTATAATTTTTGAATAAATTATTTATATATATATATATATATATATATATATATATATATATATAGCATAATGAGAGGCCACGTATACTTTCTTGATATGTATATAATATCTGGATAAAATAAATGAAACAAAATTGGGTGTTTTTTTATGAAAGTATTTATTTCTGTGTTTTTGTATATATTTATTTAAATAAATATATACAAAAACACAGAAATAAATACTTTCATAAAAAAAATTTATTTTATCCAGATATTATACATATATATATATATATATATATATATATATATATATATATATATATATATATATATATATTTATATATATTACACTGGAGATATATTTCAATACTAAATATACGTGTATAGTATCAGTGACGTCATTTGTAGAGCGGATTCACGAAGCTTGATAACACTGAAAATTAAAAAAACATATTTTATGCGAACTTAAAATTATTTTCTTCGCTTATCTAATAAAATTAACAACACCTAAAACAAACACCTTTGAATATGGCTAATAGAAATGGGCGAAAGCGCTCGGGGCAATGGAGAATTTTCGAACCCCCACTAAAAGGAAAAATGTCGAAGAACACTGGAAAATCTAACTAAAAAGTAATCCAATTTTCCTTGACTGTCATCCAACGAAACATATTCAAAAGAAAGCTTGCTTCCCAAATATATATATATATATATATATATATATATATATATATATATATATATATATATATATATATATATATATATCTACACCCAAGTATAGGATTGTTGTATACGGAATAAATTCTAATAACCAATAATTACTATTCTTAAAAGAGTGGTCAATACAGAGTAGAACAGATATAATTATTTATTTAAAAATTATAACAAAAATATATTATAAAATCACTACAAAAATAGCCATTTTGTTTCAACAACATCATCACTTGATAAGACACCGAAGGTGTTGAAACAAAATGGCTATTTTTGTAGTGATTTTATAACATATTTATGTTATAATTTTTAAATAAATAATTATATATATATATTTTTATATATATATATATATATATATATATATATATATATATATATATATATGGGCAGCATTTTTTCATTGATGCATGTTTCATTAAATAATATAGAAAAGTTTTGCCTATTTATTTTATGTAAATTCTTTTCATATCGTCTGATAAGATTAATAACATTATCATTAAAAGATGAAAGAAAATCACCATATTGATACATCTTTTTAATCCTATCTACGCTTTCGGCTTACATAAGCCATTATCAAAGATGACAATTACATTACAGTATATTGACCAGTACACGGACATGGCAATAATGATAGTCTGTCTTTTGTTTGCATGGAAGATTTCCAAGCAACGACAATCACGTGCATACGAGACGCTGGAAGCGAAAAACGCACCGCAGCTCATGACATCACAGATGACCACGCGACAGTGAAAACGAGAAGTATTAAGTATAAACCAATGGCTTCTGTTAACAATTATAGGCATTTAAGAATATTTGCGGAGATTTCGTAGTTTATTTTGTTCAGGTTCATATATATCTGTACAAGAATGCAGAGAATCTTTATCCGAAATACCCAAAATACTTAGTTCCTGATGATAACCGATGTGGTGAAATGTACTCGACACAATCAGAGCAAAAGGAATTTGGATATTTTATTTACAATTTTCTCCCGGACCTGCCACAACTTTTTCGAAAATTGAAAAACACGATAGAAATTAAACACTAGGTGGACGATAATACAATTTGACAATTCTTAGAGTAGAGGACCTCGTATCATAGATTCGCCCCCTCCCCAACCTTTAGTACATTTCAATTTTCATTAGGTAGTGTTTAGATAAATACATTTTTTATTGTAACCTAATTATGCATAATAATAGATCATATGCAATATAGGTAAAAAATTCAACTAGAAAAATTGAAAATATATGCAACGTATCTGAATACAAATTAGAGACATGTCATAATAGATCATTCCATATTAAATAATTAGAGACATGTCATAATAGATCATTCCATCTTAAATAATTAGAGACATGTCATAATAGATCGTTCCATCTTAAATGAATCGACAATGTTTTGCGGCATTTTTTAACGTTAACTTGAGATTTTTTCTTGTTAAAAACGTGAAGTATTTTAACACATTCAACATTATGAATAAAAAACATAGTGAATTTTACATAGTGTGTTTTATATTATTTTCTTTTCTTTTTTTCTTTTTCATGACTTATCATGAGCAAAGCAATTTCACGGATTTAGACGAAAACGAAAAAAAAATGACCACAAGATGACGTCAAAATCGGCAAAAATTGTTCATCTCATAATAGTTGTGTTTATTTTAATTTGTATATTTGAGAAATAAGATGAATGGAAGACCAGTCAAAAAATAATAATCGTGGCAAGTTTTCATCTAAGAAAGTCTACAAAATCGACATTCGTGGAATGGCTAATTGTCAAATGTGAATCATAATAACAAAACGCCTTCAAAGAAAATCATTATCTATTATCTTTTTCTCTGTTTGACGAATCGTATTTCCCTGTCTCGTTTACGCCTTCTCTCTCTCTCTCACTCTCTCTCTCTCTCTCTCACACACACACACACTATCTATCTATCTATCTAGCTAGCTAGCTAGCTATTTATTTCTCTCTCTCTCTCTCTCTATATATATATATATATATATCTATATATCTATATATATATATATATATATATATATATATATATATATATATATATATATATATATATGATGGACTCTCCCGTCGAGTTCGACGTATGAGGTTCCGATGACCACGAACTAATTATCTGCATGCCTTTGACGGCCATAACTCTTGAGACCGGCTCGAGAATTGCACAAAAGACCACAAAGAGCACAGGAGAATGTATTGTATACAAGGGAAGCAGGCACAATATTAGCTGCCTTATTTTGCTTTCGTGTTTCACGCAGTCGAATGATATATATATATATATATATATATATATATATATATATATATATATATATATATATATATATTAGCTGCCTTATTTTGCTTATATATATATTATTTTGCTTATATATATATATATATATATATATATATATATATAAGCTGCCTTATTTTGCTTATATATATATATATATATATACATATATATATATATACATATATATATATATATATACATATATATATATATATATATATATATATATATATATATATATATATATATATATATATATGTTCAAAGAATAATTAAACATCTGACATGCTACTGTTGTTAAAGATTTCTGCTTTGATTGTGCGTACCTGTACTAATGGTTCATTATTACTGTACACGCTATTTTTAGTGGGTGCACATAGGCAAAGAGGGTTGTAACGTTGTCACGCCTCGCTTACGTTGCAACACTCTGTCTACGTCACAACGCTCATTATTTTTACGAAACTCACCAAGTGTCTCTCGCTACCCTGATATTGACAGAAGAAAATCGAAAGCTTTGACCACATTCCTTGACCATTTTTTCAAAAACGAGAGTCGGATAATTTTTTCAAGGAATTTCCTCCCTGTCTGAGAAGGTTTAGTCGTAATTTGGAACAGTTGATCTTAATAATTAATCGACACAAAATGTCTAGTTTTTAATCGTATTTTCCTTACATGTTTAAATATATATATATATATATATATAAAAGTGGACATGGAAGTCAGCACTTAGAGGCGACAGTCTGTTTCATGCTAGTGCAATCGTCAGGCGATTGCACTAGCATGAAACAGACTGTCGCCTCTAAGTGCTGACTTCCATGTCCACTTTTATATTTACACACGCTCTATCTCTGATATTGAGCACTTTACCCCATAAATATAGCACACTTTAAGACTATATTTCTGCATATATATATATATATATATATATATATATATATATATATATATATATATATATATATATATATATACATATATATGGAGAAATATAGTCTTAAAGTGTGCTATATTTATGGGATAAAGTGCTCAATATCAGAGATAGAGCGTGTGTAAATATAAAAGTGGACATGGAAGTCAGCACTTAGAGGCGACAGTCTGTTTCATGCTAGTGCAATCGTCAGGCACTAGCATGAAACAGACTGTCGCCTCTAAGTGCAGACTTCCATGTCCACTTTTATATATATATATATATATATATATATATATATATATATTGTGTGTGAAAGCATCAAAATGACAGTCGTAGTCTGTCACTGTCGGCCAGAAATTTAATTCATAATATATATATATATATATATTAGGATATTACACCGTAAACATATCAAAATCGGTACACAATTGCAGTCGTATTTCGATGCGTATCAATGCATCTCATCGGGCGATTTTAAATTTACAATCGCCTGATATGCTTTAGTCTGCCAATATGCCTCATGCGATGTATTTGTGTTCAAATCTAATATAAGGCAACACAATGTCGGAATAGTTCTATGACCTTTGCAATAGCAGAGAAATTCGAGACAACCTACATGAATCGAACTTTGAGTGAAGCACCACAAATGAACTCCGGGGACACTCGAAATGCTTCGGCAGGTTTTGGGGAACTTTTGTTTTTTTTGGGGGGGGGGGGTATTCTGGCCAGACACGTTTTTGAATGGTAAGCACGTTGCACCGCAGGTCGAGCGTTCGTTTAAGATTATAGGCGTTCGGTAAGAGCAATAATCAGCAAAGTGCCAGAAAATGTGGAAATATGATTTGGCCTGTCCATGGTGGGCGTCTTATTGGCTCTCTCGTGTAATTCGAATGAGTTATGCAGTCTAAAAAGAGACCCTCGTTCAAAAATGTTTTATGCTACATTTAAATGGTAAAAATATTTTATGCTATTTTTACTGGTATTAGGTTGATTTTTTTCTTTTTCTTCTTTGTGTGTGTGTATGTGTGTGTATTTGTGTGGGCATGTGCACACCTGTACGTGTGTGTATGTAGGCGTGCGCACGCACACCCAAAAAGCAGAAGAAAAAATAAACCTAACACCAATAAAAAGCGTATAAACTATTTTTTAACAATATAAAAATCGTGAAAATGAAAAAGAAATCGGCAGACAATTGCTGATAGCTCCTGACGAGTGGACCGAGCGATTACACAAAGTCGGGGTGCTGAATATAACATCAATTAGCTTAGTGACAAATTTTATATTTGTGTTAATCCTATTAATGCTTTATTTCTGATATCGAGCCGTTTATTGTAAAGGCTCCTTAAATGTCCTTCTTTCAGACTTCCAATGATTGGCAGCATTTCTGGCTACACATCATCTTCGTCATCGCAATATATATATATATATATATATATATATATATATATATATATATATATATATATATATACATATATATATATATATATATATATATATATATATATATATATATATATATATTCACAGTGTCTGTGTACTCACGCTAGCTCTTCATCAAAAATAAAATGTTCGATTTCATTTGAGGCGCTTGACCATAATTTAGTTCGTATCTTTCTCGGTTTTGGGTTAGTTCATTATAAAGTGGGTATTCAGGAAGTATTCAACTTCGTTGCAATGACTGTTTCTTCGCTGAGTTTGTCCCAGGGCCGAACATCTACGCCACCCACAAAAAATCGAATTTATTAGTAATGACCTGCTGGGCGAGTCCACTAATCATTATCCCACTGCGAGGCACGCACACCTACCTTTCGATATATCCATCTTCCATATATGGGAAGGACTTACATTTTTAATGGCTGAATCAAATAATGAATTGGTTCGTTGGTGGCGCTAAGGAATCCATCATTTCTTTTAATATTTACTCGCAGACATGGATTTTCGAAATGGTAAGTCTAAACGCTGCCTATTAGAGAATGTGACACGTTAGATTTTTATTCAAATCTTAATGCCCGAGGATCGCTATCCAAAGATTTATCTGCATCAGCGACCACACTGAATTTTTTTTTTTACTTTAGTTGCACCAAGTGTACGTGCATAAACCAATCTCTTCTCTTTAT
>OZ038492.1:83059810-83084810 GCA_964036315.1 Acanthosepion esculentum | reverse complement strand
TGTAATTGTTCTAGCGAGACAATCTTGCTAACACCACGTCGACGTGTCCATATGAGGATTTTTAAGCGTAGCTTAAATGTGGCACAAGGCCAAAAGTATGGGGCAACCAGGGAGGATCGAACTCGCTACTCAGTCGTAATTCTAGCCAGACAAGCTTGCTAACCATTACACCACGTCGAGGTGCGCGCCAGCCATTATAAATGTCTGCATTCTGGGAATAATTGCGTTAACGCAGACATTCATTTATTTTAATAAAAGGAAAAAATATCCCGTAAGTATACATATGTATGTATGCAGGTATGTATGTATGTGTTTATGTGTGTGTGTGCGTCTATATGTGCATATAATTACGATAAGTAGCATATATCTAAAACTAATATATATTTATGTGCAATTATTCATTTAAAACTATAATTTTTGTTAATTAAATTATTTACGTGAACGAAAATGAAAGCTCAACTGTTTTTTATATACAATTTTAATATACACTAGCAGGCTTCGCCCGCTCGCTATCGCTTCGCAAAGTAAGATATTTTCACTATTTGAAATTTTTAATTTTAAATGAATATTTCATTCATAAATTGGCTTCTTATAGTTAAGGAAAGTTTTACAAATAGATGCCAACTTGTTGAAGATCAAGTAAAATGCAAATTTCAAACACTTTTCAGCACTATATAAGACAATATTCCTAAACAGAACTCTTTTTGATATGTAAATCAAAACCATCCTTGAATAAATAATAGAACAGTAATGAAGGTTAATTAATGTAATTTTCTTTTTTAAAATCAATATGCAAATTAGATAAACCTGAAAAGTGGTATCGCCTAGAAGTAGATAATATATAACACAGATATTGAGCTCTTAGTGTGTAAATTACTATAAAGTAAAGTTGGTACTTACCTGACACAGAGATTCGTCCCTGCGCTGGTAGTATCAATATTAGCTACGACTGGCTAAGACAACCTATGACCAGCTAAGACTAGCTTACACCAGCGGCCCGAGTGAAAACACTCGGGTCCCCACGTTAAAAACCGACCTTGTGTCACAACCTGACTCAGTGGGGGGGTCAAATAAATACACTTACCTGGCCCAGGAATCCGTCCCTGTGCTGGTGGTATCACGGCTACGACTAGCTTGGACTGGCTCTGGCCAGCTTGGACCAAGCCAAGACCAGCTATGACTGGCTTAGACGAGCTCTGGACAAGCTAAGACCAACTTGGATCAGCGTCCCGAGTGAAAGCAATCGGATCCTCACATTAAAAAGTGACCTTGTGTCACAACCTGACTCAGTTGGGGGGGTGTCAAGTAAATCTCTACTTACCTGGCACAAGGGTGCTGGTGGTATCACGGCTACGACTAGCTTGGACCAAGCCAAGACTAGCTATGACTGGCTCTGACCAGCGGCCCGATAGAAAACACTCGGGTCCCCACGTTAAAAAATTGACCTTGTATCACAAACTGACTAAGTGTGGGGTGGGTTTTCAAGTAAATCCCCCCTATACTATAAAGTAAAGTTTTGGCTCTTTAACCTCAGAATTTGTGGAAGAATGGTGCTCCTATTTTGCACTTATTTATATAGAAGTTCAAAATTCGATCGTTGCTTTCTATTATGTCCGTAATACATTATTAAAAAAAACTATTTCTAAGATGAATTCATAGCATTTTTATGTTTCAATTTACAGATTAGGTATTTTAAATATTATGATCATTTTACGAGCTTCACTTCGTCTTACTATTCGAGTCTTTGTATCGCATCAGACTAAGTCGATGACCATTGCGAAGATAACAGCGTGCTATTAGAAAGAAAGAACGTATACAAATACATTGGAACCAGCGTTCTGCCGTTAATGGGGAGTAATCTTCCTTTCGTGGACGTCGCTTCGGTTATGAATGCCTTGATGATCCGCCATTGTTTTGCATAAAACAGAAAAAATTCTCGAACTCGAGTTTGATGCGAGACGTATCACGGCATAGTAAATCATTTCTCCATCTCAATGTAACTCTTGAAAACCATAGAACTATGAAGCCGGTAAAGTTACTGTAAATAAATATTGTGAAAGAATCCAGCTGCATCTTCAATATATATATATATATATATATATATGAAAGGAAGAGGTTATAGTGGTTACAACGAGAGAAAAGTGTGTATATTAAAAAGAAGAGAGGTACCGCAAACGTTTTTGGTTGTAATGTGGATTTTTAAAAAAAATATTATGCTTTATTTTCCATACTTTTCATACACGTGTTTCTGGTCTCGCAACCGTCTTCGGGTAAAGGGTGGAGATTTCTACATATTATATATTAAACATCCGAATATCTTTCTTGAAATGGCAGTGATGAGTTCTGCGCGAAGGGTCATAAAACAATTATGGTTGGTTTGAGAAATGATGAATTAGTTGTCGGTATCTTTTAATGTTTTAATGACCCCTGTGTGTTCTTAGATCTATTTCCATTTTCGTGTGTTTCTGTCAGCATGCGAGTATATATGCGTGTGCATATTCCCCCTCAATACATACACTGTGTCTCTACGAGGAATTAATAAACACATTTGTATATATACTCACATACATAAACACACACACACACACATAATATCCCACGACAAGGAATCTGTACATACACATACATACATACACACATACGTACACACAACATACTTCCCATATATACACACATACGTATACACACATACTTCCCATATATTCTATATATACATACATACATATATATATATATATATATGTATGTATGTATATATAGAGATAGATAGATAGATAGATAGATAGATAGATAGATAATATTAGTGGTCAATATATATATTTCCAAAGGGATATAATCCAGGTAGGACTCAATGTCCAGGACAGAGCAAGAATATAATATAAAAGACTCAAACGCTAATATTCCATGGTCATAATTTATTACATTGGTATCGTAATCACGATCCATTTCATCAGACCTACAAATTCAAATATATATGCGTGTGTGTGTGTGTGTGTGTGTGTGTGTGTGTCTGTGTCTGTGTGATTACGGACTGCAAAAGTAGATATACAGTAGGAAAATTAATACATACGTTATAGTAGGTAATCAATACAATACGTTTTAGCGTAAGTTTTGTTTTCATTACTGTATACCTACCTTTGCACTGCCTGTATATATTATATATATATATATATATATATATATATATATATATATATATATATATATATATAATATGTGTGTGGGGGGGTATGTATGTGTGTGAAGTGTAGCAACCCTGCGCTTATGTAAGCGCAAGGGTTCAGGAATCATTTAAGTATCTATAGTCATATCTGTATGTATATATATATATATATATATATATATATATATATATATATATATATGTGTGTGTGTGTGTGTGTCTGTGTGTGTGAGTGTGTGTCTGTGTGCTCGTGCGTGCGTGTGTGTGTGTGTACAGGGTGCCATGTATAAATTGTCGTCAAAATACCGCAAAAATGGAAATAACACAGGCATCTCATTTTAACAGATATATTTACCAAAATTATATTAAAAAAATATCTTGAAATACTAAAGAGTAAATTTATTTAATAAAATCGCCATTGACTTCAACCACGTTCTCCAGACGATTTCAGAATCTCCTGCATCTCTCCCGAACGCTCTCCTTATTTAAGTTGGTGAATGCTGCCATAATCTTTGCCTTCAGTTCATCTTTGGTGTTACGAGGAGTTTTGTTGGTCTCTCGCTCAACTGCACCCCATGCATAATAATCAAGGGGAGTGCAGTTGGGGAGTTAAGTGGCCAGATGTAAGGGGTGATGTGATCACAGAAATTGTCTGACAGTCATGACTGGTTTCTCCTGCTTGGGGTATGGTGCAGTTCTATTGCCAGACATGGCCTAAGGTAACACTACCTACTCAAGGCACTTCATGTACGCCTCGGTCTTGAGGCCATATGGGAAGATCAATGGATGCATAACTTCGCCGTCTCTAGTGAGCACCCCAAACATCGTCGTAATCATCATTAGACTCATCCAACTCTTTCCGAATCCTCTGCACTATCCTGAGATTGACACCCGAACACTATGACATGTTCGTATTGGAGCTTGTGGCGCGAATGCCAAGCAGTACAACATGCCGTTTCCAAATTTCTGTGAAGTGTATTGCGTCAAGGTGCTCGTTTTCTCACAGATGGTATCCAACTGACTCTACAATACTGTGCAGCCGACAAAATTAAAACGAACTATGCGCCTGCGCGAAATTAAAAACATAAAATGGCGACAATTTGCCCATCACACACCCTATATATATATATATATATATATACATATATATGTACAGATGGGTAGATTGTCGCTATTTTATATTTTTAATATTATATATATATATTATATTATATTTTTAAAATATATATATATATATATATATATATATATACATACACACTACTTCAAACGTTATTTTTATTATGTACTTGTATTTGCGTAGATGCTCCGTTTAGTGTTACCAGTTTTTATTCCGTCTACCGGCCTGGTTCCTCGAAAAAACGTATTAACGAAAATGTGCCCTCCGTCCGGATTCGAACCTGCGTCCTGCTTTGTAGAAGAAACCACCGTCTGATCAAGTGTCTTTTGGCTGTTATATCCAGAGCGTGAGTGTGAGTGTGAAAGAGAGAAAGAGAGAGAGAGAGAGAGAGAAAGAGAGTGGACAGAGAAATCAACACGTCCCTGTACTAATCTTATTCTGAAGTACTAATATGTCAAATTTGATACAGACACACACACATATATATATATATACGTGTGTGTGTGTGTGTGTGTGTGTTGATGTAATAGGAAAGAACAGATTAATGATCCAAAGTTCTTTACTATTTTTTAAAAAACAATGTTCGGTGCGGCAGTAGAGCTTAAAATTATAACTATTTTTAAAAAAATACGATTCCATCGCAACACAGAATTTTTTATGTATCGATTTTTAAAGTCAAATGCTAAAATTTGATTTCAATATTAAATCTTAACTCCAGAGTACGGTTTCATCCTCAAGGAATGTTTGAAATTAAACAATTGGTTCCAAACATCGCTTGAGAAAGAAACTATCCCCTGAAGTTAAGGTTTAATGGTGAAATTAACTTCAGTTTCAGTTTCGATTCGAAACCGTAATTTCCGCGTCGCGATGGAATCATATTTTTTTTTAAAATAATTATTATAATATATATATATATATATATATATATATATATATATATATATATATATATATTGAGAGAGGGAGAGAGAGAGAGAGAGAAATATAATGTACGTATGTAGTGGGAGAGAGAAAGAGAGACATGATCACCTAAAAATAGGCGCAGTGTCGTTGATTTAATCTGGAATTTTACAAGATAGATCGATACAAAGACCACTGATCTAGCAATTTTTATGTTTCTTTTGGCTCTCCAATGAAAGCAAGGAGACTTTTTTTCAAACTCCAGGAGTGAAGCCTTTATTGCTGTCGACAGAGTAAAACTCTCCACCCGTCATTAAGCGCACCCTGGAAGATTAACGACAGTCACACACACACACACACACACACACACACACACACACACACACACACACACACACACATGTTCCGGTATCGCGTTTCTCTGTTAGGAGACGATGTGTACTTTGGTGTGTTTGACTATGAATCTAAATTTAATAAAGTTGCCATAATGTATATTTCCGCTGGACAGTTTCGATTTAGTTTGACAAATCTCGCAAGCTGTTGCTGTTGGGTTCGATTGTCACTCGGAGCTTCATGGACATGCCATTGTGTGAGCGTTGTCCAAGTCCCATAAATAATGATAACCCTGTCACGGAAGGGCTGCAGTTGACGTGCCAGACTCGAAATCTACTGGCAGTCGGCTAGATTCTCAGCCATATCTTCAGTGGCGTGTCTTTTGGTGGAATCAATATTTTATGCAGAATGAAAAGACATTCGTATTTGATGCCACCAAAAAGGTGGCGTTTAAAATCTTAGAACTAAAACCCTACATACAATGGCGCTTACTTGGATTGCAGGGATTCTTTTCTTTTTTAAACACTTTACTCTGTTCAACGCGATAAATCCGCTAAGTCGCAAGGAATTGTTGAGAGTATATATATATATATATATATATATATATATATATATATATATATATATATATATGAACCACTAATATTATCCATATTTATATATTCGTGATTTCTACTGAAACTTTTAAACTATTTATTTAGTATTTATTATACAGTCAATATATCGACCATATAATTTATCGAACTGCATTTTAATTTTTAACATTGATACATGAAAACAATTTGAATTACCAACACTCCATGAAACAGTTGCCAGATAGTCGTTTCTTAAAAATTCAGTAAATATTTGACTTCCCCAATTGAGTTCTTGCATCAGCAGTGAATGGTTTCCACAACCCAGTGCAGTAATGTCATGTGGATTAGATCAGAGAAGCGAGTTTTCATATCATTATGCAACTGCTTCAAATGATCAACATACACTGATAGGTCATCATCAAGCAGCTCGGTGCATATATTTGCTAAGGAAGGAAACTCAGCAAACTCCCATCTCTCAAGGTTCACCCAGAACAGCTTTAGTTTCCCGTTAAATGCGTCAATTGCCACCTTGCAGGAAAACAGGGTGGAGCCATTTCTTTGGAGGTCTTTGTTCAGGACATTTAGCTTTTCAAAATTTAAAGACAAGTTGGTGAAAACAACCTTAATTTAAACTTTAAATTATGAGTTTTAAATTTTAAGAAATTGAAAACTAAAAACGGCCATTTTGCATATATCAGATGAAAAAATTACAATAAATAAATATTTATGTTAACAAAATGGTTTAGATTAATTTAAGATTTAACTTAATAATAAATTTAATATCTTATTTCAAATGATAATTATTAATTACAAAATATTCCATAGATATATTTTGTATGTCCTAAATTTTCAGTGCCCGCCTTCAATCTTGACTTTGTGGCCCTGAAAATATCTCATGCCCCCAAGGGGGCATATGGCCCACGTTGAGAAACCTTGTTTTACAGTAATGAGAAGAAGGGACTAAACATAAACTATAAAACAGAATGAATGGTCATCAGTAAAAGGTGGGCTCGAAATGCGATTTGCAGGTCGGGAACACAAGAATCAAGCAGACGTGGAAGTTTAAATATCTGGGAAGCTTTTTGACAGAGGACGGTAAGTGCGACACTGAGATCCGTAGACGTATTGGGATGGCCAAGGACGCATTCCAAAAGCTGGGCAGAGTATTGCGAGATAGGAGGATTTATTTGGTAACAAAGAAAAGAGCACTGAGCTGTTACGGGACATCTGTCCTTCTTTACGGCAGCGAATGTTCGACAATTTCCTCAAAGATGAAGAAGAGACTCGAGGCGACGGAGATGTGGTTCTACAGAAGGATGCTAAGTATATCATGGACCGAGCGTGTGAGCAATGATGATGTCTTAGAGAGTTTGCAAACAAGAAGGAGTTCTTATACTTATAGTTTCTGGGACACATAATGAGGAAGGTGAGCTTGGAGAATCAGATACTCACGGGTCGAATAGAGGGAGAGAAACAAGGGAAAATAAGGCATGACATTTTAGCGGCCTTATGCAAGTGGATGACAGAACGTGGCCTGGGAGAGTTGGCAAAGGCACGAAACTTATTGAGAGCTGCAAGGGATAGGGGTAACTGGAGAGCCATGATCGTCTACGTCCTGAAGGGACACGGCACATAAAGATCGAATAGAGAGAAAGAGAGATAAGGGAAAACAACGCATGACATACCTAGCGGCCTTAAGCAAGTGGATGACAGAACGTGGCCTGGGTGATGTAGCAGAGGGAAGGAATTTGTTGAGAGCTGCAAGGGATAGAGGGAGGTGGGGAGCTATGATCGCCTACATCCTAAAAGGATATGGTACATAAAAAAAAAGGCCCAAATGCAGTTTTCAAACCAGAAACGGAAAGAGAATTTTTGCTAACTTCTGTTCGACTCTAGCTATTTGCATGCATTTCACCATTTTTTTCAATAATTTCTCGCAGAGATCCATTACATGCCATACTGGCTAAATTAGACATAATTAGTTACCATTTTATTAATGATGTAATTATTTCTATATGTGCTAAAGGTTTTATGATTGCTGGAAAATATGTGATAATAATAATAATAATAATCCGTCGTACCCGTGACAATTTCACGGTTTTGCTATTTGAATTTTTCGGCGAAACATAATTCCTAATTGAATGCTTAAATTGTGAGTTGCACGACTATAAAATGCCTGTGTAAATTACCCGGTTGTGTCGTTAAATATTTCAGCTTTCTAATATACATAAAAATAATACTGCAATAGCAATCACAAGTATGAATGCAGATTATTATTTAAAGAAGTAAGAGGGTACCAATGAAAAGATTCGAAATTTTCCATTTCACTGAAGCAGACGTTAAACATCACCTCTTTCTTTTTTCTTCTTTTTCTTTCTTTCTTCTTTCTTTTTTCTTTGTTTGTTTGTTTCTAACTTTCTTTTTCTTTCTTTCTTACTTTCTTTCTTTCTTTCTTTCTTTCTCACTGAATCCAAGCGAAATAGTCAAGTATGTCTTTCCCATTTTTCCTAGCATTCGAAACGGAATAATCCATTATTTATGAGGTATTGGCAGGGTGTAACATACACACTAAGTAACAAAGGATCGAATTATTATTATTAACAAACAAAATTATTGATATAAATCTTCCAAACCTTCTAACAAAAGATTTACTGTTGAAATATTGTTGAACCCAATGTCCCTATCACAACAAGGATAATTGTCCTTTGATATATATATATATATATATATATATATATATATATATATATATATATATATATATATATATATATATATATATATATTAGTGAATAATAGCTCCATAGCACGGCTCAGAGTTCATGCAAATATATATATATATATATATATATATGAAGTAATAAAAAAATTAAAAACTGTTCCCGCCAAAATAATAGTTAGAACAAACTACACCAATCAACCCCAAAATTGAACAAATAGCTTTATCTTCCCAAACAAAAATAAAACTATTAAATAAGCTATATAAACAAATTTTCACTACGTTAATAAAAACACCGATCAAAATAAAAAAATTAAAAAATATATAAAAGAAGAAATAAAGATAAAAAATAAAAATAAATAAAAACAAGCAAAATAATTTAACCCAAATAAATAAATAAACGACTTCGGGTAAAATAACCGCCAAAATAGACTACCCACAATGCACCACTGACGCGTATATATAAATAGCCGAGAAAAATAACACCACTCGTGGCCTGACGATTCCATCTAGCATGAAACAGACTGTCGCCTCTAAGTGTTGACTTCTATGTTCACTTTTTATATATATATATATATATATATATATATATATATATATATATATATGCGCAACCCCACCAGAGTATTTCTAACAACCAACAGAACGCCTGCGTGATGACCCATAATGACCAAAGACGTAATAAAAATAAACCCTAATTACCAATAAAATCATGTAACACTGTACTACCTGCTGCACACTGTGATTGGCACACATATTTTTGGTGACACTCTCAAACAAAACCCCAGAGTATTGGTAAAACCAACAGAAAACCTGCCAGGCAAAAATTCATAAAAAAATATCTAACAACCAACAAAAAATAAACCAGGAAAAAAAAAATAATTGAATAATGAAAGTGAAAGTGAAACATAAAATAAGAAACTAAAGCGAAAAGACAGACACACCTACTTAGTAATAAACAGTAATCTATGTCAAAGTGACCGAGACAGAGCAAATATACGCTTCCCAATTTCTCGATTCAGAAAGAAACAAACTTCGTACCTCTACGTACGTTTTACATTTTTACTTTCGTCAGGCGATCGGAATACAGTTTTCTTTTATCATTTCACCCCAAACAAGACAATAAAGCCACCAAGCTACAAAGGGTTACTGAGTGTGAGAGGAAATGAGAAAACATTATTACGGAGAATTAACAACAAAAGAACAGGAATTAGGAACACAGAAGATAACGATTGACATTCTATTTTCATTTTTGAAGATCAGTGTTGGCTGGAAAGCAAGAAGCCGGATAAGAGTTCCACAAGCGAGAAGTGCGAGAGAAGAAACTGTTAGCATAGAACTTTCGGTTACATCTAACCAATTCAACTGTAAAATGGTAAGACCTAGCAGCCAATCTTGTACTGCGCTTAAATTCATAAAGTCTAGTTACCAACGTGGAAAGTAATATTTACTTTGAAAAATACCAAAATATAGCACAAGACCAAAAGGGGGTTAAGGAAAGGTTGGTTCCCAATCTGCCTTATCTTAAACTAAGCTAGCCACGATTACTGACCCAAACATACTATATTATTCCACACACCGAAACAACACACTCTTACTTAAGACATTTTTTTTATGTTTAAACGTTCTTTTTATAGATACAAATATTTAAGTAAGTGCTCTGTTTAATATAAACAGTATTAAATAACATTTACCGGCCTGAATGTCTGAGAAATTTTCATAGAAAATATGCGTCCTCCGACAGGAATCAAACCTGTATCCTATACGGGACCGTCAAATAGCCTGACGTGCTTTAACCGATTGGGCCACAGAGGAGCATTCGGTTAGCAAGGTCGATTTTACTGTTTTTAAACACAATTCTCCATGATTTTCTCTCATTCATTCATATCTGCTCGATTATTATAAACAGAGCATTTATTTAAATATTTTTATCTATAAAAAGAACGTATACACATAAAAATGTCTTTAATATATATATATATATATATATATATATATATATATTATATATATATATATATTATAATTTTTTTTAATATGATTCCTTCGCTACATAAGAGTTCTCATGTTTCAAAAGCGAGAGCCGAGACCTCTAATATAATTTTTGAAATTAAGTCGAATTAAGGTGTCTGGTCACGGAACTCCGGATTATTTGCCTAACGTGTTCCTTCCTATTTTTCTGCATACCTGCACATATATATATATATATATATATATATATATATATATATATATATATATATATATATATATATATATATATATATATATATTTATGTAACGTAAATCATTCAAACGAAAAACAAATACTGAAGCTTCAGTATTTGTTTTTCGTTTGAATGATTTACGTTACATAAATTGAATACGCACTACAAAACCGATATATATATATATATATATATATATATATATATATATATATATATATATATATATATATATATATATATATATATATATATATATATATAGGATACAGGTTCGATTCCTGTCGGAGGACGCATATTTTCTATGAAAATTTCTCGGACATTCAGGCCGGTAAATGTTGCTAATACTGTTTATTATAAACAGAGCATTTACTTAAATATTCGTATTTATAAAAAGAATGTATAAACCTAAAAATGTCTTAAAAATAATTGTCGGACTTTGTCCATTTCATAATCTTACTTACCATTCTTTCGACAGGCACCATAATGCCTCAGAGTCTCTATGAAGTTCTAACTAGTCCCTATATGTACAATTTCTCTAGGGTGGGGAATAAAAATAACCAAATTTAAAAATGAAACCCCAATGAATATTTACAATGAATACAATTTATATACAATAAATTAAACAAAATAGTGTTAGTATCTGTCTATATTTCTGAGATGAGGTATTCTATGCCCTATTTACATTGTTCGGACTGTCATCCACATCTTTGTTGCCATATTTATCACAACGTTTCAGCCGTTGTACGTTCCGGCCTTCTTCGGGTGGTTGGAATATCGAACTGAACCCTTTATTTTTTTATTTGGTGGAGAACTTGGAAAAGGAAATTAACAGGAGATAACTGACATCCATTAGACATGGCACGTGGAACTAGAAACGTGTACCCCAGTGAGCGAAATAAAGGATTCAGTTCGACATTCCAACCACCTGAAGCCATGTTTAATGGATGTCAGTTATCTCCCGTTAATTCCCCTCTCCAATTTCTCCACTGCCTTAACCCGGCATTGAACTCACACTCTTTGGGTCCTGTCACTGGATCTAACCAACGTCTTTATCAACTATACCAAGTGTCCTTAAGGATTAACAGGAGATAACTGACATCTCTTAGACATGGCATGTGGAACTAGAACAGTGTACCCCAGCGAGCGAAATAAAGGGTTCAGTTCGACATTCCAACCACCTGAAGAAGACCGGAGCGTACAACGGCCGAAACGTTGTGATAAATATGGCAACAAAAATAAGGTTGATAGTCCGAACAATGTAAATAGGGAAAATAGTGTTAGTCATAAAAAAAAATCCTCACGACCCTTAATTATGACAGAAAATCAGTTAACTGGACGAAATTAACGCGTGAGGGTAACTAGGTAATGAATAACAATCATTCGACCAAACACTAACTCAAATGCACACTTATCCAGGCACATATAGGAAATACACACTCGAAACACGAAACGCTCTGCATCTACCAGAGAACTGACATCTCTGTCACCTAACGAAAGTAGGCACTGAAATAATAGAGGGCCAATGAGCATACACCCCCCCATAACGCAGAAGAAATTACTATGAATATATTTATTTAAAAAAATACAGAGGGAAGCTACGTTATGACGGCGGGAAAGGGAATGTAGCCGAGGTGCCAGGTCAGGACCAATAACACTGCACATTCTTCTTTGTATTTTATCATGAATCTCTAAATACATAGCAGAGACATCAGACCAAATGTGACAGCAATACTCAAGTCGGGGTTCCCAGAAAGGAAAATTCATCAGGACAATTGCCATGAAAATATTTCTAGAAAAAAGCAGAGGGAAGCCACGTTGCATATGAAGAACTGGAGATGGTAATATCGTCACGGTTGCCAATTTCAATCATTTTCAGTAGATATCGATACGAATGTAATTTATTCCTGATATCTACGCACGAAGACTAACTAAAGGCGTGTTTCAGTTAACTTTTGAATAAAGCTTGTCAGTAAATCGTCATGTAATCCTAGGGATCATATCACAGACAGAAGAGAAGAGATAAGAACAGGACGGTAGGCAGGGAGGCAGGTAGGCAAGCAGGCAGATAGATAGATAGATAGATAGATAGATAGATAGATAGATAGATAGATAGATAGATAGATAGATAGATGAACAGATTGAGATAGATAGATAGATAGATAGATAGATAGATAGATAGATAGATAGATAGATAGATAGATAGATAGATAGATAGATAATGAACAGACTGAGATAGATAGATAGATAGATAGATAGATAATGAACAGACTGAGATAGATAGATAGATAGATAGATAGATAGATAGATAGATAGATAGATAATGAACAGACTGAGATAGATAGATAGATAGATAGATAGATAGATAGATAGATAGATAGATAATGAACAGACTGAGATAGATAGATAGATAGATAGATAGATAGATAGATAGATAATGAACAGACTGAGATAGATAGATAGATAGATAGATAGATAGATAATGAACTGACTGAGATAGATAGATAGATAGATAGATAGATAGATAGATAGATAGATAGATATGAACAGAGTGAGATGGATAAACTGTACACCGTAAACATTCAGTTTTACAACATTGAATGTAACGTACACCTATAGATGATTATTTGATATCGTTTCCAAGGGTAGAAATGAGGGATGACCATCGTCTGCCAATAGAATAGTTTTATATTAAACGCAAAGCGTTATACTTTGCTTGCATCTAATCCAAAATATTTTCAGATAGGATTACGGAGATTTATTTATTTATGCATTCAGAATTTTGCTTATTTTAGTATTTACTAAGTTTTAGTTGGGAGAGGAACAGGAGATATGAGGCAACAGAGATCTGATTCTACAGAAGTATACTAAAAAAAAACATGGAGCGCGTGAGCAAAGATGGCGTTTTAAGAAAAAGTGAAAACAAAAAAGATCATTTGTACTTAGAAATAAGAACGAATTGAATTTCATTGGACACATAATTCTGAAAATATGAACAACATGACAGCAACAATTATACAAATATTTTTGATTGGGCAAAATCATAGTACAATGGCGTTTCCACGATTGTAGATGATGAATTATTTTCTACCTTTCAACCGCTTTCTTCACCGGTGCAACATCACAAGTAAACCGCCAGGACCTGCATGTGGATTTTAGAGCCTTTTCTAAGGAGAGGAAGGTTGCCGGGAATCGAGAAATCAGAGGAGGGGATTGACGAGTTAAGGCTAGTTTCGAAGAGAGTTAGCACATCAGGAGACTTATCAAAGAGGAACGATTCCACACTGCAGAAATTGGTACGAAATCCACGAATGTTGGAGAAGGAGATGATAAAGGGTTTAGGTGATTTTTTTTTTTTTTTTGGCTGCTTATGGTCATGTTGAGTTATGTTGGTAAGGAAATAACCTAATGTAATAGTAGCAGACTGTTTTCACTATTTACATTATTCGGACTATTGTCCTCATCTTTGTCGCCATATTTCTTAGAACGTTTCAGCGGTTGTACGCTCCGGCCTTCTTCATGTAGTTGGAATGTCGAACTGAACCCTTTATTTCGCTCTGTTCGACATTCTAACCACCAGAAGAAGGCCGGAGCGTACAACGACCGAAAGGTTTTAAGAAATCTTCATTATCTATCTATCTATCTATCTATCTATCTAAAAATCTTCATTATCTATCTATCTATCTATTTATCTATGTGTTATGATGTTGGTTGGGGGTTGTAGAGACAAACGCCAAATAACACGTAACAATAAAAAGGGTTTTAATAGGTTGGTAAAAAGGTACAGAAATCGCCTGAGTAGTCTATAACTAGCTCAGCCAAGAACTTCTCTGTCTTCTGTCTCTCGACGTGCCACTATTTAAAGTCTTTGTTCACAGACGCAGACAAGTTCATCTTCAAGAGGGGTGGTAGGTTTCCGACACAACACTATGCCATTCTGATTATCTATCTATCTATCTATCTATTTATCTATCTATCTATCTCATTCTGATTATCTATCTGTTATTCTGATTATCTATCTATCTATCTATCTAACTATTTGCCTGCCTGTCTACCTACCTGACTGTCGCGTCCTGTTCTTATCTGTTCTCTTATGTCTGTGATATGGAATGTCGAACTGAACCCTTAATTTCGCTCAGTTCGACATTCTAACCACCTGAAGAAGGCCGGAGCGTACAACGGCCGAAACGTTGTAAGAAATATGGCAATAAAGATGAGAACAATAGTCCGAATAATGTAAATAGTGTATATAATACCTCACCTCAGAAATATAGACAGATACACACTGTTTTCGTATACATACGTTATATGTATATATATATATATATATATATATATATATATATATATGTGTGTGTGTGTGTGTGTGTGTGTGTGTCTCTGTGTGTGTGTGTGTGTGTGTGTGTGCGCGCGTGTGCGTGTTCGTGTGTGTGTGTATAAATAATAAAATCCGAAATCATCTCAATTTATCCCTTTCACTGCTTCAGCCAGGCGAAAAGCTCGAGACACGGCTCATTGAAACATTGAAATGGATAAATTCTGAATTACATTTTTCGACTTTTTTTAGCATTCACAGTTATATTTCTATTTCTGACACGAACTCAATCCACACCGGAGTTGATAAGCCAGACGACCGATGTTTTCGTCTGCCAAAATAGGCTATTCCCCATATGAGATAGATAGATAGATAGATAGATAGATAGATAGATAGATAGATAGATAGATAGATATGAACAGATTCAGATAATGAACAAAGTCAGATAGATAGATAGATAGATAGATAGATAGATAGATAGATAGATAGATAGATAGATAGATAGATACATAGATAGATAGATAGATATGAACAGATTCAGATAATGAAAAAAGCCAGATAGATAGATATAGATAGATAGATAGATATGAACATAGATAGATAGATAGATAGATAGATAGATAGATAGATAGATAGATAGATATGAACAGATTCAGATAACGAACATAGTCAGATAGATAGATAGATAGATAGATAGATAGATAGATAGATAGATAAAAATACGTTTTCCACCCCTTGAATATGAGTTTCAATTTACTCATGTTCAAATACACAAGCCTGTATGTGAGCTCAGTGAACTAACCAGGTTTTGTTGCAAAATCTTGCAAAGCATGTAAAGTAGCACGGGTATCATATGGGTAGGCATTATTCTTTCGGAGAAGGACATGCTCAACGTTCCCATCACAAACGCCAAAGTCTAGCACGAATTCTAACATGATGCGAGAAATTGTATCTGTATGTCGACGGCTAAAACACTTTAGGAAACGTCGCTACCCAAATCACCGAACAGCTATCATTTGCGTTAAAGGTAGAACTTTCTCTCATTACTGAACTCTACCGGACATTAGTCGATCCTGTAGGTGATTCTCACGGGGCATGATTAGATACGTACTCGATGGTGTTCTAACGTCAACAGGAGTCTAGGTAGAAGCAAGTCTGCCCGAAGTCCTGCTTTAAATAGACGATTTTTGACGGTACGTATGAACAAAAAGTCAGCCATATTTGTTCCGATCTGTGCTGTGGACGCCGTATGGTCTGCTTGTATTGTTCTTAAAAGACGTCGGAATTGTTGAGTATTTTGCTCTGCCTATACCTTCTAGAACCTGGTCTAGGAATGCCCACATAACAATTGTTGCTAACACCAACTCCTCACCGATGCGACCGTACGACCTCAAGAAGGTCCACAATCCCAAACGGCTCAAATTAAGCAAAATAAGCCTGTGTGAGTCTCCTGTGGTAAGACACCTGCAAATAATGTACTCCTTCACCTGAACGGAACCTTTTTTTTGCATACGTCATCGTCTAACGCTTAGACACAGATGGTGCACGGATGTGATGGTTACAACGTCACAGTATGACCAAATAACTGGGAAATTTTATGTGAATATTTACTAACCCAGGTTAATATGACATTGCCTTCTACTGTGCTGCATTTTTATTTTCAGTCAGTTTATTTAATCAGCATTTTTCCCTACCACCGGAAATATTTATTTCACGAATTATTACTCCTAAAAATGTATTTCCTTGAATAACCATATATATATTAGGTCATCCCATAAGTTCTGTCCGAATTTTAACTTTTTCTTAAAATGAACGAAATTTAAAGAGTATTTTATAATGTCTAATGGAGCTGAACATTATTTTAAACTGATCAAATTTTATTTCAGAGAACAATAAAATTAAATTTTGTTTGATTAAAACCCTACTAATATGGAAGTACCCAAGAATCATTTGAGGCACATAATGCTTTATGAGTTCAAGAAAGGAAACTCAGCAGCCGAAGCGGCTAGAAACATTCACTCAGTTTATGAAGAGGAATGTGAATGAAAGAACTTGCAGAAAATGGCTTGCAAAATTCAGAGGTGGAGATTTTACCCTTGAAGATGAAGATCGAACCGGACGTCCAGTTGAGTTTGATGAAAAGCTTCTTGAAGCAGCCCTTGAAGAAAATCCTGCTTTATCAGTTGAGGGATTGGCAGTGGTTCTCAGTTCAAACCATACAATCGTCATCTTCAACAACTTGGAAAAGTTCCTAAACTTGGAAAATGGGTGCCTCATGAATTGTCTGAAAACAACCTCAAATCCCGAGTTGACATCTGCTCTTCTCTCCATTCTCGCCAACTTGTTTCACCTTTTTTGGATAGACTTGTGACTGGCGACGAAAAATGGATCTTTTATCGAAATGGTAAGCGTCATAGACAGTGGCTTGGTAAAGGGGAAGGACCCCAGCGACAGCCAAGAAGGGAACTTCATGGGCAAAAGGTTCTTCTTTCAATCTGGTGGGATTGCCAAGGAATAATCCATTTTGAATTCTTACCACCTAATGCAACAATTAATGCTCAAATATACTGTCAGCAATTAGATCGTTTGAACCAAGCTTTGAGGAAAAAAAGACCTGCTCTAGTGAATCGATAAAGGGTGATGTTTCATCAGGACAATGCGCGACCACTCACAGCAAGAATCACGTCACTTGGGAGAAAATTCCTCATCCACCTTATTCTCCCGACCTTGTTCCTTCAGACTACCATTTGTTTCGTAGCTTAAAGAATCATTTGGGAGAAACAGCTTTTGTAACACAGGAAGAGGTTAAAACTGACATTTGTAAGTTCTTCGAATCAAAGCCAAAAGAATTTTACAGTAATGGAATTAGTAAGCTTGTTAATAGATGGAAGGAAGACATAGATAATCAGGGAAAATACATTGTTGATTGAATCTGTAATTAAATGTAACATTTGGTCACTTGTTTCTTTTATTCAAAATTCGGACAGAACTTATGGGATGACCTGATATATATATATATATATATATATATATATATATATAATTATATATATATATATATATATATATATATATATATATATATATATATATATAATATGTGGTGCAGTTCAATTTATATTACATGAATCCTTCATACAAAAAACAGATTAGTAAAGTTAATGATATAAATGACGAAAAACATCTTCGCAAACAAATTTATTAAAATTACATTAACCCACGAACCTCTCGATTTATCTAATTTAATCTTTCGTTTCCCGCTACTACCTGGATTGACTAAAAAAACAAATTAGTTTCCATGCCTGAGGATGGCTGTATGAACAGCTGAAAGTACTTGCAGTATAAAAAAGACATTATACAACTTGAATTTATTAAAAAACAAGGATCATAACATTCATCGAGAGCATAATACGAACCTCTTGTTTGGTAATCAGACCCTACAAAATGGTACCTCTCCAATTTCGTTACGGCCATCGTTTCTTACGTTTATTTTTAAAAAATGGTTTTAAACATAGAATAATACTAGCAGAATAACCCGTCTTCGACCGGGTTTCATTACTGGGAATTGTTGCCGTTCAATTTCCAGCAGTTTAAGTTTAAAGTCAGGCCATCGGAAAATCAATATTAGTACCAACAATTGGATGCAACTGAGGTACTCTCCAAATGGGGAGTGGCCCCGAAAAGGACCGTTTTTGCGTTCTCAATCTTGCAGGGAAGGAACCTCTTCCATGAACCGTCATAATAATAATATACGATAATTTTTATTTATAATATAATTTTTTTTATAATTCTAATAATCTTTTGCGTTAGATTTCAACTTTCTAAATTGATTGTACGCTGTTTTTTTTACTGACATTTAATTTTGCCTTTGATTTTTGAGCGAAGTGGAAACAATCAACTTTTTCGATTTTTTTACCTTCAAGGTCCTAATTTTTTCTAGCCAATTTGGGCTCAAAACCGGCACTGAAGAATTATCTATCAAGCGAAAAAAACTTTTATCGAAATCGGATGAAAACTGTGGGAACACATAAACAACATCCGATCACACACACACATACACATACAGATACATATACAGACACATTTTGAAAATAATAGTTATAGATTATTCTAATTTAGTTTTATGATAATTCTTATTTTATTTTACGGCAATTTTTTAAGATTTTTGTAGTTGTGCATAATACCCACCCTTGATTTTACTTATTATTTTTTAGAGAAAATGCGTATTATTCATGGGGAATTACGGTAAATAAAAATTAATTAAATTCTCCTTGTCTGTCATATTCAATGAAACAAGTTTAAAAGAAAGATTGCTGTCCAAATATATATATATATATATATATATATTATAATTTTATCATATAGACAGAATCATTTTACTCACTACAAAGATGCAACTTCGTTTCAGTGCATTTCAACTTCACTTCGACGGGTGAGAATCGAAAATGGTTGTGAACAATCCTGCTTGTAGGCAAGCCGTATGTGAAACGTCACTTCCTTTTTCCATTTTTCTTTTTTCCAAATAATTATCGCTCTACTATCGGTACAGAGCCCTCTTTTGGATTAATGCTGTGAACGTTAGAATTTATATATTACTTTCGTTCTCATCGGATATATATATATATATATATATATATATATATATATATATATATATATATATATATATATTACTAACAACCATGCATTCTGTCTTCTTGCAGTTTATGTTTAGTCCTTTCTTCTCGCTTTCTTTTACTACCTTCTGTAGGAGTTTTTGTAGCTTTCTTTCTGTGTCTGCTCTCCACACTATCTGCATACCTTATGCTGTTAGAACTGTCACCACCAATAATGAATCTTTGTAGGATTCTAGTTCTCTCAGAATCCCCTCGCTGTATAGGTTGAATAAGTCCGGGGAGAAGACGCATCCTTGTCTTACACTCCTTTGTGTTGATCACCAACCACTGTTCTACAACAAGCCTTCTTATTCGCGAAAAAGTACCAACGCTTGGCAGAATCATTTTCAGATATTGCCGTTGAAAAAGAGGCCAAAGAAAATCAATTTTACGAGAGCCCTTCGCCTTAACAGTCAGTCTCGTTATTCTGCGGGACATTGTTAGTTTTTCTCGAATAAGACAGCTTGCCATAGAACAGTGGTTGGTGATCGGGGAACGCGACGCACTGGTAGTGAGTTCGATCCTTACAATTATAGCATTGCGCAAATGTTAGCATTCTCCTCTAAATACTTGCATCCGTGCAATTCACCTGGTTATCTTTCCCCAGATCTCTTCGAAAAAGGTTGAAAAGAAAATAGGAACGGCTGGGTATGTCAAGGTAATCTTTTCTACTCTCATATATGTTAAAAGCGCTCGTCGCTTTGAAAATAGACAACTAATGAACACCGGTAGCGGTATTTGTAGAAACGAGGCGCCAACATCTGTACATGCTGCCTAAAACCATATGGGAACTATTTTTATTTGCTAAACATTGTCATCTGATTACATTAAGCCGAGCAAGTAGCTCCAGTAAATAGGACAGTTTAATGTCATTTTACATCAGAAGTAAAAATGTATACGAGGGGAGGTGCAGAAAACTCTTTGACCTAAACAAGAAACATTTTAAAATTTTAGGAAATATGTCGAGCTGAGAACTTTGCAACATCCGTTCGTATACATTTATTAAAAGTATCCTGCCTCGTGGGTAAAATACTGCCGACCACTTCACTCCGGTGCCAGAGGTTAGCGTTCAAGCTCAGGTAAAATTCAGTATGTCAAATGCTGATTTTAAAGACTGGCGCAATAAACTATTTCTCCTTCAAGTTTCCTTCTTCTGGATATATGCCGTATTAAACTAAACATTTAAACCAGGGAAGGATCTATGATGCGATCTTATCATCTGGGCTTCAGTCACTTTCTCACAGACCTGACGTGGCTACCCTCTCGCTTTTCTACAAATATTTTAATGGCAACTGCTCTGACGATCTATTTTCCCTGGTGCCCTGACTGCATGAATTTAAACGTGCCACTAGATTGGCGTTTAGATCCCACCCGTTTACTGTTGAAATAACTAAATGCAACCGTCACTTCTACAGTGAAAGTTTCTTTTCTCGCACTTCCCGCCTCTGGAACTCACTTCCGTTTACTTGATAAGTACAATCTTCAAAAATTTAAATGCAACGTCAATCGCCATCTTTTATCTTCTTAAATCCCGTTCATCTTTTGTCATTTCCTCAATCCCCCCGAAACTGTTTTTTCTCACTTTCACTCTCTGTAACCCCCTGCGTATTAGTGGCATTCCCGTTTTGATTGTAGTGAAAAAAAACAACTCCCCCCCGCCACGCACAAAGACTCTCTATCTCTCTCTCTCTCTCTCTCTATATATATATATATATATATATATATATATATATATATATATATGTGTGTGTGTGTATATATATATATATATATATATATATATATATATATATATAAACATATATTATTAAATATAACAAAGAATGAATGTCTATTATGTCTGATAATGAACCGTTCTAATGTTCGAATATTTGCTTTTATTTCTGGTGAAAATAAAGACAAAAATTGTCCAACGTTTGGATATTTTTTTTTATTAAGTTGGTACTAAGCTTTCGGCTAACATGACCCATCCTCAGAGTGTTTACACAGACATGAAACAAAGATATCCACCGTCAAAGCTGATATTTTGTTATTTTGACATAGAAAATTGCTATGCGACTATGACGGTCGCGAAATAGCAGGCGTAGATCGTAAGTTCAAGATGCAGTTCTATGACGTCATACCATGCGATAGACCGAAGTATTACAACAGAACCACTGTCTAGATACAATGTAATATGTTTTGACTAATTTGAAATATAATTTTGTTGAATATATAGCTGAAGGTTCTTTTTACTGTGTGTATGTGTGAGTATTATTGTGTTATCAACTAATATCTGTCTAATATTATTACATGACTATGTTTTTCTAGGAAATGCTGTTTTTTATATATATATATATATATATATATATATATATATATATATATATATATATATATATATATATATATAAGACTTAGATCAAATATGAAAACAATCTAGATTGATAAACATTTCCTATTTGTTCTTTATCTTTTTCATATATATATATATATATTATGGCTACTCGTTTCCGAACGCACCCGTCTATAGGGTGAATAACCAGTCTCCGTTGCAGACGGCTGCTAAGGTACTTTTTTGATTGTTCAACCCCCACAGATCTCACTTTTGTTTCATACAGCAACCATGCTGAGCGACCTTAGTCACTGAAATCAATAACAAACAACCTAGATGGAAAATCCCTACTAAAGAAAGATTACGCCTCCGACAGGAATCGAACCTATACTGCTTAATGGAAAAAGGTGATACAGGTTCGATTTCGATGTTTAAGAAAATAAAGAAGCAAGGATCGTAACTTAAGCACGTGTGCCCACTAAAAATAATGTTTATAGTAATAATATATATATATATATATATATATATATATATATATATATATATATATCTCCTTACTCTGTCCTGGACATCGAGTTCTACCTGGATCATATCCTCTTGGAATTATTTTTATACATATATGTATGTGCATATATAATTGCATATGTATGTGTATATTCACCACTAATATTGTCTATATATATATATATATATATATATATATATATATATATATATATATATATATATATATATATATATATATATATATATATATGTATATATATATGTATATATATATATATATATATATATATATATATAAAAGAAGGTTAAACACTAATATTCCATGGTTATAATTTATTACATTCGAATCGTAATTACGATCCAATTCATTAGACCTACAAATTCAAAAAGAACTCGGCAAAAACAACTCCGAGAATAAAAAGATAAAATTTAGTGAGAGTATATCATAGTGAGTGTATGTATCAGAGTGGGTGGCGAATGTGAGTGTTAAATGAAAACTATAGAGAGGGGTAACAGACGTGAGAAGAACAAGAAGGCCTAAAGGTGAAGGTGGGGACTAAAATTTAAGAGATAGATGTTTTAAAGAGGGGGGGGTAAAAGACGGTTTAAGTGAGTGAAACACCGATAAATATGAATATATGATGTCTGGATTCATCACAGAATTACTGACCTAAATAAAATTAAAGACTGTATAAAACAGACTGTCGTAACTCGTGTTGACTTACTCTGTCCTAGACATCGAGTTCTACCTGGATTCTATCCTCTTGGAATTATTTTTATACATATATGTATGTGTATATATAATTGCATATGTATGTGTATATTCACCACTAATATTGTCTATATATATATATATATATATATATATATATATATATATATATATATATATATATATATATGGTTTCTTGATAAAATCCAAAGAAGAATTTGTAATAGACAATTTATACATATTTGCGAAGAAGAATTTGCAACACAAATATTTAAAACTAATGACTGGGCAAAATTATGGCTGAAAGCCGTTTCTATGGTTGAAGATGATGAATTACTTTCTACCCCACAACCACGTCCCCCCCCCACAGACGCATTATCGTTGCTCTATCGCTATTTCCATGGAAAATCTTCTGACGAACTACATTCGTTAACTCTTCCAGGTCTCATCATTTTACAAGCAATACTCGTTCTTGTGCTAAAGTTTTTCGTCGGCATGAAGTGGAAAGATGATATTGAATCGGTTGCTAGCTCTGGTGTTAGCAAAGTCAGTTCACTGTGTCATGATAGACATTTTTTTCACGCCAGAATCTTTCACCTTGATAAGTCTATCATTCGTCCAGACATTGAATATTCCTTACACATCTGGTCTGTTGATTCTGCTATGTATTTACAGATTCTTCTTGATAAAATCCGAAGGAGAATCTGCAATGTTATTGGTCCTGATCTGGCATCTCGGCTTCAGTCCCTTTCCCGCCGCCGTAACGAAGCTTCCCTGTGCCTTTTCTAAAACTTCTTTCATGGTAATTGTTCTGACGAGCATTCCGCTATTGTATCTAGACTTCATGAATTTAAGAGCATTACTGGATTGGCGACACGGTCTTAGCATTTTACATTTGAAATGGTTAGATGTAACCGCAAGTTCTATGCTGACAGTTTCTTCTCACGCACTTCTCGTTTGTGGAACACTCTTCCGACTTCACGTTTCCCTGTCAACTGTGATCTTCAAAAATTTAAATGCAATGTCAATCGTTATTTTTTCTTATTAAATCTCGGTTCTTTTATTGTTCGCTCTATTTTATATTATTTTTCTTCCCATATTCTCCCCCATTAAGTAACCCCCTTACGTCTTAGTGGTTTTATTGCCTTTCTTGTGGTGAAATTATTGAATATATATATATAGAGAGAGAGAGACTAAACACTATATTATTTTTATCTAGACAAGATATCACATTATGTTTATCTAGACTAAATACCACATTATGTTTATATAGACTAAATACCATATTATGTTTAGCTAGACTAACACATTATGTTTAGCTAAATACCACATCATGTTTAGCTAGACTAAATATCACATTATATTTATCTAACCTAAACACCATATTATGTTTATCTAGACTAAATACCACATTATGTTTATCTAGACTAAATGCAATATTATGTTTACCTAGGCAAAACACTGTTTAACTAGACGTATA
>OZ038492.1:83052310-83054810 GCA_964036315.1 Acanthosepion esculentum | reverse complement strand
AGCAAGAGAAATAAGATGAAAGAAAGACGATTCAAAAATGAATAATTATCATAATGCTTCATCTGAAATATTCGGACAATTTTAGACTATTAAGTGTTAATACATCTAGGTGTAATCAAGCAACAGAAATGAGATGTAATAAAGATTAATCAAAATTAATGACAATGTTTCGTTTAACTAATTAAAACAACTTAAATCTATTGCGTCTTATTACTACGAAGTGTAAACAAGCAACAAACGTAAGATGAAAGAAAAACAAGTCAAAATTAATAATTATAGTTATGAATAATGAAAAGTGGCCCCCTCGTTTTGCTACTCTCCTCTTTGAGAGAGCTATTTCTGTTTACTGGGACTATAAAAGGACTCTATATGCGAACCTTGTATTCTAAGTTGAATAAAGTTTTCTTAAGGCCATTGTCATTACAATAATGTCAATGCTTCACCTTCAAAATAGAGAGAAGAATCTTTAATTACTAGGTCTGATCAAACAATAGGAATCAGATGAATAATGACAAAATTCAGTCTTATGTCTTATGAAACTCGGTGTAAATACACAATAGAAATAAGATGTAAAAAGCGTGTCATTAATTTTGACTCAAATCTATTTCATCAAATACCGTTATTCCCCATGTATAATACAATTTTTTTTCTAAAAACATAATAAGCAAAATTCGGGGTGCGTATTATGCACAGCCAATAAAAAAATCTTTAAAAAATTGCCGTTTCACAGGTCGATTTCAGTTGCGAAATGACTACTCACCACAAACATACGACAATTTGACACTAACATTCGGCGACTGAGACCCCATTAGGATGTCAAATACAATCACATTTACCTAAAAATATTTACAGATATAAAATAAAATAAGAATTATCATGAAACTAAATTAGAATAATATTATTCTAAGTTTAAAACCATTTTTTAATAAGCGTAGGAAACGCTGGCCGTAATGAAATTGAAGAGGTATAATTTATAGTGTTTGATTACCAAACAAGACGTGCGTGTTATGCGTGAATAGAAGCCCTTTTCAACACAGTTTTAGGGGTGCGTATTATGGATGAAGGCGTATTATACATGGGGAATTACAGTACGTGTTCGTGCCAAATATAACGTGTATTAATAATAATGTCAGGTTAAAAAATATGCACAAATTGCTCAAAGATGATTTTTTTTTATCTTTGGAGTTCGAAAATAAAGTTGGCGAGTATAGACTTCGAAATGTCATAAAGAGAGATGCGCATTTCTCAGGGTATTTCAGCCTTGTTTTGCTGCTATGGCTTCTTGTGGTGTAATAGAAAACTAACACGCTTGTGTTAGTTTCCCATATTAAAAACGGATTCGATTTCTATCGGCAGGTTCGTCAATAAGAATTTCGATATCTGTTACAGCAGACGATAATTTCACTGTCAAAAAAAAAAAAAAAAAAAAAACGTTTATGGTATTAAATCACACCTGTGTGTGTTTTTTTTTTTTTTTTTACTGATGCCAGAGCTGCCATCTTCTCTGTGTTTTTCTTCTAAACTACCTATCATCTAAACTATCGTAAAGAAAGGACAAATTCCTGTTTATCACAAGCAAATAGAAATAGAAAAATAACGGACAGGTTGCTTGTTAAGTGCCGTAAATATGCGGAACCGTTTTCCTCTAAAAAAAAAAAAAAAAAAAAAACAGCTGTAAAGATTCAAAAATAAAAAGAGTACAGCGGAAGTCAATCCCGAATTTATTAGTTAAAATTCATTGAAACAAACTAAAGGAATAGCAATGGCCAGCTTCATGCCTGAAATAGTTACGTATTCCGAACCGGTGACAGCGGTCGGTGTTCAATCACAAGTATAAAACCCGGATTCTTGCACAGTAAATATGATTTGTTTTTATTATGGTGTATTAAACCTTTGTGGGTTATTTAAAACCAGAAAATATTTTTAGCTTGTAAGATCTTCTTTTGGGAGATTATAATGAATTACTGATACAAGTCTTACTAATTAACCCATAACAGGAGGAGAACAGGTGGATTCATACCTTTCCCAAGGGTATTTGCATGTAAGTGAATATAAAAGAAAAACCCGAATTCGAACTCGGCTCTCCGATTTTCAATTCCGAGCCGTTATTCATTACACCGACAAGACATCCTAGCTTACAGCACCTGTATTCCCAAGTGGTCACCCATCTAGGCTCCGACCAGGTTCGACATTGCTTAACTTTCATGATCGTTCGCGAAGTCTCTAGCAAGTTAAAAAAGAAGACAAAGGAAATTTATACTCGTATACGAAACAGTTACGTACTTATTACTTTATTTATTATTGATTTGTTGGGGTGATCTGAGATCGAACTCGTGGTATGTCTGGTGCCTTCATTAATTTAATCTCTGTGTTATGTTAGACTACCAATAAAAGTTCAAAATTCTTCGTAGAGAATATATTATAGCAAAGTGAATGATTAAGCCCAATTTGATTTTTTCTCCTTTTACCTTTTTTTTTTTTTGCCCGTTTTGGTTGAAAC
>OZ038492.1:83042310-83047310 GCA_964036315.1 Acanthosepion esculentum | reverse complement strand
ATCTATTTTTGATTCATTTTCTTTTATTGTTCTTGCTAATTACTAATGTGTTTCTTTGATGTATTGCTTTACACTCAGTAACCCCTTGGGTCTTAGTGGCTTTATTGCCTTGGGGGTGAAATGATATATATATATATATATATATATATATATATATATATATATATATATATATATATATATATATATATATTTCAAAGTCTCAAACACTAATATTACAGTTATAAGTTATTACATTGGAATCGTAATCACGATCCAATTCATGAAACCTACAAATTCAAAAAGAAAACAGAAAATATCTAACATATCTGAAATCCTAGAACATTCCACCATGTAACACGCTGTTTGAACCTTTCGGAGGCGACATGGTTAATTTAATTAGGAAGATTAAGTTCAGGGATTCTTCCAACTACTTCACATCTAAAATTAGGAAAGACATTAAAAACTTAATTAAAGTTTTTATAACTCCAAAAAATTATGGATTAATGCTGATAAATCCAAAATTATCTATAAAATGAAAGCTTCTGAATATGACAAACTCATCACTGACAAAATTACCAGCACTTATAAGAAAGACAAGGACAATAGCACTTCATCTTCTACTAATGAAAACATCACCAAATTTGCTATTTATTTTATGTAAATTCTTTTCATAGCGTCTGATAAGCTTAATAACATTATCATTAAAAGACGAAAGAAAATCACCATATTGATACATTATTTTTAATCCTATCTAAGCTTTCGACTTCCATAAGCCATTATCAAAGATGACAATTACATTACAATATATTAACCAATACATGGACAAAACAATAATGATAGTCTGTTTTTGTTTGCATGGAAGATTTCCAAGCAACGACAAACTCGTGCATACGAGCCGCTGAAAGCAAAAATCGCAACGCAGCTCATGACATCACACATGACCACGCGAGAGTGAAAACGAGAAGTATTAAATTGGAAGCCGTTGGTATAAACCAATGGCTTCTGTTATCAATTATAGGTATTTAGGAATATTTGTGGAGATTTCATAGTTTATTTTGTTCAGGTTAGGTTTCAACTGTTTTATGTATATAGCTTCAAGAATTTTTAGTTTTTGTTTATTGATTTCATGTTTAAGTATATGCGAAAATATATATATATATATATATATATATATATATATATATATATATATATAATAAAAAATGCATGTTTTTATATTATGTATTATAAAGATGTTACATACGGACAAACAAGTACTCACTAAAAAGATGGATTTTTGTTTCGATACGCACGCATCACGACAGGTGAGGAAAATATATATATATATATATATATATATATATATATATATATATATATATATATATATATATATATATATATGCAAGTTTTATTATTGACTTCTGTATATATTCCTTCTGTTGTGGGATGAATACATATTTGTTTTGCTTTCATTGATGTCAAAATTAAAAAAAAAAACAGCAGTGAACGAAATCGGTTAGTGTTTTCCTTACGCAAATATAAACGAGATAGCTAACAGACAAGGTCTATGACGAAAACGGTGAATGCTTCTGATAAAGCAACAATAAAAAGAAAAAAACCCAGATGAGAGGATAAATATTATGACTGGTGGGCCGGGAGATGTTGAACACACGAGGTTTATGCTCTGGACGTCAAAAGAATTCTAGGTTGAAAAGGCAAATGAAATGGTAAATGAAAAAGCGAGGACAATGTAGGCGACAACCACCGCTGGGGAAAGGAGAAAGAAAAGCGATCAGGACATACAAGACGTCGATAAGGGTGAATCAATAAATTTAAACTGAATTGTCAGCTGAATTTTTCCCCGCATAATGTTCGATCTATGAGATTAATAGGAACTGATTAAGTGCATTGAAAAGGTAGGAGACTGACTTAAAAAATATTTATTCTTTTAATATTAATGCTTTTTCCATCATTACGAAACTGATGTATGATTAGTGTAAAATTGTAGTGATGTCCTCCCTCTAATGAGGCTATTGTGGACACTTCCACTTACTATAAAGTCAGTAAGATAGTAAGCCTCGGGAGAACGGTGATATAAACCGTTCATTACTGTCGAACTCTCCGCCTCGGCGGAGAGAAACCCGTACGAAGCTTTGCTGAAGGGCAAAGTTTCGTCCGGGGAGGTAGACAGGCAATGAACCCGTTTATACGGGTTCGAAGGGATTATTTTTGGCCGAGCCTACGGGCTCGGAAAACCCACGCTAAACCGGCCTTGTGCCACATACGACCCACGTGGGTGGGGGAGTTGAATATAATGGTGATATATACTGTTCTATTGAGGCTGTTCGCAGCTCCTGTCGAACTCTCTGCCTTGGGCAGAAAGGAACCCGGACGAGGCTGTGCCGAAGGGCAGAGTTTCGCCCGGGGAGGTATACAGACCCGAACTCGTTTATGTGGGTTCTACGGGGATTTTGTGGCCGAGCCTACCGGCTCGGATGATTCACGTTATACTCGGCCTTGTGCCACATATAACCCTCATGTGGTGGGGGCTGTTAAATATAACAGTGATATAGACTGAACGCTGGTCAACCGAGACACACTCCCAAGTTGTGTAACACACTTCTGTTGTATTTACTGTTCAATACACTATTTATCTGCAACCTCTTGTTTTGTTATTCCTTAACCAATTACTTGGTCACAACAAAAATATGTATCCATTAAAATCCGCTCCTGTTTAACGTCTGTGCTATATATATATATATATATATATATATATATATATATATATATATATATAAAGAATTAATCGATTTATTTTTAATCCGATATTTTTATTGCTTCACTAAAAATAGCCGTTGAAATAAAATATACAAACACAAGACTGAATAAAAAGTTTAACCACAGTAACTTCTCAGTCAGCATTAATGTAACTTTAATGTAACGAAAATGACATGTTCTGCATTAATTAATTATAGTTAAGGATCGGAAGCTCATGAAGGACTGAAATAAATTTCAAATATATATATATATATATATATAATTCCAGAATCATTTCCCAACTTATTCAAGATGACTTTCGCCCTCTCCAACATTCTGACTTTCTGTCCTGGAACATCAAGGTGATTCACAGGTTTCACGTAGAATTCATTTTCAAGTCTTTTTCCACTGCTCTTTGAACTGTCATAGCTGAAACTCCTCTCTCAAGTGCCAAGCGTGTTATGGATTGAGTTAGATTTTTTTTTTAATTGTTCTCTTTAACTCTAAGTTGAAATGATGATCACTCTTCCTGTTGTGACCTCCTGAACCAGTTTCCCTCTCTACTCTTCCCTCTATTTAAAACCTATTCACCGATCTCTTGATGGTTCTTGAATGGGCTTTGAACATGGAAGCCAGAGTATGAATGTTGGTACTGTTATTGAAGACCTGAATTATCTTTTCCTCTCACCATTGCTCACATGGGAAAACAGTAAGGCTGACACAAAATGATTTTAACCTGTTTTCTTTTTACCTGAATAAATCAAAGGATTTTTCAGTGATTCTTACGATAAATGGTATCAAAATGGCTAAACGTCTTATATGAAAACCTGGAAAAAGTAACTAAACTAGTTTAATTTTTTTTAAGTATTAAATATTTTGTAGGATGGATAATTAGGCTGTTACACGATTTGAACAATTTTGCTGTTACATCCGATATATATATATATATATATATATATATATATATATATATATATATAAATTTACATATATATATATATATATATATATATATATATATATATATATATATATATATATATATATATATACCAATTCCCAAGAGGATAGAAATTTGTAGGTTTGATGATTTGGATCGTGATTACGATTCCAATGTAATAAATTATAACCATGGAATATTAGTGTTTGAGCCTTTTATATTATATTATATTATATATGTAAATTTACATATATATATATAAATTTGTAAATATCGATATATTTAGATTAACAAAGATCGATGACTTTTAGATAATTACATATTTATATTGATACAATACTTTATTTATTAAGAGACATTTTTGACGACATAAATTTTTGATGAATATATATTATATTACCTATAAAAAGTGAACGCATATCAAGGTGTATGCGACAATCCTCGTGTCCGTGAATTTTAAAGTGATTGTCGCAAAACCATGGCCAACAAAGCCTCACGATGATGCCAAGCACTAGCCTTCGCTAAACAAAGCCGGATATCATTGTTGATAAGTGATATTTAACACAATTATTTGATAAAAACTGTTGTCATTTTTCCCCTGACCAAACGCATCACCTTCCTTCTTTCTCAATTTACCAGACAAACTTGATTTCATTGTCTGTTCCTTGAAATTATTCTCCCGATTCTGGTAATATTAACTATCAATTGCGGTTGAAAGGGGAAAAAAAACCTATTTCATGACGGCAATCATATCCGACAGATGTTTTGTATTGTTTGTTACTGCTTATCTAGCCAACATTGCCCGATGTCTTTTGACAAAGAAAGTTGGAGAAAAGTGAATCATTCATTTTTTTTTTTTTTTTTGCTTTACCTCTTTAATTAAAAGATTATACAGCCACTTTGTTCATTTTTTTTTAACAATTTGGCACCGTTTTTATTTGGGCTATCATCAGGTGTGTTTCTGTTAAGAAGAAAAACAGTTAGCAGTTGTCCATATTTTTCCTAAAAACCTCCATATTCAGCTATTCACATACCAATGTCTAACAAAGAAATGCCTTTGTTCATTTATATAAGTGTCTCGAGTTTTTTTTCTAAAGTAAAAAAAAAAGATGCTTTTATATTCTATTGTATATTCTGCGATTAGATGCTGGAAATTCTTCGATCCAAAATCTGATTATTTTTGGAATCTGTTCTTGGTCGGGTCGAAATCTCTCACCCTTTTCGCAGTTACATCATGAATAGGTTGTAACATGTAAGAAGTTACGAAACAGAAAAAAAAAAGAAATTAATTAATATAGAAAGAAAGAAAGAAAGAAAGAAAGAAAGAAAGAGGGAGAAC
>OZ038492.1:83027310-83039810 GCA_964036315.1 Acanthosepion esculentum | reverse complement strand
CTGTCTCTGTAACGCTAGTGATGTTATGGTAGTTGGTAAAACAAATCGTGAAATGTACCCATAATAATACACCACTACCTACCTTAGGTCTTTCCGAAGACTTGGTAGGTAGTGTGACCATAGCAAAAATCGGAATATAATAATAATAATAATAATAATAATAATAATAATAATAGATCAATTACAAATAGCTGTACCAAATATTATATAACAACTAGAATATTCGTTCTTCTCGTAGATCTTAATAACCTCAGCATATGTTTTTTTTATTTTCTTATTAATTCAATAACAAGCTTTCAGATTTTCTTTTAAAGAAAGAACTGTACCGCCCCCCTCTGACATGTCCTAACGGCAAACATAATTTCTCTTCGGGACCATTCGGAAGTAAAATTTATGAATTATTAATTTCCGGGGACGAGTGCGGTTAACTGAATCCGTGAAAAATGAAACTTCTGATAAGGAGAACCACTGTATTTTGAATTTATAATATGCTTGTTACTCGTTTGAACATGACTTTAATCTAGGCTTGTTTTTTTCTATTGTTTGCAGGCATCATTGTCAGGGAGAGTTACACACCAAGAGTAGTTCCTCTGATTGCCTTTGGAAACAAATATGGTAAGATATTAGTATTTAGTCGTTTTTTTTTCCTCTTCGTTATATGTATAAATGTTGTTTTCTTTTTGTTTGTTTTTTTCTAAATTTTATTTTGTTTACTTTTCTCTTCATCTATATCCACATGTTAATCTATATCACTTCATTTAGTATGTTTTTTTCTTTCCATATTTTCAGTCTATTCTCTCTGTTCGTAGCCATCAATTTCAGTCGCTTCATTATCTATCTATCTATCTATCTATCTATCTATCTATCTATCTATCTATCTATCTATCTATCTATCTATCTGTCTGTCTCTATTTCAGTCACTTCGTTATATATCCTTCTATCTATCTATCTATTTCACTCACTTCATTATCTATCTATCTATTTATGTCTCGTCCTTATCTATCTACCTATCTATCTATCTATCTATCTATCTCAGTCTCTTCATTATCTATTTCAGTCTCTTCGTTATCTATCTATCTATCTATTTCTCTCTCTTCATTATCTGTATATATATATATATATATATATCTATTTCTCTCTCGTCCTTATCTATCTATCTATCTATCTATCTCAGTCTCTTCATTATCTATCTATTTCAGTCTCTTCGTTATCTATCTATCTATTTCTTCATTATCTATCTATCTATCTATCTATCTATTTCTGCCTCGTCTTTATCTATCTATCTATCTATCTATTTCTGCCTCGTCTTTATCTATCTATCTCTCTATTTTGTGTCGTTTTTATCTATCTATCTATCTATCTCAGAAAATCTACTACTTCCAGAAAAACTTATACTGGTTTAACTTATACTCTCTCTCTCTCTCTCTCTCTCTCTCTCTCTCTCTCTCTCTCTCTCTCTCTCTTTCTTTTTTGTATCTATCGCTTCACTGTCGAACATTTTTTTATTCTTTTTCTCTTTCTTTTATCTGTAAGAATTTCAGCACAAGTGAACTTCTTTCTGTCTTACCTTCTCGCCATTGAACAATTTGTAGCCAATCACCTTTAACCTTTCACCTTTAACTCCAAAACAAAGAACCTTTGAACTCATATGTGTCGTCTTGCCTGGAAAAACAACTTTGTGTGATTCTAGCTCAATGCAAAATCCGAACGAAATAGTGTTTTTCTTTAATGCTATGTGTTTCAAATGATGATCATGACTCTCCACGGTTTCCTTTTTGTATTTATTAATCTTTGAATTACCATGCTCTCTTGCGAAATATAATGGAGCAGTTTCCCGTTGATTTCCCCGTGGTTTAAATTTATAGTATTCCTCCTCTTCCTCGTCTGATTGTCACCCAATGCTAGAGAACCCAGTCTGCTCTGGTATTTAACCAATAACCAAGCAGGAAGAAAATGGATTTATGCCTTTCTCTCGAGAGTATCAGTGCGAAAGTGAACGCAACAGACGATGCTGGGGTTTGAACTCTTCACTTTTCGAATAGTCAGCTTCGTTTGAGGACATTTCATTTCGGCCAGTATCACTCATCCTTCTCCTATCTTAGTTGCATTATTAGCATGCAAAATATTCTTCTCGCCTTTGCAACGTTTCGCTCGTTGTGCCCCCCCCCCTCCGGTCTTGATCAGGTGTATTTCGACCCGGGTAACCTACAGGGAATTCTGAACTGAATCCTTTATCTAAGAGATTAAATAAAAGAAAGTTCCCTCTAGTTTACCTTGATCGACATACACATGATGATGTTCGGGGGCGCGCTGGGGTTGATATTGTCCCAACGAGCGAAATGATAACAACAACAAAGATGGGGATAATAGTTCCTATCTTGTCATCCTCGTCATTGTTATTTTAATATTGTTGTTATTATGGCTGCTTGTTTTTCCCTGGTAAGGTTTCCCAATAATCCAGCAATCCCTTCAGTTTTCTACCTGATCTTAACTTGCACAATTCCTAGTGGATCGCCGTTCCTGCCCAACCATAATGTTTTATTCGACTTTATCTAATGAAATGTAATCATATAATTTGCTCTGAACTGTGATTAAGAATGGTTATGTTTCTCAATTCATATGTCCTCTGCGCGCAATTTTCTGTTATTTTCTGATTCTTACAAAAATTTACTTTGTTTATTCTCTTGGGCAGTTTTTTTTTATTATCTGTGGAGCGGCTCGGATTGAGGAATCGGAGAGCCGAGTTCGAATTCCAGCCGAATCCATTACATTCAATTACGTGCTAATACCCTTGGGAAAGGTATGAATCCTCTCCTTATCTCCCCCCAGCTATGGGTAAATAACAAGACAGACCTGGTTCTATAACCTTGGATGGCAGCTGGTCTACCGCAGAAAGAAATGGCAACCTACTGCGAGAAAACAATCTGCCTCGTCACTCATGAAGGATACATGATCGCCTATCAGACATAGCCCATAACTGACTGAATGGCTGCTCGGATTGAGGAATCGGAGAGCCGAGTTCGAATTCCAGTAGAATCCATTACATTCACTTATGTGCTAATACTCTTGGGAAATGTATGAATCCTTTTCTTATGGGTAAATAACAGGACTGCCCGGGTTCTATAGCCTAGGATGGCAACGGGTCTACCGCAGAAAGAAATGGCAATTTACTGCGGGAAAAAAATCTGCCTCGTCGGTCATGTAACGAAAGATACATTATCGCCTAAATGGGTATCACACAGGGCACATAACAGACTGAATAGCGGCTCGGATTGAGGAATCGGAGAGCCGAGTTCGAATTCCAGTAGAATCCATTACATTCACTTACATGCTAATACCCTTGGGAAAGGTATGAATCCTCTCCTTCTCCCCCCAGCTATGGGTAAATAGCAGGTCAGACCGGGTTTTATAACCTTGGATGGCAGCTGGTCTACCACAGAAAGAAATGGCAACTTACTGCGGAAAGAAAAATCTGCCTCGTCGGTCATGTATCGAAAGATACATTATCACCTAAATGTGTATCACGCATGGCACATAACTGATTGATACGTTACTTGCTGGCAAGGCCAAATGAAAATTGCGCAGTTATCACTGGATCGCTGTTCCTAGCTAGCCATTATTCTGTTCGTTTTTGTATAACTTAACTTTTATCTAATTTGTTCTATTAGTATAATTTGTACTGAACTGTTATTAAAAGTGATTGTATTTGTCTATTCAAGTGCCATCAGCGGAAAAATTTTCAGTCATTTCCTGACTCTAACTAGAGATCAATTGACATTAAGTCTCTTCCATACCCCAGCACTCTCCCCAGTGTTCTTAATTGGAAGACTATAGGAATAGAAAACGATACCTTCCAAAAACTAAGCACAATAAATAAAAATGTCCTTGGAAACAAAGATATGATCGCTCAGCCCATCCGTAATATCAATTCTCCTATATGGTAGTCACTGTTGGACACTTTTCCTTCGCATATGAAAAGGAGAACTAAGGCAACAGATATGGGGTTCTACAGAAGGATGCTGAGAATACTATGGATGAAATATGTGAGCAACGTGGAAGTTTTAAGAAAAATGATAACGAAAAGGAGACTTTTGATTAGGATCAGAAAGAGACAATTTTCTTGGATACATCATGAGAAAAGAGGGCCTGGAAAATCTGACACTCACAGGATATTTTGAAGGCAAAATGAGACAGAGGGACACAGCAAATAACCTACCCAAACGAAACAGTGTAAATATATGGTGTTGTAGAGTTACTTTCCGCAGTGGAAACTGTATTTGGACTAAATTCGGTCCTAAATAACTTCAGCGTACAAAAAACGTTAGGAACTTGTTATAATAAGTATTACGCATAGTAATCTAGTTGTGGTAGCTGACTACTTTCGTATTCGACTCCCCGTCGACCCTCACTGACTCCTACTTATATTAGGTGGGAGAGTCTATTATCTATAGACTAGGTGTGTTTCACCATAACAGATGGCAGAACCAGGAATAGGAGTGATGGTAAAAGGACGAAAATTACCAGTGACAGGAAGTAGTGGAGTACCATGATCACCCACTTCTTGCCGGGACACGGCACATAGAAGAAGAATCAGAATGATAGACATTTTTTCTTCTGCCTTTATCTATTGCGTAATTGTCTGCCTTGAAAATTAGCATTTAATGTCCTGGCTTTGACTGGATTGACCCTGAACATGGAGGAATAGCAAGAGGTCAAATATTATTTTAAAGACACAAGAGATAGGAATTCGTGGAGAGCCACGATCGCCTACGACCTGAAAAGATACAACACATGAAAAAAGGTATAGTTTTGATGACGTGAGAGAAAGATTTTCAACAAGGTCGAGATAATGGGCAGATAATCTTTAACGTTGTCCCTCATAGATGTGTAGGACATTTATAGTGTTATATCGCCTTTGTTCGACTGGAGAGAAGCTTTCTTCATGACTTTTACAATGAGTGAACAATTTGCTATTCGTTTTTTTTTCTTTTTTTTCCTTGTTAGGTATTCGGTTGGAGCCTGTTAAGTGGTCGGTAGGACTAGTTGTGACACGCTGGTTGTGGGTGGCAAAAGAGAGTTCTACCGCTGTTATATTATTTAACGGAATAAAGAAATAAAAAAAAACATTACAATGGTAGATGGCACTTGAAGATAAAGAATTTTTAAAGTCTCTTTCACTGTCTTTGTTCATTGGATGTGGGTGACAGTCGCTTTGGGCTTGCCTTTGAAGTTTGGACTTGTTGACCTTTTCAGCTGATTTCAACGCCCAAATAAAGTCGGTTAGAACAATACCCTAAATTTATATATATATATATATATATATATATATATATATATATATATATATATATATTGGCATAGTAGATATAAATATACAGATGAAAGTAGTCAGTCAGTCTACTAACCCCATATATTTAAATCGACCCCGTAAAATCAGGCACGCACGCACACACAAACATACATACACAAACGTGCACACACACACACACATAAATATGACCGTGTTTTGAAAATGAAACTTTATATAAATACATACATACAACAATCTATTTCTTGTTCACGGTTAATATATTTTAACCTTGAAAATAGTTAAATGTATAACCGAAAGCGCTCATGAACATGGACACACTATTTCGACCGTGTTTTGAAAATGAAACATTATATAAGTTCATACATACAACAATCTATTTCTTGTTAATATATATGTATGTGTGCGCGCGTGTGTGTGTCTGTGTGTGTGTGTGTGTGTGTGTGTGTGTGTGTGTGTGTGTGTGTTTAAACGTATTTGTTTAAACGTTATTTTTATGGATACTCTATTATAAAACACATTAAATGTATATATGTTTTATAACACCAAATATACATGTTAACAGAGAGAGACGACATATATATGTCTGTGTCTATGTCAGTGTGTGCGTATATACGTACATACACACACACACACAATTTTTGGTTGTTTCCCCAACATCGAAGTTTCTTAGTAATGTCCATTCTTCAAGGGGTTCTGTTTTTTAAATTATATTTTCAATTTAAAAAAAAAAAACAGAACCCCTTGAAGAATTGACATTACCAAAAAACTTCGAAGTCGGGGAGAGCAACAAAAAATGACATTTAAAAGTTAAATAATCTTTTTATATAATATTATAAATGCTCTATTTCTAATATTATTTTAACATGTTTTTAATATTGAGCATTATATATAAAATATCTGCTGTTTCTTAATTTTTAGATCTTCTTATATATATATATATATATATATATATATATATATATATATATATATATATATATTTAATTAATTAATTTATATATATATATATATATATATTCAATTACTTTCTGAGGAAGGACCGAGGTGGTCTGAAATATCAAATATATAAAAACATATAAATAAATACTTTCACAAAAAAACACCCAATTTTTTTCTTTTAATTTGCAACTTTCCAGTTGTTTTATCCATATTATATACATATCAAGAAAGTATACGTGGCTTCTCATTATGCTATATATATATATATATATATATATATATATATATATATATATGTGTGTGTGTGTGTGTGTGTGTGTGTGTGTGTGTGTGTGTGTGTGATATTTGTGTGTGTGTGTTTGACTATACTAATTGATAACAAAAAAGTTTATTTTTAATGACGACACAATTGGTACCACTTAGCTTCAGTTTAAAAACATCTCTGTCAAACAGGCAAAGCTATTATATTAATAAAACGAATAAAGAAAATAAAATAACAGCTGCTATCTTCAGGTGCGTAGCAAACCTCCAGGTTGGACTTTTATGGCATTCAAATATGGAATAGTCCATGCTCACTTAATGGCTGGGCTTAGACAGCATAGCAGGTACTTGCGTTCGTGCCGCTACTTTTAAAGGAATTCCAAATTTTTGCTCAAAAGTCACTCTTGTTAGGAGATTTCCATAATACCTACAGCCTAATCATAAGCAACTCATCTTCAATCCAGGTGTCCAAGCAAATGCTGTTCTCAATGTTTCCCATTCAACGTCCGAAGTATTACTGACTTTGTTTTTTAGCTCTCACACATATTTAGGAAGTGTCGTACTATAAGCATACTCCTTTCTCGCGAAGATATTCTTGTATTTACAGAATCATTGTTTTTACGAATCTTCATAAGATATTCATGGTTTCTTTCTGCCCTTTCCAGTTGCACGACAGACTATTTCGTAGTTCAACATTTCCTCCAATTACAAGAAGCGGCTGAATTCGTATTACATGCATATGATGCTTCAAGATATTTTAATTATTATTAATATTATTATTCTATGAGCAATGTCTCTTGCTATACTTTGTAGCTCTTAGTAAAATTTGTCTTTTCATTATCTCTTCCACTCCCTGTTCTGCCAACCAGTTACATAAACTCACGAGATAGATTACCCGCTGCTTTCTTATCTCATTTGCCTTCAATATACCCTGTGAGTGTCCAATTCTCCAGGCCCTCTTTCCTCATTACGTGTTCTGGAAATTTCAACTGTCTCTTTCTGATTCTAAGTATAAGGACCCCATTTGTTTCTATTTTCTGAAATAATTCCTCGTTGCTCTTGTGTTCAGTCCAGGATATTCCCAGGACTCCTCTGGGGAATCACATTTCTGTCGCCTCAAGTTTCTTTCCATCTATTAGAAGACTGTCCAACATTCTCTGTCATAGAGGAGGATTGATGTTACATAACAGTTTGGTGCTCTTTTCTCTGTTTCTAATGAAAAATTCCTTTTTCTTAATACTTTGCCTAGCTTTTTGGAAGGCATCTATCGTCATCTGTTAGAACACTTCCCACGTCGTAATTGCTTCATTTCGACATCTCCAATTCCTATTTCGCACTGACAACCATACATTGTGTATTATTTATTTATTTATTTATTTATTTATTAGTCGGATCCCGTTGTCTCTGCAAGAATTGCTTAATTTAATATTGTTCCTATTAATATAGATAAATTATATTTCCCTAATATATATCTATATGTAGTCTTAAGCAGTAGATTTAGAACTTTCCAAATGAGATGTTGCGAAGACCCCATTGTCAGCCAGTCAATTAAGATATGAATAATTCATGTTTTTCAATCAAGATTTCCAGTAAAATGGCGACTGGGTTTGTAGACGTAGAGCTGTGCAATTAGTGAAGATCTGCGAGAAGAATGAAAATATGGCTGGGTAAATGGAATGTCGATTTTTTTTATCGTCAACTCCACTTTGGCATACATGAGTAATCATGGAATATCTAATAAAATAAATTTTAAAAAAAAAGGGAATATAAAAAGCGGCCCCGACATTGTGCAGAAGCTGCTTCTGCTTAGATCTGGCATGCAACAGGTCTGTCCCCTCGTTTTCCGGGTACGCCCGTCTGCTAAGCTGGCTAACTGCTGCGGACGCCTGATCAGGGACATTTTCTGTTTGGTTTTTGGTTTATACTGTAGCTATACTGAGTGGAGATTAGTTACAGTTTTCTGGGGGGAGAGCGCATAATCTGGCGGGATCCCCACTCTGAACAAGACTAGTAAGCTCAAACCGTCGGTCATGATTGATTCATTGTTCTGTTTTCTTTTTCGGTTAATCAACCTTTTGTAAGTTATTTAAAGCCATAAAATGTCCTTGGATTGAAAGAAATTTTTGGAAATGATTTTGGGATAAAAATTCTACTGATTAACACATAACAGATGGGAAAAGAGCTGGATTCTTACCTTCCCCAAAGGTTTCTGTGCGTAAATGAATATAAAGAACCCGGCTAGAATTTTTTTTTCAAGCATTTCACCCCAAGTAAGGCGGGAGAGCCACTAGCACGCAAGGGTTCACAGAGAGTGAAAGAGGGAAAAGACTGTGCATAGAGAGGATTGAGGAAAGGATATAAGAAGAACAGGGAACAAGTCAACTGAAGATGGCGATTGACGTTGCATTTAAATTGTTGAAGATTGTAGGTATCAGGGAAGCAAGTAAGCGGAAGGGAGTTTCACTGTCGGGAAGCGCGAGAAAAGAAACTGTTGGAGTAGAAGCGGTGGTTGCATTTAACTATTTCAACAATAAAATGGTGGGACCTAGATGCCAATCTAGTAGCACACTTAAATTCATGTAGTCGGGGCATCAGGGGAAAAAAAGCCCGTCAGAACAGTTGCCTAGAAAAGACAGAGGGAAGCCACTTCACGTCTACGAGAAAGTTTACTGAAGTCGAGATGTCAAGTAAGGACCGATTACATTGCAAATCCTTCTTTGGATTTTGTCGAGAACCTCGAGATGACCGGCAGGGGCACCAGACTTGATGCATGGACGAATGACAGATTTGTAGATGTGTAAGATGGGCTCTGACCAGCAAAACCTTGCAACCCAGTTCGGTCATGATGACTTGTGACTTCATGATGAACACAACCATCGGTAATTTCTGAAGAGAGCCCTCTACCCAATCTCATGCAAAATGTTTGAGCTTAACTAGTGGTATAGCTTTTAGGTACTCCCCGCGACAGTGCCGCGCGCTGGGGTCGCCTTCCCAAGCTGATAGCATCAAGGAGTCACCATCTTGATAAATCCACCATGATGTGATTCGTACCCGGATCTTATAGTAAAACCTCCAATATTCTATCCACAATATCAACAGTCGATCCGGCATTATTATTTTCAAACAAAAGATTTGTGATATCGGGAAATATTGATATGGCTCCCTGAATACTCCTGATATTTACGTCTGGAAGCCACACCTGATCAAAACTGTTAGAAACACTACTGCCATTGTACCATTTATAGGGAATTGCTGCACACACAAGGGGGAGGGGGCTAAGAAATTGTCGGCCCAAATCACTTCCTAAAATGTGACCAAATGAAGAAACGCAGGGTTTCTATTTAACTTTTCATCACCTCTCGTATCTATCTATCTATCTATCTATCTATCTATCTATCTATCTATCTATCTGTCTGTCTCTATTTCAGTCACTTCGTTATCTATCTATCTATCTATCTATCTATTTATGTCTCGTCCTTATCTATCTATCTATCTATCTATCTATCTATCTCATTCTCGACATGATCGGTCTATCTGTCTTAATCTCTTTACTATCTATCTCTCAATCTATCTATCTATCAGATATGTGGAGGGAACTGGAGGAAACACACTCGACTGCTATATATATATATATATATAATATGTGTGTGTGCGCGCGCGCGTGTGTGTGTGCGATTAGCATACGTGTGTTCCAAAAATAGATATACATTAAATCTAATTAAGATTAAGCATGCAGTTGCATATTTCTACACACGAGCACACACATTCACACACAGATGTGCATATATATATATATATATATATATATATATATATATATATATATATAATTTGTTTGAAAATTATAACATAAATATATTTAAAAACCCTTTATTCTACATTCAACACCATCACTCGATAAGACACCAGAAGTGTTGAAACAAAATGGCTATTTTTGTCGTGATTTTATAACATATTTATGTTATAATTTTCGAATAAATTATCTTTTCTCTACTCTGTTTTGAGCACTCTTTTAAGAATAGTATATTTTGGTTATTGGAATTTATTCCGTATACACCAATCCTATACTTGGGCATATATATATATATATATATATATATATATATATATATATATATATATATATATATATATATGTGTGTGTGTGTGTGTGTGTGTGTGTGTGTGTGTGTGGTGATTGAAAAGTAACTCCCCATTTTAAAATACTTATAATTTATTTATTAACTATAATTTTTACAAGAAATGGCGATAAGAAGGAAGTGATTAGAATGAGGTTTTATTTAAAATTCGATATGGGGACCAGATGTCGCCATCAGCTTCTCCAGCCGCCCAGGACTCGCGTCAACTGATTTCACCAGAAACTCTTGTGGCATGAACGACTTAACTTCTTTTGCTTGCCCTTCAAGTTCTTAAATAGTCTTGGTTTGATATCGTAAACTTGCTTCTTTAACCAACCCCATGAAAAAATGAAAATGAAAGTTCTTCCTGTATTTCGCCGCTGTCGTATATATGAGGTGATCGTTTAATGTCATCAAAACTACTTAATCTCGCCTGGTTTTTTCATCTTCAGCTTGATATCTGTTGACCTAATCTTGGATTCTAATTCTTTCTTCTGTCGCTTTAGCTTGTCTGTTTCCACGGAAGAACTATACGATGGATTCATTCTATCTCTGTAGTTTTATCTTTCCCCAGTTCTCTTTTCGATTTTATAAATCCTTAACAAGCGCGAGTTTTATGTCCTGTTCTTTTTTTTAAAATCTTTTTCTGTATGTCTACTTCGTCTGTGTTCTGCAGCTTTTTTTATATTTCAAATGTTTTTAACTATGTGCCTTTTTGCTTTATCCGTCGTCTCTTTTGCATTGGATCGATCTTATCACGTGCCATCTACTTCTTTTCATTTCATTTTTCACTTGTGAGGACTATATTGCCGCTGTGTCTATACCTCCCTTAAGGGGTTGCATTTTGAGTCCGTGACTTAGACATGTTTATAGAATCCCTCTGGAGATTATCTTACTGCAATTTGGGCATTGCTTCAACCTTTTTGTAATTTTATCCTTAGTTTGCATATAACTGGAAGATGATCTCTCCTACAATCAGCGGTTTGATATGTTTTAATGCGCAAAACTGCATTTCTAAATCGGATGCCCATGCTTAGGTAGTTTAATGACTCCTGTTGGCGTCTTGGGTGTTCTTCAAACCTGGTGTTGTTTATTATTTGGTTAATTAATTAATTAATTCATTCACTCTTGGCTGTGTAGCAATGAACCTATTTTTCAGTTTTTGGGTGGCCCTGTGAATCGAGTTACCATAAGCATCGAGTTACCATGAAAACGCAATTTTATTTTTATTTTATTTTATTTTTTATAGTTTAAAACATTTTTTGATGTTAATTGTTAACAGTCTATTGGTTTGGTAACACAACATTTACTCGAGCTTGAAAATGTCTTTTTTTTATTACCCAGAAGAACAGACCAAATTGCTAATCATTAATCGGGAGAGTCTATTGTTAAGGACAGAAAAACGAAATAGGCAGAAATAAGACTTACTTTCATTCATACAAACACATAAGACAACAGTTAGATTGTTGTGACCAAGTAATTGGTTAAGGAATAACAAAACAAGAGGTTCCACATAAATAGTGTATTGAACAGTAATTACAACCTGGGAGTGTGTGTCGGTTGACCAGCGTTCAGTCTATACTACTGTTCCCCGAGGCTTACTTTCCTACTACTTTATGGTAAGTGGAAGAGTCCATAATAGACTCATTAGAGGGAAGACACCACAACAAAGATGTATTATGCAACTTAATGTTTTCGCAATAAAAAAAAATAATGGAAATATAAACAAACCGATGTTGGTAAAATTTTCATGATAACAATATGGGTCACCATATTTCCCGTGCATGACTGTCTGCTAAGGTGGCTAGTTAATCCCTGTTGCAGGAACCTGCTAAGGCAACTTTATATTTCTTTAACACTCCGTATAGCTT
>OZ038492.1:83002310-83017310 GCA_964036315.1 Acanthosepion esculentum | reverse complement strand
TTTCCTCTTACTCCCATTATCTTTTGCACCAAATAAGCATAAGCAATTATCCAAAGTAAATTTCTTGAGAAACAAAAATTTTAAATCAGTTACATATCACCTAAATAGTTCAAATATACACATCAAAATGATGTCCGGATATTAAGGAATCCGGATATGAGGCACTCCGGATATGAGAGATTCTACTGTAATATTCTATCGCAGTGATGCAGCTGTTAGTGACCCATTGAATATCGAAAATAATGATAATAGATTTAAGATAAATGTCAGCCAATGGTCCGGGTGTATGGATGAACACGATAGGTTTTGAGTCAATTTCTCTTGTTTAAAAATTGTGCCAGGAATGCGTAAGAAGTCGAGCGGAGAGCATCGGTTTAAGAAAATGTAATGAAAATACTTTCCGGCCATAAGCAACTGTTAAGCCTGGTTAATAAAGGAGGGCGCACTGAATGACACTGAATCTCGACTGATATATGAGGTTAATATGAGTGTCTGTTTTAAAGGCCTTTGCTTTTTAAAGACCTACATACTTATATGCACAGATGCTAATATAATTTATACACGCGCACACACACACATATATATATATATATATATATATATATATATATATATATATATATATATATATATATGACATTAGCATTTCAAAGAGTTTTTCAGCACCCCCACGTACAGGAGGGGCTGCTTAAAAATATATATCTACATGATCATGTGCTGAAAATTTTAGACTCAACTAAAAAGACTTTCTAAAAATGTGTTCGATATTGGATAAGATTTAGAGAAGTGATTCTGTCCGAAAATATTTCACATCCTCGGCGTGCATATATATATATATATATATATATATATATATATATATATATATATATATATATATATATATAAGAGCTATAACAAACAGAAGAAGAAAATAGACTTAAATACAGAGGTCGCCATTTTACCTTGAGGAGACGCTTACGGCCAACAGTTTATATATACAATGACACACTTGTAAATAGCGAATGAGAAGATCAAATTGGAACACGATTAAAAAGGGTTTTAATTTTAATTTTTGGAACAATTTATTTTGCTTTTAGTCGTTAATTTATTTACAATTAAAATCTTTTTTTAATCGTTTTCCAATTTACCCTCCTCATTCGCTATTTACAAATGTGTCATTGAGTATTTTGTTCTACGCGCCAATGTTCTCCTTTTGATAAGTTGTTGGGCAAAAGAATCTCCTAAAGGTAAAATGACATCCTATCTATCTCTATATATATATATATATATATATATATATATATATATATATATATATATATATATATATATATATACAGGGTGTCTATAAAGTTCGTTTATAACTTTATTTGTATTTGCGATAGACACCATAACGCAGCCTATTTGCGCAGCGTATTTGCGTGCCTGCCTACTTGTGTTCTAGTGGTCAGAGTCATATGAAAACCACCACTCAATCTGTGTACGACTCTTCGATTGGGCAACATTTATTGGACAATCCTGACTGGGCCGCCGATAACAATGACAAATTATTTGCAATCTTATATAGAGCACGCTCGGTCCACCGTCTTCGAGTTCTTGCGGCTGTGTATATTAAGTTTAATCTGCAAAGCATATGCAAGCAAAAGGGACACTTCATTCGTTCCTTATGTTTGATCGAGGGAATATGAGTAATTTTTTTTCCTATTTTATACTCCTTTTGGAACCATTTATTTTGTTTTTAGTCGTTAATTTATTTACAATTAAAATCTCTTTTAATCGTTTTGGCGAAATCACTTCGTTAACAAAATTTTAAAGATGCATTAACCTACCAATCACTCGATGAATGTTATGATCCCTGTTTTTTTAAATTATAAGTTGTATACGATCTTTCTTAATTACGCAAGTACTTTCGACTGTACATTCAGTCATCTTCAGGCATGGAAATTATTTTGATGTTGGTAAAACTCAGGTAACATCCGAGACGAAAAAATATAATGCGAATCGAAATGTTTTTTTCTGAAATGTGTTAGTGATAACGGATACAAACTTTTGGAGCATGCAATTGCAACGCTAAGGTTGAATTATTTTTAAAAATTTAAGTGAGTGCGTTTTTTACAAATATGGCAATTTGAGAATTATTTTGTAGGGGTTTGTCAGTCAATGTGGCATAAACTAAATAGTTCAATAAGTAGAGTAATCATTATTTAGTTATCATTCAAATGTAGTGTCAAGCGTTGTGAAAGCGAGTTTGTGGTGTGACCAACATAAATATTATTTAATCCGTTTATATAGAATTTATTCGAAAATTATAACATAAATATTGTTATATTATTATATTGTTATAATTTTCGATAAATTATATTTGCTCCACTCTGTATTGAGCAGTCTTTTAAGAATAGTATTTTTTGGTTATTGGAATTTATTCCGTATACACCAATCCTATACTTGGATATACATATATGCACTTGGTTGGCAAATAGGTTAGAACTCTCTCTCTCTCTCCCTCTCTCTCTCTCTGAGAGAGAGATGTAGATACCGTCAAAGATTCGCTAAAAAATCTGCATACACGATGAAAAAATGCCTCAAATGTAATAAAAACTAATTTCTATCGTCAAATTTTTTAATGTTATTACCATGAGGAAAGACCAATAATTTTTGAGGTTATTAAATTACTAATTTTGAACCTTCAAAAATTTGGGATTTTTATCTCGCGTCAGCGGGTGCCATAAATTAATTAAAAAAATTTAGCGTCTTTTTGTGATGAAAACACATTGATTTGGAAATTCTTGCAAAAATCAAATAATGGTCGGATTTGAAGGAAACTTTCAGAACCTCTTCAGAAATGAATGAAATTATTCCAGAAACGTTTCGTTTCTTGATAATCTTCTAATTTTTTACATTTGTTTCCCCCAACTTATTTAATTTTATGCAATTTCAAAAACATCAATTAAGTTTATATTACTTATAAGAACAAGTCCTTGGAGAATTTAAATCATCAATTTTTGTTTTTGTTTTTTTGTAAAACACGACCACCGTACAATAAAAATTATTTAATTAGAAAAGCTTTTAACTGCTATTATGCATAAGATATATCATGGATATTACTGATGCAAGAATTTTTTCGATGAATATTTAACAAGAAAATTGTAAATGTTTAAATCATTTAAAATTTTGTATTAATTTGTAGCGGTTAGGGGATACTGTTATTAAGTAAAAACTATATTTACTAATCATAAACGAAAAGTTTACTAAAATTTAGCGACTTCCAGTATTTAAAAATATTTTTTATTTGCGTGTGTATAAACGTACCGATTTTTGTAAATACGACATTATCAGAAAATAGTAAATTAGTAAAGTTAAAACCAAAGTAACTAAAATTCAATAAAACATCAAATTACTTAGAATATTTTCCTAATTGATATATATATATATATATATATATATATATATATATATATATATATATATATATATATATATAAAATTCCAAATATAACTTTATCAATATAGTTGCCAACACCTCATAAAAACACCCACACCTGTGTTAAAAATGTTTCTGTTATATTTTAAACTAAAAGTAATATTTGTTTCAAATAAGATTAATTAAGCTTTAAATCAGCTAATCATCCTTAAATAAAGTTTCAGAAAATTATATTTTATTTTTGAAAGATTTTTTTAATAAAGAGAATTACGTTGTGCTGAGAGATTTGCAAAATATGGCTAAAATCACTGATTTTTAGCTATATAAAAAATATATACTCATTAAATTTGTTTTGAAATACCGCAAAGTATTTTGCCTATTAGAAATATTAAATTTAACTATTAGTTTGAAATTAAGAGTAAAATAAAAGCTTCAAGAAAGATTTTTCAATTTTTAAAAGTCCATTTTAATCCTTAGGCATCGCTTATATATATGCATGTGTTGCTTAATTTCGATCATCAAACAAGAATCGGTGTTTCAATGTTTTTATGTATTTTTATAAGCGTGTGTACGTTGCGAATAGCTTACGTTCAAAATCACGCCGAAACACTAGTTCTCGTTTGATCACTGAAGTTAAGCAGTGTCGATCCCGGTCAGTACTTAGATGGGAGGAAACCGTTTGGGAATTGGGAACACCGGATGCTGTGTGCGAAAACCGGTTGGCCATGGGACTAGCAACTTCATCCATTAAAACCTTACTTGCTATGGAAACCTCAGCAGTAAAGTCTAGTGTGGTTGAGGCCTGTGGCCTCATACTTTTCAGTGGCGGCTACGGGACTAAAAGATGAGGGGGAATGCACTAACTAACGCTATGCATATGTGTCTGTATGTGTGCGTGCATTTAACTTTACAGTAACATAAAATACATGTATCTTATAAATATTATAAGTATAAAATATATTCTTGTGTCGGAGTTAGTGATGAAAAAAGTATCAGCGTTATTTTTCAGCCATCTTTAATTTTAATGAATTTTTTACATTTTTTTTATTTTATTTTATTTTGTTTATCAATATGAAATTAAATCCCAGCGACGAAGTAATTTTCAGCATATTTGAGTCTACCTGCTACCACAGCACGGATTTTTTTTTTTTTTTTTTTTTTTTTTTTACAACCAGACCCCAACAAACGAATCTCTGTAATACTTCCGTCTATATAACGTTACGCATGGAAGAAATGTATCCCTGCGCGGGAGGGTGCATATTCGGCACATTGGTGTTGACTTAAAGGCGCGCCCTTGTACATGGCTGTATACACACACACACACATGCATACATACACATACACACGTAGGGGATATGCAGAAGACAGAAAAAGAAAAAGGAAAGAGAGCACATTTTAACCATATATGTAATTTCTTTCCTGTTTATAAAAGAGTGTTTTTTTATATCCCTAACAGGCTTCAAATTTTTAAACTAGTTTTGAATCTAAGTTCCCAAATGTTATTTTTTGATGTTAAGGATTCATCTCTAAATATATATATGTGGGAGGAGGGTGTCTGTGTGTATGTGTGTGTGTGTGTGTGTGTGTGTGTGTGTGTGTGTGTGTGTGTGTGTGTGTGTTTCCGGTGCGATCTCGCTCCATGTAACCGTTTTACACATGGCGTCACTTTTTTAGTAATTTGAATGCCAGCGATACAGAGAAAAAAAATACCACGATGTAGCCAACAAAGCTTTCTCTACCACACTAACAACACCCATTCCTCAAAAATGACCAAGGCAGTCGAAAGTACTTGCACAAAAAAGAGAAAAACATTTTGACCTCTGTATAAGTCTTACCCGCAATAATAATAATAAAAAAATTAAACTGACTAACCTTGTTGGTTAAATAAAACTTGTTAGGTGAATTATTGGTCCCTAAATGTACCACCTTACACGCACAAACACAGACAAACACACATACACACATACATATATATACATATATATATATATATATATATATATATATATAGAGAGAGAGAGAGAGAGAGAGAGAGAGAAGAAATATAATTTTTAAGGTGTGCTATATTTATGGGATAAAGTGCTCAATATCAGAGAAAGAGCGTATGTAAATATAAAAAGGAACATTGAAGTCAACACTCAGAGGCGACAGACTATTTCATGCTAAACGCAATCATCAGGCCGCCGATTGCGTCTAGCATGAAACAGCCTGTCACCGCTGAGTGTTGACTTCAATGTTTACTTTTATATTTACATACGCTCTATCTCTGATATTGAGCAATATATATATATATATATATATATATATATATATATATATATATATATATATATATGAAGAAATATAGTCTTAAGATTTGCTATATTTATGGGATAAAGTGCTCAATATCAGAGATAGAGCGTATGTAAATATAAAAGTGAACATTGAAGTCAACAGCCTGTCGCCTCTAAGTGTTGACTTCAGTGTTCACTTTTATACACACACACACACACACATATATATATATATATATATATATATATATATATATATATATATATATAAATATAGTTAATACGTGTACGTGGTTATATAAAAAATCTTATAAGAAACATTTACTTTTCAATAACTTCCTTCACGTATGGTAATGCCAATGTTAGCCGTTTCCTTATAAGGAAACATTCCACATTCATTGACTAGACAGCCAGTTCTATTTTCAGTTAAAATTTATCATATTCTATTAAAACAATTTCCCAGGAAAATAGGTTTCTCAAGTCCACTATTATTGCTTTTCCCAGTATTGATCTGAACTTCCTAACTTTTTTTTTTGAAGTAGTATGAATGTCAACATCTTGAATATGTCATTATTTTCTCTTTGAGTTCCATGTGCTATTCGTGGATAAAGGCGTTAGTTAGATCCAGTGAGAGGACACAAAGAGTGCGAGTTCAATACCCGGTTAAGGCAGGGGAGAACTTGGAGAGGGGAATTAACAGGAGGTAACTGACAACTGACATCCATTAAAACATGTCACAGTCTAAACTAGTGAGCGATATAAAGGGTTCAGTTCGACATTCCAACCACCTGAAGAAGGCCGGAACGCCAAAACGTTGTAATAAATATAGCGACAAAGATGAGGGAAATAGTCCGAATAATGTAATTAGCGTTTACAGTTTTTTTTTCTCTTCTTATTAATGCATCACGTAGCATACAAATGGAATTCTTCGTTTTGGTAAATGGATGTGTATGTTGAAATAAATTCAATTTAAAATCTCAGTTATCAAAATGAAAAAAAATAGTTTTGTGTTTCTTGATGAAAGCTTCAAGAATCTGAAGTCATTTTCTTTGGGTTTTTTTTGGGTGTTTTTTTTTTTGTTGGGGGGGGGTAGACAGAAGAATGAGAAAGTCTCCAGACTGATAATATGAGTAACGTAATTTTAAGGAAACGATGTCTATATTGGCCACATCGCTTTTGAATAAAACCATTCATCCTCTTTTGTTTATGTTGCTTTATCAGCCTAATGCAAAATAACAATTCTTCATAAACCTAAATGACTATTTTATTTGAAATAGCTTCTCGTGTTAATTTGAATTAACATTTTCCCATTTTTTTTTATTTATTTATTTATTAATTTATTTATTTTTTTGTTTGTTTGTTTTTCTTTTGTCATCTGGCCTCAACGACATCAGTTCAATTTTGGTCGCTTCTCGTTTTAACCAACTTGAGTCTTCTTCCTCTTCGTCCGACATTTTTAAATACCCAGAAAGTAGTTAAACTAGTTTCGTTGTATGAAAAGAAAAGAGACAGAGAGGATGGGATGGAGGGAGGGCGAGAGAGAGAACTGATGTTTGTCGGCTGCTTTTAATAGAGCTGTGTTAATAGATTTCACTTGAGAATAACATCAAATAGACAATTTAGTTAATGCATTTCTATTACGACGGACACACAGAGAAAAACTAGATGACTAAAAAAAAATCTCTCTCGCTCAAATACGTTCAAATTGTTTGGAGTTCACAGACATATTAGAAGGCCAATCGTTTATTGGTTTTATTTGATTGTAACAGGCCTCGATCCACTTTTATCTTTTTACGTATGAAATTTAGAATTTTTTATTCCATTATAAATACTGTAGGAATCAAGGCAACTATTATATGTTATAATAATAATAATAATAATAATAATAATAATAATAATAATAATAATAATAATAATAATATAAACCGTTTCATGGCCAATACTCTGCCCGTATCAAACAAGTTGACGTAGCCAAAACCCGTACCCATCATTGGCTACGTAGTGCAGGGTTGAAAGCTGAAACTGAAGGTTTTATCCTTGCTGCAAAGGACCAATGCTTGTTAACTAGGAATTATCAAGCACATATACTAAAATACTGTGTTAGCCCAAGATGCAGATTCTGTGATAAATATCCAGAAACCATTGATCATCTTGTATCACGTTGCACGATATTGGCACCCACTGAATATAAAACCCGGCACGACAGAGTGGGCCAATATCTGCACTGGAAAATTTGCAACTTCTACGGGAATGAAACTGGAAGAAACTGGTATGAACACCACCCAGACCCGGTTACGGAGATAGGACCTATTACAATTCTATGGGACAACACAATACACACTGACAGAACAATCAAAGTCAACCGCCCAGACATTGTTATTAAAGACCACAAACAAAATAAGTGCCTCCTTATTGATATGGCAGTCCCTGCAGACTGCAATGTATCTTTAAAGATATTCAAAAAGCTGTCAAAATACAAGGACCTTGAAATCGAAATCTCAAAAATGTGGCACATGGGAACATCAACAATACCTGTTGTAGTTGGAGCCCTAGGATTGGTTGAAAAAGATTCCAGTAGACTAATTGAAGGGATCCCTGGAAGTCCATGCCTCAAAGAGATACAAAAAATTGTTCTGACAAGTACAGCCCACACTTTACAAAGGGCTTTATCTATGTAATAATTTTTTTTCCAGTGGAAAGTGTCATGATACCATTTCTAACCTTAGGTCCCTGGGCGGGACCCGGAAAGAAATGTGTAAACGCCAGATATCAAAGGAAATAATAATAATAATAATAATAATAATAATAATAATAGTAGTAGTAATAAAAATAATAATAATAATAATAGAGACAAAAAATTGCCTCCTTATTGATATGGCAGTCCCTGCGACTGCAATGTATCTTTGAAGATCTTCAAAAAGCTATCAAAATACAAGAACCTTGAAATCGAAATTTCAAAAATGTGGCACATGGGAACATCAACCATCCCTGTTGTAGTTGGAGCCCTAAGATTGGACGGAAAAGATTCCAGTAGACTAATTGAAGGGATCTCTGGAAGCCCATGCCTTAAAGAAATATAAAAAATTGTTCTCACGAGTACAGCCCACACCTTACGATGGGCTTTATCTATGAAAAATATGTGTGTTTGTTTTTTTGTTTTTTTATTTTGTCAGTGGAAAATGTCCTGATGCCATTTCTGATCTTATATCTCTGAGTGGGACCCGGAAAGAAATGAATACACACCAGAAATCAAAAGAAATGAAACAATAAAAATAATAATAATAAGATGCCTTGGGGGTGCCTGGCGTCATTTGGGAGTGCGTCGGTGGTATCGCTACTTGGAACAGGTCATGTCCTGGGGAAAGTATTGCTTCTCTAAGCTACGGGTAGAAGGTTGCGTTAGAATTCGTCAGAATCTCTCTCTCTCTCTCTCTCTCTCTCTCTCTCTCTCTCTCTCACACACACACACACACACACACACACACACACACACACACACACACACACGCACACACAAATACAAGTCCAATAGGTAAATCAATTCCACAATTATATCTGTTCCTCAATCTCAAGTACGCCATTCCTCCTCAGAAACCAGACTCCTTTTGAATGAGCGTACCGTGCTTTTATGCACCTGACCCAGCCATCGCTCTGCCAATAAGCGTTCAGAACCGGCCAATAAAAATGGCTACAACCAATACCACCGCTTCCGCCCACACAAAGTGCTGCCCGATTCAGCTACAGTCCGAAGCTCACCAATTCTCCGTCTCCACACTCCATTGCAAAACATACACGCGACTCTGGCCCTTTTGTGTCGCTGAGATAAGTCTCCGCTACAAAGGTCATATCACTATCTAATTATCCGAAACATCTAAAACACGTAGAAGATATAAAATCAAATAATAATAATAATAATAATACAAAATGATAAAAATGCGTTTGCATCTCTATCGGTGTTTGTGCAAGAAGATTGGATTCCAAATTGAGAAAGGCTATTGAAAAATGATCATGTGAAACTTATGTGAGCCTTCACAATTCAAACAGCGAAAGTTATAGAATGCATTAAACCAGACATAACATCGGGCATAAAAACATATTTGTCTTAATTGCCTGTTGGCAGATGTGGAATCAGCTGAAGTTCATTGTATTGCAAGTAAAGAAGTTGAAAAGATTGGGAACTATTCAGAGATGAAGGAAGATATGAGAGAATATGGACTGTATATTCTTAGGTTGTACCAGACGTCATTGGAACATTTGAATCTCCAGAAACATCTTAATATCATCGGAATCGTGGAGCATAAAGGCATTGTAAAAAAAATAAATAAATCTTCTGTCTTCCTGAACCCTGTTCTTTTATTGTCTTTCTCGCTAATCTCTTGTTCTCTTCCACTCCCACGTCCTGGGTATGACGGTAAACTGCATCCGCGTCCATGGGTACGACGGTAAACTGCATCCGTATCCATGGGTACGACAGTAAACTGCATCCGCGTCCTGGATACGGCGATGGACTACATCCAACAGAAAGGCCATTTTTGAAAAAATAAGGTTGTCGGCTATGCGTTTTCGAGTGAATGATGTTGCCAGCAGTGCGTTTTTGAAAAACGATATTAGCAGCTGTATGATTTTGTAAAAAATATTGCCGGCTGTACATTTTTTAAAAATAATATTACCAGCTGTACATTTTTGGAAAATAATATTACCAGCTATACGTTTAAAAAAAAAAAGAAAAATATTACCAGCTATACATTTTTTAACAAAACCTTATTCAATGGAATTGCAACTTGGGTCAAAATACTACGAAAGTGTAAAAATAGGTTTTAATACCAGAAATTCTTTGTAAAAAAAAAAGTTATTACCATCAATACATTTTCGAAAACTAAATGTTGCCAGCAATGCATTTTTGAAAAATAAATATTACCAACAATATATTATTGGAAAAAGAAAAATATGTATTACCAGCTATACATTCTTGGAAAAATACTATTACCAGCTATATATTTTTGAGGAAAGAAATATTGACAGAAATGGATTTCTAACAAAGCAAAAATATTATCGGGAAAAAATGTTGTCGGCATTAAATGACCTATTGAGGTTTTGATATGCCGTAAAACAAAACAAATCAAAACAAATCTTCCACTCCTAGTAATACGTCGCGTCTTGGTGTTATCACCTTGCTTGGGCTGAATTGATTAAAAAAAAAAAGACGTTGAAAGGACCGTGAGTTGAGAAATAAATATCCTAAGGAAAACTTTTTTTATTTCTTGTCAGAATCCATGTTGCTCGTTTATAGATGTATCATTCGTCCGTACATCTATTGCTAGGTCTGGTACACTTAGTATATATCTCGAGATTCTTGACAAAACAAAATCAAGGGCCGGTAATGGAATCGATCCTGAACTAGCATTTCAACTCGTCATCCCCCCCTCCAACACACACACACACACACACACACACACACACACACATCTTGATGCGGTCTCCCTCTGTCTTTTCTACAAATATTTTCATGGCATTTTTTCTTAGGAGCTTTCTTCCTTGGTGCCTGGACTGCATCAGTTTAAGCATACTATTAGATTGTCAACTAGGTCTCCACGTTTTACAGTGGTAGTTTTATTCTAATAACTTTTTTATTCTAATAACTTTTTCTCGCACATCTCACATGTGGAAGTCTCTTCCGATAACTTGCTTCCCTGTCACGTCCAATTTTAAAAAAAAATCAAAATGCAACGCCATCTTCTGTCTTTCTGAACGCTGTTCTTTTATTGTCCTTCTCGCTAATCTCTTGTTCTCTTCCACCCCCAGTAACCCCTCGCGTCTTTGTGTTATCACCTTGCTTGGGCTGAATTGATTTTTTTAAAAAGTGCTTGCTGTCTGAGGTTCGAGAGAGAATCGCTTAAAATTATTTCCCATATCTGAAGCCATCACCGTGCAAACTTCAATAATAATAATAATAATAATAATATACCATCTTGTATCAGGTTGCGCGATATTGGCACCTACTGTATATAAAAACCGACATGAAAGAGCGGTGCAATATCTGCACTGGAAAATCTGCAACTGTTACCGAAAACAAATCTGCAAGAAATTGGTATGAACACCACCCAGACCCGTTTACAGAGATATAACCTGTATCAGTTTTAAGGGACTTTACAATACCCATAGACAGAAAAATCAAACCAAATGTTTCGTCATGACAGAACAACCCCCAAAGTTTGTAAAAGTATTTTTCATACACCATATTTATTTATATATATATATATATATATATATATATATATAGGGTGTATCAAAAATACTTTATACTATATATATATATATATATATATATATATATATATATATATATATATATATATATATGTGTGTGTGTGTGTGTGTGTGTGTGTGAAATCTCTCAGAGTTAACCTGTAGAAAAGACAATATTTATAAATATAAATGACAATAGGAAAACCGAAATAGTTGCCAACGTACTTCGTCCAATGTGGGCTTTTTTAAGGCAAAAACGAAATGAATTTATTTAAACAAAGTAACTAATAATAACAAAAACAAAATGTCCTTAAATTTAATATAAGTATATTTAAATTCTTCCAGTTGCTAAGGACATTTATATATATTGACCCCTAATATTATCTATCTATCTATATATATATATATATATATATATATATATATATATATATATATATATATATATATATATATATATATATTCCTCACCGATAGTACTACTCAGACTATTCATACACAACGCAATATTCAGGTACCGAGTAGAGACTGACCGTTACATAATTTAAATTTTAATAAAACTATATGGTTATCACAGCCCATATATTATACGAAGATAAATATTTTCATGATATATACTTAATAGCTCTGTTATATTACATCGATCACTATTTTATTAGCACCAGCACTCAATGTGCGACTTCTTAAACCCTGCTGATAAACACACAGTGACTGAGAGAACTCGATTCGATTTACCGAAGTGTCATGCATCATTAGCCGTAATAGTCACTGTTTACAAACCCACACTTCCTCCCCAGAGAGCTCAACCGAAATAAATTTTTCAGGACTATATATATACATATATATATATATATATATATATATATATATATATATATATATATATATATATATATGTGTGTGTATATATAGCGTGGGGTGCGTCCTTATTTTCCCTGTGTTTACCCAGTTTAGAGTTTCGTTATGTGATTTACGAGCGCCTCTTATCCTACAAGCGTCAGAAATCCCGGTTCTACGACTTTTTTCAGGATGTCTCCTCAAACATTATTTTACGTTAAATCAACTGCACTCTCGTCCGATTGCGAGGGTAGGACCTCTTCAATACAGGATATGCCCGGTATGTGGCTATAATAAAGCATACATAATGTTACGTCATCTGAATCGAGTCACGTGAACATGAAAGTGGCATGGCTTTGGCAAGAGGTGATTTCCGGTTTACGTTGCCTAACTATCACTTGATGCTGGCGACGATATACAAGACAAGATGCTAATGGAATTAGAATGCGTCCGAGGTTGGCTGGTTGGTTGGTTGGTTTTTGTTTAGCGGCATATCAATCTCGATCGGTAATTTAATGCAGAAATGTAAATAAGTTAACAATTTTATAGCTGCAACTAAATATATTTTCAACGCAATTGTATCCCTTCAACTACATATAAAATGTATTGTTGGTCATGTTGCTTTGAAAATCTATTGTTGCTAATTTTACTATAAAAAAATTTATTTTATACGTTCATGGTGGTTTGTTTTTGATTGGGATTTCACTGTTTGCTGATAGCCGGGGCCCTAACAAGTACTACCACACCGAGATATTACGGACCTAGGAATATCAGCAGTTAAGAGGCGATCAGCGGCCTTGCTACCGGGTGTAATTTATTGTCATACCCAGGACTGGCGTCCGAAGCATTCCAATTCAAATCCAATAGTGTTATGTGTAGATGTGCACGTCCCAAAAACCATACATGCGGTAAAAAGGAATTTGGAATTCTATGAGCATGTCTTGTCTTAGCATAACAAAGGAAATTTACAATTTTATATTAATTTGTTTATATTCTTTGTTATGGTATTATGAGGCTTGCTCGCTTCGAGTAGCCCCGAGTATAACATAACAATGTAATCTTATAATTTAATTTTTGTTTTTATTTGTTCCATTGTTATGGCAAAACGATGCTTTCTCGCTTCGAGTGGCACTGAACATGCCTCGTGCTACCATAACAACGGAATATCTCATCATTCAGTAGAGGTGTCGCCAAGGTGATAAATATTAACCATATAGTAATTCTATTATTAAAGGAAATAAATAAAAACGAACAGAAAAAAGTTGAACTGTTCATTATATAGAGCGCTCTGTCAATATTGTCATTCACTGGAATGATTACAAATATAGTGACATAGCAAGGGCACCCCGTGGCGGTGTAATGGTTAACAAGCTTGTCTCGCTAGAACAATTACGACTGAGTAGCGAGTCCGATCCTCACTGGGTGTCCCATACTTTCGGCCTTGTGCCACAGGTAGGCTACGCTTGGAAAATCACTATAGTGACATAGCAATTTTTTAAATGTCATGGTTCCTCCGGGACGTCTGTAATTATGACTATCCATATATTTCCCTCCTATAATCATCTGAAAGACACCATTTCTGCCGCCAATCAGTATGGCTGATACTAACCTCCATCAAAGTGTTTCGTTGCGTCTTATCTGGCTAACATTCGCGGCAGTGAGTCGAATATTATATTAAATCCATTGCTAGGTTAGCTGCTAAGAAAATTGGTTGACTGCGTCGTGCAAGACAATTTTTCTCCCATGAATCTATCTTACATATTTAATTTGAATTATTTAACTTTATATGAATTTCTTAATAACTTCGGACAGGGTATATATATATATATATGTATATATATATATATATATATATATATATATATATATATATATATATATATATATATATATATATGTAGTGACTCCACCACAACCACCTTAGGTTCCTTACCCCTCTATATCTATATAACTCCCTCCTCTATTATAGGCCAATTCTTACTCCCTCTCCTTTTATTCTTTCCTTTTACTGTTTTCCTTCTTTCTTTCTTTTGCCTTTCAAATTTCCCGTGAAGAAACGTGGGAATTCATTCATTTTAGTAAATGTATTTGCGTTGATAATTGCAGGGAAAAAACATGGACGAAAATGATCATCTGTATGAGGTAAATTGTTTGGATCTAATTAATTGTAATTCACTTAGATGCTCTATAATAAAAATTATATTGAGCTCTCTTTTGTGGATCGGTTTTAATATTTTATAT
>OZ038492.1:82974810-82999810 GCA_964036315.1 Acanthosepion esculentum | reverse complement strand
TACGCACACACACACATACACACACACACACACACACATATATATATATATATGCGTGTGTGTGTATGTGTGTATATATATATATATATTTATATATATATACACACACATATATATATATGCGTGTGTGTGCATGCGTGTGTATATATATATATATATATATACACACGCACACTCATACACACACACGCACACACACACACACACATATATATATATATATACATATATACATATATATATATATATATATATATATATATATATAACTCTCTTTTTCAACATCCTATTTCCACCTCTGTTTTTTAGCTTTTGTTTATTTCGTTTTTCATTTTTTTTCTGGTCTTCCTCTTATCTTTTTTCTTCTCCTTTTCTGTAACTACTTTTCCTTCCTCTTTTTCACTCATTCATTGTCTGCCTCTTAATATATACATATATATATATATATATATATATATATATATATATATATATATATACATATATATATATATATATATATATATATATATATATATATATGTATATCTGTGTGTGTGTGTGTGTGTGTGTGTGTGTGTGTGTGCGCGTGTGTGTGTGTGTGTGTGTGTGTGTGTGTGTGTGTGTGTGTCCCACCTTTTCCTGCTCCGGCCTTTGAATTTTTTTTTCTCACGCTTTCTATTTTTTACATGAATTTTCCCTTAGAACCATTTTCCAAACTTCGCTCCCAACACTCGTTTCATTCTCGTTCTATATTTTTACCTTTTTATTTTATTCCATTTAATTAATATTAATAATATCTTCTTTTTTTCTTTTTATCCTCATGTTTTCCCGTTTCAGTCTTTTAGGTTTTTCGCCAGTAAATCTTTCTTTCTTACTTTATTTCTTTCGGTCATTTTTTCATTCATTCATTCTTTCTTTCTTTCTTTTTTCATTCTTTCTTTTTTACAGAAAAGCTGTTGTTCCTTCTCCTCCTTCTCCAATTAATTTCATTTCTGTCCTCGTTTCTTTCCTTCTTTCTTTCTTTCTTTCTTTCTTTCTTTCTTTCTTTCTTTCTTCCAGAAAAGCTGTTGGTCTTTCTTCTCCCATCCAAATTATTTTATTTCTGTCCTCCTTTCTTTCTTTCTTTCTTTCTTTCTTTCTTTCTTTCTTTCTTTCTTTCAGAAAAGCTGTTATTCATTCTCCTCCTCCTCCAAATTATTTCATTTCTGTCCTCTTTTCTTTCTTTCTTTCTTTATTTCTTTCTTTCTTTCTTTCTTTCTTTCTTTCTTTCTTTCTTTCTTTCTTTCAGAAAAGCTGTTGTTCCTTCTCCTCCTTCTCCAATTCATTTTATTTCTGTCCTCCTGTCTTTCTTTCTTTCTTTTTTCAAAAAGCTGTTGGCCCTTCTCCTCCTTCTCCTTATTTCTTTCTTTCTTTCTTTCCTTCTTTCTTTCTTTTATGCTTACTTATCCCCCTTTTTTTAAAAATTGTGATGCCGTTTTCTTTTCATTTTTACAAGCAGTCCAGTATTGTTCTTCTTTCTTCTTGCCTGTCAAATGTATGTCTTTCTTTCTTTCTTTCTTTCTTTCTTTCTTTCTTTCTTCCTTCCTTGCTTTCATTTCTTGCTTGCTTTTTCATTTCATTCGTTCATTCATTCATTTTTTCTTTCCTTTTTCATTCTTTATTTGTATCTTTTCGGGGGGGTGTAGGTCTTTCTTACTTGTTTTATCTAACTTCTCTTCGCCATCTTGTCATTACTTACGTTCTCTTTCAGCATGCAATCACAATTTTCGTTCTTTCTTCCTTTCTTTTTCTCATTCTTTTTTTTCCAGTTTATCCTCTTACTTCCACAATATCAACGTCTCCCCGCTTTCGTTCTTTCTTTCTTTATTTATTTATTTCTTTATTTATTTATTATAAGCCTGTTTATCCTCTTTGCAAACCGCCAATGCTTTTTGCTTTTCTTTTCCTTGTGTTCTTTCTTGTTTTTGTCCATTTCTTTCCGATTTAGCCATTTTCTTCAGAATGGCTCGCAGTAACTCTAATTCCTTATTTCTGAGCGTATTTTTCTCCTATTATTTACCATCTTTTTCTTTCTTTCTTCAACTTTTTTTCTTTTTTGAATATTTGTCATTCTTTCTTTTCCTTTCATTCATTCATTCCTTTTATTCTGTCTTTTCTTTCTTTCTTTCTTTCTTTTCATTCTGTTTTTCCTTTCATTCATTCTTTTTTTCGTCTTTCTTTTTTCTTTTTCTTTCTTTCCTTTTTTCTTTCTTTCGGCCTGCTTTTCTTTATGATTTTTATTTTTATTTCCTTTCTTTATTCTCTTTGTTCTTTTTTAAAACATTTTTTAGTTCTCAGGCGTACTTACAATCCCCCATCTCTTCCCGCCCCCGCCGCCAGCGCCGCCGCCGCCGCCGCCGCCACATCCACCAAGTGACACACCCTCCGTCTCACCCAGCCTCATTTTCTCCCCCCACCCACTTACCACCAACTTCTTTGCCCATTTACCCGCCCCACCACCAATTGACGCCTCTTCTTCCACCCACACACTGGATTCCTTATTCCACGCTATTTTTTCTACACATGTAATATATTCACGCATACATATACATAAATCACACATATTTTTAACTCTGTGACACTCCTTTTAATTCCTCTTTTCCGCCGATGCCTTTTGTGCTTCCCGACACTTTCGCAGCACCCCCGAAAAATGGACGGCTTTAACCATATCACGATCGCATGCATCGTACCAAAATAGATCGCCTCCAGTTGAGGTAAAGGTATGAATCCTCTTCTGCCATCCCCCCCCCCAGCTATGGGTAAATAGCAGGACAGATCGGGTTCTCTAGCCTCGGATGGCAACTGGTCTACCGCAGAAAGAAATGGCAACCTACAGCGGGTAAAAAATCTGCCTCGTCAGTCATGTATTGAAAGATACATGGTCGCCTAAGTGTGTATCACGCATGGCACATAACTGACTGAATAGCCGCCCGGATTGAGGAATCGGAGAGCCGAGTTCGAATTCCAATCGAATCCATTTCATGGCACATAACTGACTGAACGTAGGCAGTGTTTCTTTTTTTATTATTATTACTGGGCTCAAGAGCCACTAGTAGAGTGTAAATGAACGAGGGTTGTTATATTATATTTTTTTTTATCATTTCACCCCAAGCGAGACGATAATGCCACTTAGACGCAACGGGATGCTGGGAGTGAAGGAAAATGAGAAGACCGGAAATGAAAGGACCGGAAACCCAATCTCAAACAGGAAGCATTTGATAAATCCCAACCTCTGTTCAAAAGACGGGGAAAGAGTGTGAACCGGGCGATAGGAATGCAAAAGTAGGAAGTAGGAATCGAGGATTATTTGGATATGAAGAATAGGTAACGATTGACCCTTGACTTGAAGATCGGGGGAAGTACCCTCTCAGGAGTCTGTTGTACAAAGCAGCGGTTCTCGGGGAGAAGCTGTACGGATGCAACGCCCTTCTTACCAACGGAATACGAAGGGAACGAAGATGATTCGACTATGTGGACATAACACAGTGGGTTACCTCTCCGCCATATCCTCGTAATCTTAACTTGAATTTCCTCCTCTTGTGGACATATCACACACCCTCCACATGTTGCCTTCGATATATCCTGGGCGTGTCAAATACACCCAGACTTATTATGCACCCTAGAAATTTAAACTGTTTCTTTCCATTTTCCTTAAAACTTCCCCATTACTTACATCCTCGGTACTTGATATTCTCAGCGTCCTTTTGTAGAACTACATCTCTGTTGCCTCAATGCTTACCATAAATATCACTAAGAACTAGAAAGGATAGGAAGATGCGGAGGGCCATGATCCTCCAGGTCCTGAATGGACGCAACACATAGATGAAGAAGTATATATATAAATTCTGTTGAGAAAAGTTCATTTTGGTATGATTGTAATTGAGAAGGTATCTTTTTTTTGTTCGTTTGTTTCGGAATAACGTATCTGATTTTTGGTCGCGCAAAGCCATGAATTTTAGTTCTGACCGGCCGTTCGCACACTGTTGTGTATTTTCTACCGGGCCGGTTCTTTACTTTCCTTGTTGCAAGTGAATTACCATATGTTGCGGTGGAGTAATGGATAGCGGCTCAGATTCAGGAATCGGAGAGCCGAGTTCGAATTCCAGTCAAATCCATTACATTCACTTACCTGCTAATACCCTTGGGAAAGGTATGAATCCTCATTCTTCTGTAAATAGCCGGACAGGCCAGGTTCTTGGATGGCAACTTAGTCTACCGCAGAACGAAATGGCAACCTACTGCTGGAAAAAAAATCTGCCTCGTCAGTCAAGTATCTAAAGATACATGATCGCCTAAGCGTGTATCATGCATGGCACGTAACTGACTGATAAAATATCTGCAAAAACCACCCTATATTTTTGAATTGGACATAGTCCGACAATTTATTTAAAGACATTTATAATATCTATAAAAAGAACGTTAAACATATTATAAATGTCTTTAAATAAAAAACACCTTGCGTTCTATAAATCGAAGGTCTGTGACGGGAGTTTAGGATATACGGTGAGCGTCAGATACTCAGTTATATCCGATTCTAAGACCTGTATCTAATTTAAAATTAGTCCTCCATTCTGATTTGTGATGAATTCGTCACGATTAGTGAGGATTTCAGGCTGCAATAAGGTTAGGTTTCAATGGTATTATTCACTTTAACTAATATTCTAATTATTACATTCTAAATAGTTACTATAAATTTAGTTTTGGTGAGTATGTCATGATTAATCATGTTTTCATAGTGAAATATGCTCTTCAATGGGTACAAGTGGGAGGGCTATGAAATACAATATTTTTCAAACTTTGCCTTTGTAGCCTTGAAAATGTCTCATGTGCCTCCAAGGGAGTATATGACCCACGTTGGGAAACCTTGTTTTACAAAAGTGAGAAGAAGGGACTAAACATAAACTACAAGAAGACAGAATGCATGGTCATCAGTCAGAGGAAGAGCCCGAAATGTGATTTGCAGGTCGGGACCACTAGAATCAAGCAGAGGCATAACTTTAAAAAATCTGGGAAACGTCTTGACAGAAGACGATAAGTGCGACACTGAGATCCGTAGACGTATTTGGATGGCCAAGGACGCATTCCAAAAGCTGGGCGGAGTACCGCGAGACAGGAGGATTTCTTTGGTAACAAAGAAAAGAATACTGAGCAGTTACGTGACATCTGTCCTTCTTTACGGCAGCGAATGTTGGACAGTCTCCTCAAAGATGAAGAAAAGACTTGAGGCAACAGAGATGTAGTTCTGTAGAAGGATGCTGAGGATATCATGGGCCGAGCGTGTGAGGTAACGATGAGGTCTTGGAGAGGATGCAAACAAGGAGGAGGCTTATATTTAACATCAGGAAGAGGCAGCTGAATTTCCTGGGACACATAACGAGGGAGAAAACAGAATGCATGGTCATCAGTAAAAGGAGGAACCCGAAATGGGATTTACAGGTCAGGAACACTAGAATCAAGCAGACGCGGAAGTTTTAATATCTGGGAAGCGTTTTGACAGAAGACGGTAAGTGTGACAGAGATCCGTAGACGTATTGGCCAAGGACGCTTTCCAAAAGCTGGGCGGAGTACCGCGAGACAGGAGGATTTCTTTGGTAACAAAGAAAAGAATACTGAGCTGTTACGTGACATTTTCCCTTCTTTACGGCAGCGAATGTTGGACAGTCTCCTCAAAGATAAATAAAAGACTCGAGGCGACGGGGATGTGGTTCTACAGAAGGATGCTGAGGATATCGTGGACCGAGCGGCGTGTGAGCAACAATGAGGTCTTAGAGAGGATTCAAATAAGGAGGAGGATACTTAACATTAGGAAGAAGCAGCTGAAGGTTCTGGGACACATCATGAGGAAAAAGTGCCTAGAGGCTCTGATACTCGCGGGTCGAATAGAGGGAAAAAGAGACAAGGGGGAAAAACGCATAACGGGCTTAAGCAAGTGGATAACAGTACGTGGTCTGGGTGCGGTAGCAGAGGGAAGGAACTTTTTGAGAGCTGTAAGGGATAGAGGGAGGTGGAGAGCCATGATCGTCTACGTCCTGAAAGGACATGGCACATAAAAAGAAAGAATGAATCTGGGCGTCTTATAAGCAGCAAAATACGGTAACAGTTGAATGAACGAGACCTATCAGTGACATGCTAGAAGTATTCGTTTAATTTGAAATGCGTATCAACATTTCAAAACGGAGAAGGAAAAAGTATCCGTTATAAGTGTTTGTTTATTCTTTTCATTTTTCCCTTCAAAATATTTATTTTATTTACATTGTACTGGTATTCACGCCCGTGCCTCATTTATCCATCTTGTGAACACGTCATAACTTTTTATATCTAAACGGGACATCTTTTGTTTATTTTCATTTTAATTTTTTCTTTTTTTTTTCCCCTCTTTCTTTACTTTTCTTTTCCTTCTCGTTTTTTTCTTTGTTTGTTTTTTAATCCTTTCATTTAGATATGATTTCTTTCATTTTGTTTCAATTAAGATGAAACGATATGGAAAGAAAAGTTTCCGTTTTATTTTAACAAGGTTTATTTTCGTTTTTAGAAAATAATAATAATAATAATAATAATAATAATAATAATAATAATAATAATAATAATAATGTATTTATTTACGTGTTTTTTGTCACTTTTTTTTTACATCCAGGCATTTACTTTTCTGTATTGTTACATCAAGAGCCATTTGCGGAAACTCAAATGGAACTCAAAGTGCGTGTACTCAATGCTACGAGGACGCACCAACAGAACTTTTCAGTGTTCATGATTCATTCATTCTTTCTTTCTTTTTTACTTTCTTTCTTTCTTTCTTTCTTTCTTTGACTCACTCTATCTCTCTGTAGACAAATACACATACACATATGTATATATATATATATATAAGCATTTATATCCACACCCTTCGATATAATAAACCATTGTCCAATCCATTTCAGCTATTATTAGTATTTATTTTTATTTCTTCTTCTTACTAGTAGTAGTACTAATAATGTAATGGTAGTAATAGCAGTAACAGTAGTAATAATAGTAATGGTAGTAACAGTAGTAGTAGTAATAGTATTGTAGTAATAGTAGCAGTGGTAGTACTAATAGTAATGGTAGTAGTAGTAGCATTACTAATAGTAATGCTAGTAAATAGTAGTGGCCATGTTGTTGAAGTTACTCGCACTTAAATGTCCTGCAGATATTTGTCTCACCAGTTTCACTAAAAGCAGGGCTTTCAGGGCTCTTTCTCCCTCACCCTCCTTCTCTTCCTCCCTCTCTCTCTCTCTGTCTGTCTCTCTCTCTCCCTCTCTCTCTCTTCCTCCCTCTCTCTCCCTCTCTCTCTCTCCCTCCCTCTCTCTCTGTTGTGTGCATGCTCTATTTATCCACATAAATATTTTCGTTACGATGGCAAGACATTTTTTTCATAAATCTTGCATGTCAAGATCGCTCATTACAATTCTATTCGTAAAAAACTTTCATACCTAAGTGTTTTGTATAGAGCTATCCTAAGGGTTTAAAAACACCGAAAATGAAATCAGGGAAGTGAGTTCGAACTCCGATTATGGATGCTTATGCCCCACTTTTCACTAATAGTCATGGAAAAGGCATGAATCCATTTCTTCCAATAAGTAATTTCAGAGACTTGAGCTGATGGCCTGCTATTCAATGCAATCTGTTACATGTTATTTGAAAAGGAGATGGGCGCCACCAAGTAACCACAGTGACCTAAGGAATGCCATGAAAGATTCAACAAGGTTATCCAAAAATCTGATAGTTCTTCGATTAATTTATTTTTTTAACAATTTGGTGCTGTTTCAGGTAATTTTGAAAGGATATGGGCGCCGCCAAGTAATATTTTGCGATTTCTCCACGAAATGCCATGGAGTAGTTCCTGATATCTCGCCAGAAGGGAATGAAGTTGGTATCTATGCAGATGACACAACTATTTACTCCTGTCTTAGTAACAAGTCCGACAAGTATCAACTGCTCTCGAAAACGACTAGCAATCAGTGGTTAACTGGGGCAAGGAATGGCATGTAAATTTTAACGCCCTCAAAACTAAACTGCTTTCATTTAACCACCACACAGGACTTTTTTCCTCATCATGGTTGATGCTAAACTCCAGGGGAGCAACACTTTGCGCCTTCTCAGGCTCAAGTTTTCCGTCGACATGAAGCGGAAAGATTATATTGAATCAATTACTCGGCCCACTGCTAGCAAAGTTGCTTCACTGTGTCGTGTCAGACAATTCTTCTCGTAAAAATCCTTCATGCACATTTATAAATCTACTATGCACCCGTGCATTGAATATTGCCGCCATAAATGGTCTGTCGCTCCTACTATATATCTCGAGATTCTTGACAAAATTCAAAAAAGGGTGTGTAATGTAATCGGTCCTGACCAGACATCTCGACACTTTCTCACAACATGACGTGGCTTTGATCTGTCTTTTTTTACAAATATTCTCCTGGAAATTGTCCCGATGAGCTGTTAGTGCTTCGACTGTAGGAATTTAATCGCTGTAATAGAATTGGCAACAAGGCCTCACCATGCTACTGTGGCTAGATGAAACCGTCAGTTCTATTCTAAGAGTTTCTTTTCTTGCACTTCTCGTCTGTGGAACTCCCTTTCGATTTCTTGCTTCCTAGCCACGGGCAAACTTTAAAAATTTAAATGCAGCGTTAATCGCCATCTTCTGTCTTCCTAAAACCGTCCTTTTATTGTCCTTTCTCTTCACCTCACAAAAGTCTTATTCTCTTTCACTCTCTTTAACCTTCTGCGTCCTAGTGTCATTATCACCTTACTTGGGGCGAAATGAATTTGTTTTTTGAGTTTTAAACTGATTTTGTTCTATGATGTGCAGGTTGTTCTTGTGGTTGGAGCACAAAGTTTTCTAACCATATGGCCACGCGACTATGTGTTATAGTTACAACTCTATAATTAATACCGGACTTTATAAAAAAAATAGACCTATAATTTATACCAGATTTTATTTTAATTTTTATAATTAATGATGGACATTGAAGGAAAGAAGGCCAAAGGGAAATTGTGAGTCAGTCAGTTATGTGCCATGCGTGATATACGCTTAGACGATCATGTATCTTTCGATACATGACTGACGAGGCAGATTTTTTCACGCAGTAGTTTGCCATTTCTTTCTGCAATAAACCAGTTGCCATCAAAGGCTATAGAACCCGGTCTATCCTGCTATCTGCCCATAGCTGGGGGGTGAAGAAGAGGATTCATACTTTTCTCATGGTTATTAGCACGTAAGTGAATGTAATGGATCTAACTGGAATTCGAACTCGGCTTTCCGATTTCTCAATTTCCGAGCCTCTATCTATTACTCCAAATTGTGAGCAAAACATCTAATTAGTTTGTGTAAATGGATGGCAAAGCGGGTAGAAAGGAGTAAACAGCCGAAAGTTACTTAGAGCTTTATTTTAAATCATTTCGCCCCAGTCAAGGCGATAAAGCAACTAAAAAAACAATAAGCTATTGGGAGTGAGAGAATCTGAGAAAAATCATTATTGAGTAGAGATGACAATAAAAGAACAGTAATTAAGGAGGTGGAAGATGACGATTGACATTGTATTTAAATTTTTGAAGATCAATGTTGACTGGGAAGCAAGAAGCTAAAAGATAGTTCCACAGGCGAGAAGTGTGGGAGAAGTAACTGCTAGCATAGAACTTACGGTTACACTTATCCATTTCCACTGTAAAATGATGAGACCTCAACGCCAATCTAGTACTGAGCTTAAATTCATAAATTCTCGGTACTATCGAGAACATTTCATCAGAACAATTAACATGAAAGTATTTATAGAAAAGACATGGGGAAGATACGTCATGGCGGTGGGAAAGGGATTGAAGCTGAAATGCAAGATCAGGTCCAATAATATTGCAGATTTTTCGGTTTAGTACTGCGCCTAAATTCATAAAGACAGTTACCATGAAAATATGTATAGAAAATGCGCAGCGAGGCTTTTTTTTAAATCGGTATCACCCCGTGTAAGGCAGTAAAGTCACAAAGACACAAATGGTTACAGGGCGTGGAAGAATTAGGAACAAAAACATTAATAATGAGCGGAGAGAAGGAAAGTGCAGTCAGGAGGACAGTAGATAGCGATTGACATTGCATTTAAATTTTTGCAGCTGGCCGGCGAACATGGAGCTGGAAAGGAGTTCCACAGGAATTCCAAGAAGTGCGAGAAAATAAACTGTTAGCACAGAATTTACGGCTACATCTAGCCAGCTCAACTGTAAATTGATGGGATCTCGACGCCATTGTTAGTATTATTTTTATTTCTTTTTCTTACTACTAGTAGTACTAATAATAGTAATGGTAGTAATAGTAGTAGTAGTAATATTTTAAGGTGGCGTTGCAAACTCATAGCTTGGTACGTGGGTAGATATCGCGACGCTGCAATAGCGGTCTCTATATAATACATATACAGGGTATCCATAAAGTTCGTGTGCACTTTAAAAATTTTATAACTTTATTTGTATTTGCGATAGAAATAATCTGTAAAAAATGTTATAAAGTTTAATGTACCTAGTTTTAATTATAGCTAAAATAACTAATGTGATTTCAGGCATTACTGTAAATCAGTTGGCAAATGTTTTCCGTGAACTGCAAAATCGTATTACCCTTTGTATTGCTAATGATGGAGGACATGTGGAAACTTAAATAAAATTTCAATAAAACCTTAACAAATATGGATCTACTTCTTTCTAATCTTTTTTACAAATTATTTCTATCGCAAATACAAATAAAGTTATACATTTTTTAAAGTGCACACGAACTTTATGGACACCCTGTATATTATGACATGACTTCGACTTAACATAAGGAATACCAAGACTTGTCACGTCCTTCGTATATTTGTGAAATGTACCGTATGTGACACTTCTTTGCATCTGACTACTGATTTGGAAAGCACTAATGGTCTTGGAAAAGGTAAAAATATCTATAGCCTGTGTTATGTCTGAATCATCAGAGATCTTGAGAAAAAAACTGAAAACTGTCGTGTCTCTGGATATATTTATAGTTAATAAAGTGAAAGTGGGTCAGGATTTAGATTAGTGAGTTCTGAAACGTTCTCTGGACTCGTCACTACCTCCCTATGCTGGAGCTACGCAACAACTTAATGGTGTGTTTTCTTGACATAAGAAAATAAATATTACATTTTGATCCTAAACATAATGCAGGAAATGGGGTCATTAACTCGGGTAAGGCTTTCAAAAAAAATAATTTCCCAAAAATATATATGCAATAACATATATAAAAAAAATACATGCTTTTTGTGATTCCTTTTTTTTTCTGTTTTTTTTTTTTTTTTAATTTATTTACAGTGCTACAACTAATAACTGATGAAGTTTCTGTTTTACTGCTTGTCAAAAAAAAAAAAAAATTGCCTGCTATGCAAAATACATTTTCTCAATCTCGTCGAAAAATTCATTTTGGGGAATAATTCTTTGGCATTTTTTTTTCTTTCTTGTCAGTTTTGTTATTTTAATTTAAAATCTCGTAACGCCTCTCATGACTCTCTGCAACACGCCAGGGTGTGGCGACAACCTAGTTAAAAAGCATTGCATCGGGTTAAAATCCGGACTCTGACTAGACAAAAACTGCCTGATGGACCTGTTCGAAAACCAGATCAGGAGCATTGTCGTGATGAAAAAACAAATGCGACAAATTACGCAGCACTTATTTCGATTAACCTATTACTTACAATAATTACTTCGCTACTTATGTAAATGTAAAAAAAAATAAAAAAAATGATAATGACAGATAGCTATAAAAATTTAAATGTTTGCATCACGTGACAATAACTGTAAGCAAAATGATGGACTAAAATAAGTAACAAAGTAATGATGATTAATGGTGATTACGAAGGTGTTTGGAGAAAATATAAGGCGGGGAAAAAGGGAACCACGTCTAAAATACAAATTTATTTATAAAACTAAAATATACGAGCAAAAAGCTATTGTACTCTCAATGAGAATTGTGTTTTCTTCGTCAATTAATATTTACGATGTTTTGGTCGAAAGGAATACTTTAAGAAAGAAGAATGCTTACCTGCATACTTAAATCTTTGTGTATGTTCTATGGCGTCAGATTTCTGTTTAAATATATAGAGAGATAGATAGATAGATAGATATAGATATAATAATAGCTAGCTATCTAGTAAATCCCTATTTTATGTATGAGTAACGAGCCAGGAGTCTTGACTTAACACCCTGTGACTTTTTCATGGGGTTGGTTAAAGGAACAAGTCTATTATATCAAACCAAGACTTTGAAAGAACTTCAAGGGCAAACAAAAGACATTATGTCTTTCATACCACAAGAGTTTCTGGTGAAATCCGTTGACGCGAGTCCTGGGCGGCTCGAGAAGCTGGTGGCGAAATCTGGTGCCCATATCGAATTTTTAAGCAAAACCACGTGCTTCTCTCTTATCGCCATTTCTTGTAAAAATTATAATTAATAAATAAATTATAAGTATTTTAAAATGGGGAGTTACTTTTCAATCACCCTATATATATATATATATATATCTACATATCTATATCGATATCTATATCTATATCTAAGACTCTTCGGTAAATCGAATTGAGTTCTCTCAATCACTGTATATTTATCGAAAAATAAATACGCTTAATTTCACCTTCATCTCTGCCGGCTTAGTGGTAGAATCCCCCGACTTACGCCAATTCAATTTTTTCGATACTAGCTAGAGTCAACGGGATGTCTAGCCACACGGATCAGCTGTGATACAGCGAAACAGTCTGTCTGTGGATGACAATATATATATATATATATATATATATATATATATATATATATATATGCGCGTCTGTGTGAATGTCTATGCACCTGTGTAGAAATGTGCAGCCGCATGCTTAATCTTAATTAGATTTAATAAGTATCTATTTTTGTAGCATACGTATTAAAATATGCTTAACGCACACACACACACACACACACACACACACACACATACATATATATATATATATATATATATATATATATATATATATATATATATATATATATATCAACCGAGTGTGGTTCCTCCAGTTCCCTCCACATATCTGGGTTGAAAACCGGAGATGTATTCAGGTGTAGCTGTCTTAGGTGAGTAGACCAGTTGAAAACCATCCTTCGGGTTGTAAAAAAAACGATTACAGTTAATTGAAGCACTTGTAATAATTTTTAATATTACTTGGTTTCAAAGCAGTCAGGGCACCCTGACTGTGTTTTAACCACAAAAATAAATTAAAATTAATATGAATATGTACTCCCACACAACGCAATATAGGAAACAAAAACAAAATATACTAAGAACGAATATCCCTTTGAAACAGGTTAAAGAATTAACCAAAACCAATTGAGACCACTATGGGCAGTTTCTACACACTGTTAGTCCACATAAAAGAAAATTTGTAGGATCATTCGAAAAACTGAATAAAGGTCTTACGTTTCCTGTTGTTTGTTTTCAATGAAAAATACACAAAAGAATGTTTGCTGACCAAACCTACACTCTTTTAATGCTGCGTACCTGAAGTGTCGCCATTTCCTTTCTTTTCTTTTTAAGAAAAGGTATTTATAAGTTTAAATAAAACTCTAACAAGTATAAAACTCGTATTCCTTACGAGAGTCTTGCCAAAAATAACAAAAACGTTTATACATTATGAAATGGACAAAGTCCGACAATTATTTAAGACATTTTTTATGTTTATACGTTCTTTTTATAGATACAAATATTTAAGTAAATGCTCTGTTTTATAATAAACAGTATTAAACAACATTTACCGGCCTGAATGTCCGAGAAATTTTCATAGAAAATATGCGTCCTCCGACAGAAATTGAACCTGTATCTTATCCGGAACCGTTATATAGCCTGACGTGCCTTAACCGATTGGGTCACAGAGGTCAATTTTACTGTTTTTAAACATAATTCTCCATGATTTTCTCTCATTCATTCATTCATATCTGCTCAATGCGTATCCAAATGTAAACAAATGAAGTCCGACAATTATTTAAGACATCATGGAGAATTATGGTTTAAAAACAGTAAAATCGACCTTGTTAAACGAAACGCTCCTCTGTGGCTCAATCGGTAAACGCACATCAGACTATATGACGGTTCCGTATAGGATACAGGTTCGATTCCTGTAGGAGGACGCATATTTTCTATGAAAATTTCTCGGACATTCAGGCCGGTAAATGTTGTTTAATACTGTTTATTATAAACAGAGCATTTACTTAAATATTTGTATCTATAAAAAAAAAACGTATAATCATAAAAAATGTCTTAAAAACGTTTATGTAAAAAAAATAATAGCAAAATGACGAAAAAAATAGTATCTATGAAATCCCTGTGTCAAAATTAACAATGCCAATCAATTAAATTTTTTTAACTGTTCAATGAGAATCAGCCAGAGAACAAAACACTATCTGCTACACTGCACACTGGGGTGTTTCTCCGGCGACATCTTTTTTCTTTTACTCTCTTATCTGCTTCATCAGGGGCAGGCGAGTTATTATCAGTTCCCCATAGAAAGGGCTCGGGTGAATTCAAATTAGTGAAAGAAAAAGAGGAGCAAAATCAAAAAGGGGTGCCCCCCCCCCCACATCCACCCCTAACCCTATGAGCCCCTAGTTAAAAATAGCAGCGAATCGAATGACTCATCAGACGGGAATCTCCTTTACGCTCGGTTTCGCCTGACCCTTAGATCCCAAGTGTATCACTGAGCTAACGTCAATATCTAGGTCATGATGTCCTTCTCTTTACTGCTCTGACCGTGGTGTGGTTAGAATATTAGCATTCCAACAATAAGGTCATGGTTCGAATCTCACCATGGTCTATTTGACAATGAAGCGGTAATATCAGTTCCAAGCGTATGGTACTGTCGAGAAGTGCCTGAAAACCGTCCTACGGTTCGAGCCAAAACTTGTACATTGGGCAGACGCAACCGTTCAGAAGCGGTCGATGGTTGTGCTGGCACGAAATCGCAAGTCATCGTGACCGAGGGTTTGAGCACACTAGCCTTTTTCAAACGCTGATCACTCCAGAAACTCTAACTAAAAAGCAAATTTCGTAGGCCTTTTAGGTACACTATTTACATTATTCGGACTATTGTCCTCATTTTTGTCACCGTTTCAGCCGGTGTACGCTCCGGTTAGAATGTCGAACTGAACCCTTTATTTCGCATACTAGACTGTTCTAGTTCCACGTGCCATGTTTAATGGATGTAGATTATCAGCTGTTAATTCCCCTCTCCAAGTTCTCCACTGCCTTAACCGGGTATTGAACTCACACTCTTTTGGGTCCTGTCACTGGATCTAACCAACACCTTTATCCACTGTGCCATGTGTCCTTGAGGACATAAGTGCATGAATTTCTGGGTAATATAAACCTAATTTCTACATTTTTTTACCAGTGCTCATATTGAATTTTTTGCTGTTATCATTGAATGTTTTTACCAGAGCTCATATTGCAATTTTTGTTGTTATTATCGCTTTTCTCTGGCACTCCTTATTACTGGTTCCAATATTGTATTCATTTCTAGGCTTGATCGGCTCAGGAGAATTTTGTGGCCTAGAGTTCAGTTCGAAATTCCAACAACCTGAATAAGGCCGGTGCGTACAACGGCCGAATCGTTGTGTTAAATATGGCGACAAAGATGAGGAAAATAGTCCGAATAGTGTAAATAGTGTACATAATACCTCATCTCAGAAATATAGACAGATACTGGCCTTTAGACATTGATGAAACGTATATGTACCTGGTATTGGCTCGCCATACTAGCAGATTCGGAAACGAGCAACTAGCTATTAATATCTCTCTAAGGTGGTGCGCGTATCCGGAAATATTTAGGTTAAGATTAGAAAAACATCAGTTATAAAGAAATCCATTTTTTTTAAAATGATAATGACAACGAAAGTGACTCCGATGAACATTCTAGCAGACAGTAGTAGACTGTACAGGTAAAAAGAATGCGCGGCTGAATATTTTGATTTTTCAACGAAAAGAACTGTATGGATATATCTATATCTTTGGTCCCTCGCATCAGATTTACAAGCTACTCACCAGAAAAGTTTGAGAATTTTTGAGTGGAGATATTTATTTCAAACCAATACAAAATTCACAACTCCTTCAAAGTAGGACTCTCCGATTCAATGTTCTTGTTGTAACGCTTCAACCACTTCTGATTAGCTTCTTCAGGGCCTTTTAATGTGACGGTGTCCAGAATCCTAGTTACAGCCTTCAGTTCCTCAAAACGTTAATCTGTAATCAACCTTCATTATTTTATAAGTTCCGTTGCGTTTTGGTCGGTATTAACAAAAAGCATCTGGAGTGAACCTTGTAAATACTAACATCAATCCGCCTTGTCTATATTCGTTTCGAAATCACCTGCTGAAAATAGTAACGGTAAACATAACCGTTTCCTGATAAGGAAACATTTGAAATTCAATTACCGAGCAGCCAGTACTGTTGTCGGTTGATATTTATAAAAATCATTCTGTTTTTCATCATTTTTCAGGAAAATAGGTTTTCTCAAGTCCAGTAGCTGTTATCGCTCTTTCCAGTAGTGATGGGAGTTTCCTTCCTAACCTTTTATATGAAGTAGTGTCGAATGTAACCATTGTGATGATGTCATTATTTTCTCTTCTCAAGTCCAGTAGCTGTTATCGCTCTTTCCAGTATTGATGGGAGTTTCCTTCCTAACCTTTTATTTGAAGCAGTGTCGAATGTCACCATCTTGATGATGTCATTATTTTCTCTTCTCAAGTCCAGTAGCTGTTATCGCTCTTTCCAGTACTAATGTGAGTTTCCTTCTTAATTTTTTTTAAAGTAATATGCAACGTCAACATTTTGATTATATCGTTGTTATATAGGAATAGTGTCGCTGCCGATACTTGAGATTGAACATAGACCCCCAGTGAGCAAACACAGGCGATCCCACTATTGAATTAAGTAGACCACGTGACCATAGAGGAAACGCATATATAGGAATTGGCTTGGCGTCTAATAGATCACCATTCTATTCTATCTTCTATTACTATGTGGATCGCTATTCTTCATACTATATTATTTCTCTATACTGATCACTACACGGATTACTATTCGGTGGTTACTATTCTAGCGAGTATTATCGAGCAAGTACTATTAGTACGAGTGTTATTCGAAGGCGTCTGACACCAGTATTGGTGAACGGCGTTACTATAGTTGTATCTGCGATTGCAAAGTCTCTACTACAACGAGCATTACGAAAGTGACAGCGAGTATTCGTTGACATTACTGTAATGTTAATTTACCCACGCATGCATGAACTCTCCCAGGTATAAATAGGAGCAGGCACTGCCTTTTGGAGAGTGAAGCTTCCAGCAGTCAGCTCTGACAGTGGGAACGAAAATTCTTGCTGTAACAATCTCGTTTGTATATGCTTGTATTTCTGTTAATATATTTGTTTAACTCAATTCCTCCCTTTGTGTCTTTATTTCTGGCCCTAACAAGACCACAACAATAGTAAAAATCATCGGCCAATGCATTTTCATAGTAAAAATCATTTCCAATACATTTTCACAGTAAAAATCATTTCCAGTGCATTTTCATAGTAAAAATCATTTCCAATGCATTTTCATAGTAAAAATCATTTCCAATGCATTTTTATAGTAAAAATCATCGGCCAATGCATTCTCATAATGAAAATCATTTCCAATGCATTTTCATAGTAAAAATCATTTCCAGTTCATTTTCATAGTAAAAATCATTTCCAATGCATTTTCATAGTAAAAAATCATTTCCAATGCATTTTCATAGTAAAAATCATCGGCCAATGCATTCTCATAGAAAAAATCATTTCCAATGCATTTTCATAGTAAAAATCATTTCCAATGCATTTTCATAGTAAAAAATCATTTCCAATGCATTTTCATAATGAAAATCATTTCCAATGAATTTTCATAGTAAAAATCACTTCCAGTGCATTTTCATAGTAAAATCATTTCGTATGCATTTTAATCGTTGTTATGGCAATTTACCCACGCACGCATGAACTCTCCCATCTAGAAATAGGAGCAGGTACTGCCTTTTAAAGTGGGAAGTTTCCAGCAGTCAGCTCTGACAGTGGGACCAAACATTCTTGCTGTAACACTCTTGTTTGCATAGTGATTTTCCAAGCGTAGCTTAGATGTGGCACAAAGCTGAAAGTAAGGGGCACCCAGTGAGGATAGAACTCACTATTCAGTCGTAAATATTTTAGCGAAACAAACTTGCTAACCATTACACCGCTTCGAGGTGCCCCTCTCGTTTGTTTATGTTTGTATTACTGTTTCTGTTAATATATTTGTTTAACTCAATTCCTCTCTTGGGTCTTTATTTCTGGCCCTAATCGAGGCCACAACAATTACAAATGTGGCAACGAGTGTTCGTTGACATCACAAAAATCATTTATTTTTCTCTCCGAGTTACCTGTGCTATCCATTTTCGTTGTTGCTGTTGTTGAAAATCCTCAAGTGATGTGGTTTCTGTTATCGAGTAGAGTTCTTTATGATTCTGTAACGTCAGTTCACAATGTTCGGAGACGAATGGTATTTGCCAACATCCACTCAAAGCTATTTTTGAGCATTTTATCTTTTTTTTTTTTTTTTAAAAAGCGATTGTATACCGCTGCTGACAGTTTAGATATTTCTGAACGGGGTTGGGGCCGTGCATAACATTCATTTGGAAGTCTCGATCTGACGAGGCTATTTAAGAACGTGACGCGAGTTTTCAGGTTAATGTTTTGGTTTGGTAGCAATTTGCGGTATTGGGAGAAACTAGCCGGCTCTATGTTCATTTCTCTTCTATAGTAAATTTGATCCATACACTGATGTATTGAGCCCCTCGAGGTGATGTAATCGTTAACAAGCTTGTCTCGCTAGAACAATTACGACTGAGTAGGGAGTTCAATCCTAACTGCGTTACCCCATACTTCTCATCTTCTATACTAAATTTGATCAATATACTGAAGTATTGGGCATCCTCGACGTGGTGTAATGGTTAACACGCTTGTCCAGCTAGAACAGTTACGACTGACTAGTGAGTTCAATCCTGTGTTGCCCCATACTTTCGTCTTTGTGCCACATCGAAGCTACGCTTAGGAAATCATATGGTGATAATGGTTAGCAAGTTTGTCTCGCCAGACCAATTACGACTGAATAGTTGAGTCCGATCATCACTAGGTGTCGCATAAATTCCGATACATCTAAGCTATGCTGAGAAAATCACCATACACTGACGTATTTCAAGTCTTTAATATTTACTAATTGCACATGTTTATGGTGAATTCAATGTATTCAATACTCTCACTCTAAGTCCAGATTATAGTTTATGCTTTGGAAAAGTTTATCGCGAGTCCTTTTTCTTGGAACGCTTGGTCGAGGCTCTTTGTATTATATTTGAGACCAATCTTATCCCCAATATGTTTACTTTCACAACTAAAACGTATAGGTTGCAATACTAATGCTGAGAAAAGGATTTCCAGTGTTTTCTATTTCTATTGGTCGAAAAATGAGTTTGAGAAATAATTTCTATTGGTCGAAAAATGAGTTTGAGGAATAATTTCTATTGGTCGAAAAATGAGTTTGAGAAATAATTTCTATTGGTCGAAAAATGAGTTTGAGAAATAATTTCTATTGGTCGAAAAATGAGTTTGAGAAATAATTTCTATTGGTCGAAAAATGAGTTTGAGGAATAATTTCTATTGGTCGAAAAATGAGTTTGAGGAATAATTTCTATTGGTCGAAAAATGAGTTTGAGAAATAATTTCTATTGGTCGAAAAATGAGTTTGAGGAATAATTTCTATTGGTCGAAAAATGAGTTTGAGGAATAATTTCTATTGGTCGAAAAATGAGTTTGAGAAATAATTTCTATTGGTCGAAAAATGAGTTTGAGGAATAATTTCTATTGATCGAAAAATGAGTTTGAGAAATAATTTCTATTGGTCGAAAAATGAGTTTGAGGAATAATTTCTATTGGTCGAAAAATGAGTTTGAGAAATAATTTCTATTGGTCGAAAAATGAGTTTGAGGAATAATTTCTATTAGTCGAAAAATGAGTCACTAGAGTGACTGAAGTGTCACATACAACACAAACATAAAAACCGAATGAGGTTTTCTGGTTGTCATACGTTGAAATCAACGAGAGAGTCCATTATATATATATATATATAAATATATATATATATATATATATATATATATATATATATATATATATATATATATATATATATATATATATATATAATCATTTCACCCCAATCTAGGCCGGAATGCCACTAGATGGCCAGCTACTTATTATTCGAGAACGCCCACCAGTGATCCAACCACAAAAAAACAGTAAAGATAATTGAAGACTGACTGTGACACATATAATTCGTGTAATCTGATAACAAGATGGATCGTTAATGGCAGAATCATATCAAGTTGACCTGTGCCATTGCTTCGAGAACCCGGTGTTCCCAAGTGGTTTTCTATCTAAGTACCGACCCAAAACAGACAATCTAGAACTGCGCTCAGAGATCTCATCGGTAATCCGAAATTTTGTTTAGAAAAATCATTGTAAAATAGCATTGCTTTGTGATGCGTTGGCAATTTTCATGAGTTTATATATTGGCTGGGTGATATTTATTTTTGATTGTGTTATTTTTTTTTTAATTTAAGCATATGTTGACAGGAACTTTGGTATATATACATTTCACATCTAAACTAGCCATGTGTTTATCGGCCATATTTATTTCCCTTGAAAATTCAGGAAACTTGGTCGAAAAGCCAAACAGACATTAGAGTTTTTGCGAGAAATTCTAGTTGATAATACTGATGCAAATATTCCATGCTTTAGTGACCAATTTTAGTTTAGTTTGAATAAGGCCTCGGACATTAAACACCCATAGAGGATCGAAGTTGTACTAATCCACCAGACTAAATCGTTAATCTTTCTTCCTACCTTGAGGCGCCTTAAATGTGGTCATGATGTTATTTAACAATTAATTTTGCATCTGGTTATAATTACCTATCGGAAACAATCTACTTACTGTTCAACTTACAATTAACGCATATCTCCAACCAGTAACTAACAAGAAGCAAGAATTTAGCATCTCCAGCAAATATTTTATGCCATTTCTCGACGTTGGCCGGCGATGCAGACGAGAGAGGAGAAAATGGCGGGAAATGTGGAGTAAAAAAAAACGTGGACTGCGGCGAGATTCCAAGTTAGAAAAGCTGTGTTTCTGTCTGTCTGTCTGTCTCTTTCTCACTCTCATGCAAACAGATACAGATATATTTACTTGTGCCCTAGGGTAATAGGGAGGTTGGACTTTCCTTCCAAATTCTTCCGGAGGGATTAACAGAGGAGAAGGTTCCGCAACGTCGGAGTAGATGCTGCGGTTGTAGTATCTGTTCCATGACGGAGAGCTTTTCTCCTCCCTTGTGTTCTCCTCCCACCACCGTGGCGTAACATCTGTTCCGTGGCAGTGGTATGACTGACTCTGACCAGCTTAGACAAGCTAAGACCAGCTTAGACAAGCTTTGACCAGCTTAGACAAGCTAAGGCCAGCTTAGACCAGAGGCCCGAGTGGAAACACTCGTTAGAAAACGTGTCACAACCTGACTCAGTGAGGGGTTAAGATAAATCTTGGGTAATAACGAGGTTACTACCTTTAGTACTGAATAATGAGTTAGATCCTCACTGGGTGCCCCACACAAAATGTGTCATTTAATGACCCATCAATGGTTGATATGTTCTAAAATCAATCGGCTTTGCATATTTACTAAGAGCGTCTTAGTTTCCAGATTTTAGAGACAGGTGTGAAGACAGATAGAAAGAGAAAGAGGGAGTGAGCGAGATAGAAAAAGAAAGAAAGAACGGGGAATGAGAGAGAGAGAGGGAAGAAAGAGGGACAGGAGAAAGAGAGAAAGAGTGGAGAAAGAGAAAGAGGCTTTCCAATTTCTCCTCATTCGAATCTGGGATCTTCCTGCATATATCTCTGCCTCTCTCTCAGCACTTTCTATGTCCCCCCTCTCTCTCTCTCTGTCGCTTTTCATCTCACTTGTTCTCTTTCTGTGTCTGTCTCCTTTCTCTCTCTCTGTCTTGCCTCTCTTTTCCTTCTTTCTCTGTATCTCTCTTTCCTCTCTCTTCCCTCTCTGTCCAATTCTCTCTCTCTCTCCCTATCTCTCTCCTCTCATCTGTCGCTCATAGACATCAGTCAGTGATGTGCCATGCGTGCTATACGCTTAGTCGACCATGTATCTTTCAATACATGACTGACGAGGCAGATTTTTTTTCCCGCAGTAGGTTGCCATTTCTTTCTGCGGTAGACCAGTTGCCATCGAAGGCTATAGGACCCGGTCTTTCCTGTTATTTACCCATAGCCAGGGAGAGATGAAGAGAATTCATACCTTTCCCAAGGGTATTAGCACGTAAGTGAATGTAATGGATTCGACTGGAAATCGAACTCACCTCTCCGATTTAGAATTACAATCGAATCCATTACATTCATAAACATATATTTACTCAGTTTTTCTTTAGTCCATCAAAGCCCCAAATGGGTTGTGGCCTGGGAAATTTTATTGCACTAATCTTCAAACTGAAAAGGTATTTTTTTTATTTTTATTTATTTATTTATTTTTTGGTTGACTACTTTGAATGTCAGCATTAATAATCTGGCTTTTAATTGATCTTGAACGCTGACAACTGCTGTTAATAGAAAATGCATATCGGCTTCAACCAAAAAAAGTATCTCCAAAACAGGAAAATATTACGATGCAACGAGACGCGAAATTTTAATGTCGACCGTTATTTGCTAATTTTTGTTTAATCTCGGATTTATTGTTGGGTGAGAAAAAGAAATTATATTTTCACGAATTATGGAAGGAATTAAAAATGTCATAAATTTAAGTATTTTATTACGACATTAAAAATAGATTTTTTCGTTCATATTATCAAGAAATAAAAATAAAATAAGCCACATATAAATTTATCAACCGCTATAAAAATGTATATATACGTATATGTATGGTTGTGTACAAAACTTTGTAAAGTTAATCTTCTATATCTATAATTCTCAAAAAGTGTGTGTCTCTATGTACGTGTGTGTGTGTGAGTGTGTGTGCGTGTGTATATGTATGTACGTGTGTGCGTGTGTATATGTATGTACGTGTGTGTGTGTGTGTGTGTGTGTGTGTGTGTGAACGGATCTTGTTTATGCGTTTCCACAGTTTTCATCCGATTTCGATGAATTTTTTTTTTTTTTGTTTGATAGATAATTTTTCAGTGCTGGTTTTGGGTCCAAATTGTCTGGAGTAAATTCCAACCTTGAAGGCGAAAAATCGAAATAAATGTCTGTAAAAAAAAAAACGGCGTCCAATCAATTTAGAGAGTTGAAATCTAACGCAAAAGATTATTAGAATGATAAAAAAAATATATTATAAATAAAAATTATCGTATATTATTATTATGACGGTCCATGGAAGAGGTTCCTTCCTCTCAAGATTGAGAACGCAAAAACGGCCCTTTTTCAGGGCCACCTCCCCATTTGGGGATGTGCCTCAGTGGCACCCAATTGTTGTTACCAATATTGATTTTCAGGTTGCCTGACTTTAAACTTAAACTGCTTCAATTGAACGGCAAAAATTCCCAGTAATGAAACACCCGGTCGAAGTCAGGTTATACTGCTAGTTCTGATATAAAACGATTTAGTAATTAGTAAACGATTTAGTAATTAGTAAACTTAAATAAAATGTCGAACAGAAAAACTGTTAAAAAACATTTGTTCGAAAAAATATATATATGTATATACTTCTCTGAATTTTTGGGGATGATGATTTTTGATTGTTTAGATTATTTACATTCGGCCTATTGTGCTCATCTTTGTTGTAGCTATCACAACGTTTCAGCCGTTGTGCTCTCCGGCCTTCCTCAGGTGTATATCGGTCCGAGTAATCTACAGGGAATTCGATACATGACAGACGAGGAGGAATTTCTTTTTCCCGCAGTAGGTTGACATTTCTTTCTGCAGTAGACCAGTTGCCATCCAAAGCTATAGAACACGGTCTTTCCTGCTATTTGCCCATAGTGTAGCGTGGGTGGAGAGGAAGAAGAGGATTCCTACCTATCCCAAGTGTATTAGCACGTCAGTCAGTCAGTTATCTGCTATGCGTGATACACGCTTAGGTGATCATGTATCTTTCGATACATGACTGACGAGGTAGATTTTTTCCCGCAGTAGGGAAAGACTGGGTTCTATAGCCAAGGCTATAGAACCCAGTCATTCCTGCTATTTACCCATAGTGTGCGTGGGGGGGGGGAAGAGGATTCCTACCTTTCCCAAGAGTATTAGCAGGTAAGTGAATGCAATGGATTCGACTGGATTCGAACTCAGCTCTCCGCTTCCTCAATCCGAGCCGCTATCCATTACTCCACTAGATAAAATCTATCCTTTGGCCCATCCGTCAAGTCCCACAAGCGTCGCCCGAGATTCGTCCGTGAAAATCAATTTTCATGTATTTCTTCGTCTAATTTTGACGCTTAAATTCATTTTCTTAAAGTGAGAGGAGTTTTGAGATTTCTTGACAGATCCCAATTTGTGATATATTCTACACATTTTTTTTTTTTTTTGAGTCCCTCAATTCCAGTCTTTTCATTGGTTAAAAGTGGTTGTTTCGCTATAATTCGCTTTCGTTTATAAACCCCTCGAGGTGACAAGTTCTTAAAGCCTTTTCATTTGCTTCTGGTTCTCAACTTTGTTATATTTTTAACAGCCCTTGTTATCGTTCAATGATCTCTGCAAAGCTCTTTTGATATCGCCAATGTGGACTTTACATTCGCTTTGTTTTTCAGCTTTTGTTAGATACTTTCCACTACCCGTGTTGAAATATGGGTAATGGAAAAAAACAAACAAAAAGAAAAATAGATTTGATTAGATTTCAGAAGCCTTAAACAAATATTGGTAT
>OZ038492.1:82924810-82967310 GCA_964036315.1 Acanthosepion esculentum | reverse complement strand
TAACACATAAATAAAAACTATATTTTTATTATTTTTATCATATATATATATTTAAGTGTATAGGGGCAGCAGATCATTATTCAGAAATGTATTGTTAAATATGACAGACAAAGTATGTCTATTACGTTTTTATCAGGAGCCGTTCCAATCTTTGTATATTGGCGTTAATTTCAGGAGAAAACAAAGACACAAACGTTTGGATATTTCTTTATTGTGTTGTTCATCGAGCTAAGCTTTCGGTTCACATGAGCCATCATTATGATTTTTGGAGAAAAAAGATGCATTTCAATATTACTCATTGATCTTGCGCATGTGACCTCCATCTTCTGGGTTTCTCCCTCTATATTTTGGATATGAGTCATTCCATTGTTCAAATTTAAATCAATGGGAAAGAAATCTGTTGGTGTGCAAAAAACATCTTGATCTGACCCCTTTGATATATATTTGATGCAATACTTGTTTGAATGAATTGAGCAGATTTCAAGATTGATATGACAGCTGAATTGTTGCAACAAATATGTATTGTAAGGCACTACCCACTGATTGGTGATTTCATGATCAACTTGACGTCCATTGTCTCATTTTGACCTTGCCGATGTGACCTTCATATTCTAGATTTCACCTTCTATATTTTGGATAGGAATCATTCCTTTGTTCAAACTTAAATTTAATTTAAATCAAAGGTTAAAAAAAATCAGTGTATGGTGGGGTATCCGGAGGCCCCTTTTATCAAAATGAAATATACTTATCCATGTACTCTAGGAGTCATTCCCTGGTTCAAATTTAAATTTAATTCATATCAAAGGGAAGAAAATCGGTGGGGGTTGTGCCCTCCCCACCTTGAAACCCCTTTATCAAAACGAAATATCCTTATCCAAGTACCCTGGGTAATGTATTTTCAGAATATATATAGTTATGGGGGTCTATCTCGAAAACCCTAGAAGGTGTTTGATAAGAAACAGACAGACAGAGGCTACAATGATGGACTCTCCCGTCTTGTAAAGATTATAGTTAGACGGGAGAGTTTATCATATATAAAACTTACATTGGATGTGTGTGTACTGTCAGTGTTGGTGGTAACAATAAAACATTACTCGAAAAATTGATCTGTAAAATAACAGCTAAAATCTATGCTATTTATTCCTCGCTGATACATGTTCCAAGGAATTTCATGCTTGTAACAATCATGAGGCACAAACTAACGCGAATAAAAACCAGACGAATTGGATCTCTGTCCCACTCAAATAGAGATACATACAATGGTTACCTATACACTTAAGTATGAATTGGGATCAAGTACAAATCAAATATGGACCGGAATCCGTCAGGATTATAGGTTAAAGGAAAAATAAATCCGACCTATGCTTACCTATAGTCTCAAGTACCCCCCTCTAGTCTCAAGTGTAATCCAACCAAGGTTTACCGATAAACTCAAATATACACTCAAGCAATATTTACCTATACCCTTAAGTATAAATCCGACCATGTTCACCTAATGCAAGTGTAAATCTGACCGATGTTTACTTATAGATTCAAGCATAAACTCGGACAGTGTTTACCTATAGACTCAAGTAAGCCCGATCAATATTTGCCTCTAGACTCAAGTAAGTCCGACCAATATTTGCCTATAGACTCAAGTAAGCCCGACCAATATTTGCCTATAGACTCAAGTAAGTCCGACCAATATTTGCCTGTAGACTCAAGTAAGCCCGACCAATATTTGCCTCTAGACTCAAGTAAGTCCGACCAATATTTGCCTCTAGACTCAAGTAAGTCCGACCAATATTTGCTTATAGACTCAAGTAAGCCCGATCAATATTTGTCTATAGACTCAAGTAAGCCCGACCAATATTTGCTTATAAACTCAAGCATAAACCCAAACAATCTTTACGTAGAGACTCAAGTATAAACCTGGACATTATTTACTTAGAAACGCGGATAAAAACCAGACGACTATTTACTGAGACGTTTAAGTATAAACTCGGTCAATGTTTACCTACGAGATGTGGATTTTACCACATATAAGCCCAACATGGGTTGATATGTCCTAACATTCACCAACCCACATACGAAGTCTTAGAAAGTGTCGTTAAAGAATTGAAAACATTGACAAATACGTTTCGCGGTTTGTAACAACAGTGAGCCATCTCGTTTTGCAAGATGGATGCTTATGAGTTTGAAGTTTCCAAGTCTGTCTACTTGTGCTAAAACGTGGTGCTGGGGCACAGGGTATGTGTAAGGGTCCCGCCCCCTCCGAATCGATTATACGACTCCCCCGATTCTATAATGTGAACCCCAAAATTTAATACTACATCTCAGTTTGCATAAGTTAGCATTTATATAAAAAACAAATTTTGTTGTAACCTAATTATGCACAATAATGGATCATATGCAATATAGGTGAACAATTCCAAAAGAAAAATTGAAAATAAATTCAGTGTATCTAAATACAAATTAGAGACACTTACGAGATGTTATTAATTCATTGATTCCTATCCAAAATATAGAAGGTGAAATCTAGAATATGAAGGTCACATCGGCAACGTCAAAATGAGACAATAGACGTCAAGTTGATCATGAAATCACCAATCAGTGGGTAGTGCCTTACGATACATATTTGTTGCAATTATGATAATAATTCTTGAATAAATGGACAATGTTTTGCGGCATTTTTTCACATCAACTTGGTTTTTTTTTTCTTGTTAGAGAATTTTAACACATTCATAATTATGAATAAAAAGTAGTGAATTTTACGTAGTGTTTTTTATTTATTTATTTATTTATTTATTTTGAGACTTAATATGAGCAAAGCAAATTCACGGATTTGCACAAAAAAGATTTCAGAATGACGTCAAAATCTATAAATTTTTTATCCTTTAAAAGTAATTTTTGCCCAGTTTAATTTGTAACGTATATAAATGTAGGTTGAAAAAAAATCAAATGTTGGGAAGATAGCGAGGCTCATAAAGCGCTACCCGGAGACCCCAATCAACCTTGCTCCCCCACCGGTCAGGGTGTTCGTGGGTAGTAGGAATGCCACTCGCAGTTGCTTGTGCTCGCTTAACTCAAAATGCGAATGAACTTCTACTGTTTTCTGTCCTCTCGTTAGATAACCAATCAAAAGATGTCTAGCCACAAGAATGTTATGATTTCGTTTTATGGAAGACAACAGTAGGTGTGCAAGTTGTTGGGTAAAGCACTTTTCAGTAACTTATGTCACCAGACAGGAAGAACAATAAAAAAAAAGCATTTTCCTAAACCTTAATTGGTGTCAGTCACAGCTTTAAACGTATACGTGATAAAACACGCACACACACACACACACATATATATATATATATATATATATATATATATATATATATATATATATATATATATATATATATATATATATATATACAGAGGCATAAGTATAGGCACTGCAACGTTGTGTAATGGTTAACAAGCTTGTCTCGCTAAAACAACTACGACTGAGTAGTGCGTTCGATCTGCACATTGTGCCACATCCAAGCTACGTTTGGAAAATCAGCAGGCACACACGTATACATATATAAGCAATTACTGGGTATCTCGACGTAGTGTAATGGTTAGCAAGCTTGTCTTGCTAAATCAATTATGACTAAATAGTGAATTCGACCTTCACTGGACGCCCCACTCTATCGGCCTTGTGCCACATCAAACGCTACGCTTTGAGATTCATTTTGAACGCCTCAACGTGGAGCAATGGTTCGCAGGCTTGTCTCGCTAGATCAATTACGACCGACTAGCGAGTTCGTTCCTCACAGGGTGCTCCACACTATCGGCCTTGTGCCACATCAAACGCTATGTTTAAAAAATCATTTTGTACACTCCGACGTGGTACAAGGTTTAGCAATGTTTAACAAGATTGTCTCGCTATATCAATGACGACTGTGTAGTGAATTCGATACTCAATGGGGGATGCACACTTTCGGCCTTGTGCCATATCTAAGATACGTTAGAAAATCATTTTGAACACTTCGACGTTGTGTAGTATTTAGCAGGCTTGTCTCGCTAGATCAATTACGATGAATAGTGAATTCGTTTTTAAACAATATATATATATATATATATATATATATATATATATATATATGTATGTATGTATGTATAAAACAATATATAAGGGGTTTTAAAAGGTTCAAATCAAACACCCCTCGATAGGGGAAACGCTGTTACATAAGCTGGAATCAAAAATCAAAATACAAGTATACGAGAATTATTCAACACCATCACTTGATAAGACACCAGAAGTGTTGAAACAAAATGGCTATTTTTGTAGTGATTTTCTAACATTTTTATGTTATAATTTTCGAATAAATGATTAAACAATATATATATATATATATATATATATATATATATATATATATATATATACATATTTATACATAAACAATATATATATATGGGGGGAGATAGCGATATATAAATTTATCTATATCAAGAAAAATTTTGGAGGAAAGATGTATAACAAAGTGGAAAACGTTTTCGTGTGACGCGTTTCGTCTTCAGACGAGATTTCTTTATGTTGATACGACTACACATGCGCACGAACGAGAGACGCTGGGAATTTTAAATATTGAAAAAATAATTTTTTTATAAGTGCTTTTTTTTTTGTCAATATGGAAAAATACCAAACAATAAGAGAAAATAAAAATAAAAATTCGATAACGGCCAATTCATTTAGAAAACGAAATTGGCAAGATTATATACCCAAAACATATATGTATATTCAGTATCTGTCTATATTTCTGAGATGAGGTATTATGTACACTATTTACATTGTTCGGACTATCATTGTCATCTTTGTTGCCATATCTATCACAAAGTTTCGGCCGTTGTGCTCTCCGGTCTTCTTCAGGTGGTTGGAATGTCGAAGTGAAACCGTAACACAATTAACAGGAGATAACTGATAACTGACATCCGTTAGACATGGTACGTGGAACTAGAACAATGTACCCCAGTGAGCGAAGTAAAGGGTTCAGTTCGACATTCCAACCACCTGAAGACGGCCGAAGCATACAATGGTCGAAACGTTGTGATAAATATGGCAATAAATACTATAATTACATACATAAAAACATCTAGACATTCGGTTAAAAATAAACGTCAAAAAACATCCTTGATAGCCGAAATCGCTCGTATAGACGGAATATTCGAAGAATTTTTACAAAATTTATGCCCAGAAGAGAAAACACTTATATGAACACAAGAAAAACTAAATCAAAAGCATAGCTGCAGTACCTTGTCTGTCGTCTTTAATAAAAGACAGACAGACAAACACATATATATATATATAGAGACATTTTTATGTTTAACATTCTTTTTTTATAGATACAAATATTTAAGTAAATGCACTGTTTATAATAAACAGTATTAAATAACATTAACCGGCCTGAATGTCCGAGAAATATTCATAGAAAGTATTCGTCCTCCGACAGGATTCGAACCTGTATCATATACGGAACCGTCATACGGCCTGACGTGTCTTAACCGTTTCGGCCACTAAGGATCGTTCGGTTGGCAAGGTCGAATTTACTGCTTATAAACTTCAATCTTCCATGAATCTCTCACGTACATTCATTCTGCTCATGGCGTATCAAATGTAAACAAATGAAGTCTCACATTATGAAATAGACAAAGTCCGACAATTATTTAAAATTAATAATTGTCGGACTTTGTGCATTTCATAATATATATATATATATATATATATATATGTGTGTGTGTGTGTGTGTGTGTGTGTGTGTGTGTGTGTGTGTGTGTGTGTGTGTGTGCGCGTGTGTGTGTGTAAAATAGATAGGTTTGTTAATAAAACAAGGGCAAACGAAAGGGTACAAAACATTTATTAAATATTAATTATTAACTGTGACATAAATGAAGCACGGAAAGAAAGGTTTTAAGTCCGGAATTTTCGGGCACGCCTGTGTCCTTTATCAACGGCACGAGAGAAAAAAAAAACAAAGAAATGGGGATTACTCACCGACAGATTTTTTTTTTTTTGGAAGGTGTAAATTCTGTCGAAGATCATATTCTTAGCAAAAAACTGATTCCTCGCTGTGCGAAACGTCTTATGAAAATGGACTTACATTTAAACTTTGGATCAGTGTAAAAGCGTGTCATTGAGGGGGAGTGGTGCAGTGAGATTACTCTGGAAGGTTCCCAGACCACATCACAGAATATGACAAAAAGGAACGAAAACCAAAATTTTCTTCTCTCTGAAATCGTTTGGCATTTTGACGAACCATGTCTTCCCCTGTGCTTTCAAAAATTGAGTGTATATCATGACCTCAATACTCGCCAAAAGGCCCTCACTTCGCCATCAATAATCCCACCCCAAACCTGATGTTAAATTCTCCACTTGTGGGGTCTGTTTTCTGTCGGCAGCATCCGACCATTTCATTAGTTGTTGTTTTTTTCCTTCTTAACGTCATTTAGAGGAGGTCTAATGATTTCTTTTTAATCATTTCACTCCAAGCAAGGCAATAAAGCCACTAAGACGCAATGATTTACTGAGTGTTAGAGAATATCGAAAAAAATACTATTAAGAAACTGTTAGCATAGAACTTGCGGTTACATTTAGCCATTTCAACTGAGATCTTGCCACCAATCTAGCATTTCACTTAAATTCATAAAGTCTAGGTACCCTAGCGGAGATTTAACTCCAAGTAGAGAAAAAAAGAATTTGTCTACCACCCTCTCTCTATATATTGCTTTCTCTGTCTCATACTGAAAATCCTATTCATTGGTTTCGTCTAGACTAGAATTAACTCAGATTCAAGTATGCAACACAGTACCTTGTCCCTTCGGGGTGTGGCTGATCATGGCTCTCCACAATTTTCTATCCTTTGTAGGTCTTAATTAAGGTCTTTTTTGTTATCTCTCCTAATCCCTGTTCTGACAACCATTTTCACGAGCTCGTCATGTTGGTTACTGGCCGCTTTCCTCTGTCCCTCTTGCCTTCAATATGTCCTGTGAGTGTCACATTTTCTAAGCCCTCTTTCCTCATTACGTGCCCTAGAAATTTAGCTGTCTCCTTCAATATTTCAAAATATGAGTAGCAAAAAACAAAGGAAAGCCACGTCACGTAAGTGAGAACGTGACTAAAGACGAAATGCCGGGTCAGAATCGAATACTCTTTGGATTTTATAAAAAATCACTAAATATATAGCAGGGACACCAGAAAAATTATTAAGCATTTCTCTTTATCCGTTAAATCAGCGTCTAGGTACATTGTATTGCTTGCAACATGGTTAATAATTTGACACTTCGAAATTAAGACCATTTCATAAATTGACTGCCATTTTTTTTACAACTGCGCTGACGGAACCACCTTTCATCTTGACAGCACAGATGCTGCCATCATTTAAAATCTAAAACATTAAATTCCAATAAATATTGGAAACATGAAGAGGCTAATAATCCGAGCTGCAGTATATATATATATATATATATATATATATATATATATATATATATATATATGAGGAAATTTAGTCTTAAGATGTGCTATATTTATAGGATAAAGTGCTCAATATCAGAGATAGAGCGTATGTAAATATAAAAGTGAATATAGAAGTCAACACTTAGAAGCAACGAAGGTGGCCTGACGATTGCATCTAGCATGAAACAGACTGTCGCCTTTAAGTGTTGACTTCTATGTTCACTTTTATATTTATTTATATATATATATATATATATATATATATATATATATATATATATATATATATATATATATATATAAAGAAAGAACAGTAAGATATATAATCCGGTGTTCTTATTGATATTTTTTATTTTTACAAAATGGTGCTCAATGTAAATTTACAGAGCATAAATATTATAAATTAACTTATTTAAAATATGGTTTCTTCGCTACACAGTAATAACCATGTTTCAAAAACTGAAGCTAAAAACTTCAAATTTAATTATATAATTAAATTAAAAGCATTACTTCTGTTTCATCTTCAAGCGAATTTTGGAATAACTTATATTTAAATTTACTGAGTTTTAAACGCACATATAAATTCATAATTTCCTGTTTGCAAGGATACAGAGAAATCCAATCATTTAGACAGGGGCGGTAGCGTGTTCATTTTTATTAACATATATATATATATATATATATATATATATATATATATATATATATATATATATAGATTGATAGATAGATTACTTCAAACGTTTTGAATTAGTGATGCTAGTCTTACTAATTGACCCATAGATGGGGGATAGAGGAATCGGATTCATACCTTTTCCCAAGAGGAAGATGTTATATTAGTTCCAACGAGAGAAAAGTGTGTATATTAAAAATGAGAGAAACCGCATTTTTTTTTAAATATTATGCTTTATAATATATATATATATATATATATATATATATATATATATATATATATATATATATATATATATATATGACATCCGTGTTGGTCGAAAATAACCAGTCAGCACCGCAATGCCTAGTCAAAAGAAAAACACCAAGAGAGTAAATTAAGTAAAAACGTGAAAGTGCTCGGTACACTAAGTGGACCGAAATCTAAAACTCCTAGTGAGCCAGGACCTACCTACCAAGGTTTCACCTACCGAATCTTTAGGGTTACTGAAGATGCGTTAGATGAAATCTTGGTAGGTAGGTTCTGGCTCACTAGCATTCTGTTGAGGTTTCTTTCAGACTCAATGAATTATTTATAATTATCAAATCCTCCTAACAATTTCTATCATATATATATATATATATATATATATATATATATATATATAGAATGCAGAAAGCACTGGACAGCCGTTTCGTCCTATATTTGGGACTTATCAGCAGTGCGCACCCACTACCGAGAATTGAAACCCTGAAAGTTGTGTTATCAAGCAAACGTCATACCAACTGTTCCAACGGGCCTCGGTGACAAAGAGGTAGCAAATCAGACTCAGTATAGCGCCGCTCGCTCACATATTCCGTGGTGGAACTCAACTGAAATTCTCTGTAACCATAGGACTGTGCACCCAGGTCCACGACTACTATCACCAAGCCGCTCAAACTGAAGCATTAGAAGCCGGATCAAGCAATGATATACACATGATAGAAATTGTCAGGAGGATTTGATAATTGTAATTAAGTAATTCATTGAGTCTGAAAGAAACCTCAACAGAATGCAGAAAGCACTGGAGAATAATATCTTTATTGGAACACCGAGGATTTAAAAATGTGCCTTGTAATGAAATTCTTTTTTTAGAATTGTAATATAAGACGACCCCCAATTCTTCCCAGAAACTGCTACTTTGTGAAACATACTCCCAACAGTTTTTCTCGATAAGTACAAACTTAACCTCTTCAACTTTAGGAGTTAACCGTTATCTCCCATACATAACTTCATAAACTGTACTTATATCCTCTTCTTACGCTCTTACAATATCATTCATTAAGCCTCTACCTTGAGTGGCTATTGAGCCTTGTATTAAGTGAACATTAGTAAAAGAAAATTCTAAGTCTACTTCAGTTTCCCTCTCTGGACATAGCTGCATAGAACTGACGAGAGAAACAATCGAATCATTTTAATGTTTATTTTAATAATAACAATGGAAATTGATTCAGCGAACGGATTAGTTTTGAACTTGTTTGTATAATTCTGTGCAGTTTTAAAAAAATCTAATTAAATAGATTATTTAGTAGATTACTGAAATAATGTAATTCATTTTCTTTCGGCTCCGTTTGACTAAATGTGCTGTACCGCGAAATATCAGATGACAACAATGCTTATTATTACGAACGGTGCAGGTTTTCAGACTTACAACTGAATTTTGACAGGGCAGATATAAATTCTTTCTATAAATAATTATTTTCCACCCTTCAAACACTCTCCCCCACAGGCGGGATATGACAAGCCTTTCGCTGCTCTACCGCTCCTTCCACGGAAAATGTTGGGACAAACTACATTCCCTGGTCCCGCCAAGGAAAACCTTCATGGTAAGAACACGCCATGCCACTTACATCGTAGCAAACCACCCACATTCCATCCGTATCCCATAGGTGAGAAGTAAGTTCCGCTCGAACACCTTCTTCCCCCGAAAGACTACCATGTGGAATCGGCTCCCGACAGGATGTTTCCTCGATCACTTCCATCTTATCCTATTCAAGGCAAGGGTTAATCATTATCTCTCTCATCTATACGCACAAATGGCTTCCTAAAGTAACCCTCTACCTTGAGTGGCTTCCCAGGCCTTATAAAAGGTGACTCTCACTGTGAAAACAAACTATCCTAATCTGTTCATATCTTTCTTAGTAATACAACATATTCAAACCATGTGGATTCTCCAGGTACCATTCTGTGTTCTTTATAACGATCTCACCTCCTGTTCAAGTAATAACGTGCGGCAATTTGTACACGGAGCAAGTACCTGGCTCCTCCCGCTATCCTATACGTTTACAAGAAGCAGATCAGGTCCAAAATAGAGTACTCACCTCAAATATGCCCAAACCTAACTTTCCACCCTTGATAGAGTACAAAAGCGTCCAACCTGTCTCTTACAGGAAGTAATGTGCCGAGCCTCTCGCTGATCTAATCGCTATTTCCACGGAAACTCTTCGGACGAACAGTATTCCCTGGTCCCGCCAGTTCGAACCTTCACAGAAAGGACACGACAAGCCACTTACATAGTAGCAAACCGCCCACATTCCCTCCGTACTCCATCGGTGAGCAGCTTCTTCCCGTGAACAACTGCCCTGTAGAACCGACATCCCAACTGGGCGTTTCCCAGATCACTACAATCTTAACCTGTTCAAGACTAGGGTTAACCGTTATCTTCCATTCCTATACACACAAATGGCCTCGTAACGTAACCTTCTACCTCGAGTGGCAGAGGAGTAGAAGTGAGTTATTCCAATCGGGTTGGATGCTACAGATGTAGTATCTGTTGCGGGCCGGAGGCTTTCTCTCCTCCCTTGTTACCCCCATCCACCCACGGTTGCATGACATCTGTTACGTAGCGGTGGTATGACTAGCTTAGACAAGCTCTGATCAGCTAAGACCAGCGGCCCGTGTGGAAACACTTGAGTCCCCACATTAAAAAAAAACGACATTGTGTCACAACCTGACTCAGTGGCGGGGAGTGGGGGGAAGCAAGTAACTCTTGAGATGAGTTGTTTGGTGGGGGGGGGGTTACTCCCGGATTATTCTGGAGGGATTGTCAGAGGAGTAGAAGTGAGTTATCGGGATGGATGCTACAGATGTCGTATCTGTTGCGTGCCGGAGGCTTTCTCTCCCTACTTGTAACCCCCACCCAGCTACGGTCGCGTGATATCTGTTACGTAGCGGAGGTATGACTAGCTTAGACAAGCTCTGACCAGCTTGGACAAGCTATGACCAGCTTAGACCAGACGAGTGGAAAACACTTGGGTCTCCACGTTAAAAACCGACCTTGTGTCACAACCTGACTCAGTGGCGGGGGGGGGGTTGTAGATGAGTTGTTTTTTTTTCCGCTGATGGAAGACGGGGCTCACGCAAATTTATAAAATATTATATAACTCCTACTGCTGGATTTGTTCTGAATTTACTCCACGTTGTCGTCCCTGGGGATTCATAAGCATATTCTATATATTCCCCCGACGCTAGTGGTCGGGATTCGATCTAAGGTAAAAAAAAAAATTTTAAAAAACGGCACTTAGAAGAGTGACGCACCAAAATTCTTCCTTACCCTGTTTCCTCATGCTTGGCGCTGTGCTAAACTAAGCAAGGCTTATATCCACTTTCCGGTAAATTAATGGAATAAAACTTAGCTCTCACGCACAACAGGCGCATACAAACACTAACAAGTACTTTCATACGTTTATATATCCAGAAACCCGCATAAGGTATTATACGTTCAGCCACGTATCGCCATGCGCAAACACACCCCTACATCCCATGTACACACACTGGCTCCCTGCCTGGTCACAATTTCCTGCTATGGCTCATTAACTACCGTATTTTTCCCGCTATTTCTATATCTTTATTGGAACACTGAGGATTTAAAAATGTGCCTTGTAAGGAAATGTCTCCTGCGACTAAAAATGTAAAATAAAAATGGAGGGTAGATAATGTTAACAAATGCATATTGCGTTAAGAAGACAGAGAGAGAGGGGGGGATGGAGAAGGGGAAAAAGAGGGAAGAAAGAGAAGGAGAGAGAGAAGGGAGAGGCGAGAGTGAGAAAGAGACAGAGGGGAGAAAGAGAGAGGGGGAAGGAGAGAGGGGAGAAGGAGAAAGAGGGAGAAGGAGAGAGGGTGAGGGAGAAGGAGAGAGGGGAGAAGGAGAAAGAGGGAGAAGGAGAGAGGGTGAGGGAGAAGGGGAGAAGGAGAAAGAGGGAGAAGGAGAGAGGGAGAATGAGAGAGAGGGAGAAGGGGATGGAGAAGGGGGAAAAGAGGGAAGAAAGAGAAGGAGAGAGAGAAGGGAGAGGCGAGAAGGAGAGAGAGAAGGGAGAGGCGAGAGGGAGAAAGAGAGAGGGGGAGGGAGAAGGAGAGAGAGGGAGAAGGAGAGAGAGGAAGAAGGAGATGAGGGAGAAGGGGAGGGAGAAGGAGAGAAAGGAATAAGAAAGAGGAGAGAAGTAAAAGGAGAGAGAGAGGGTGAGAAGGAGAAGGAGAGAGAGGAAGAGAGCAAGATTAAGGCATGTTAATAGAGGTAGATACTGAGATTGATAGATATTATCCGATAGCATAGATTAATAGGATAAGAATGATATATATATATATATATATATATATATATATATATATATATATATATATATATATATATATATATATATATTTAATGTCATGCTCTATTGTCCATCCAACATAAGAAGTATAGGATTTTAGTGTCAATATATATTTTTTTAAATGTTTTAACTAAACTACTAGCCCCTTTAAGAACGTACTCTATATTTTTTTAAATTATAAAAAAATCTTGAAATTTCTTATAAATAACTGTTTGAAAAATATAACTGCATCTGCTTCAAAGTATCTAAACCTTGCAATGGCAACAGTAAAGTCTGTTGTCGACGTGTCTAAAGTGTCAGTTCATCTAGACATGATGAAAGAAACCACCCACCTCCACATTCTAACCTGATTTTTCATTTTTCTATTCCAGCTCTTATCCGTCTTCTGATTGGTTAATCAAGACATACCCTCAATTGTCGTTTTTAATTTTGGAATTTTGATTTTCTACCCACCTTTTTAACTCTGAAATAAGCTACCAAACTGTTTTTCTGATTTCCCAAGTAAATCATTTTCATCATATGTTACCTAACATCGCCTGATGAGGGAGAATTTTAAAATCCCGAAACATGGAATTTTTTGTGTAGCGATGCAAAATATTATTAAAAAATACTATATATATATATATATATATATATATATATATATATATATATATATATATATATCAATAGACCCTTAAGCTTGTCTGTTTCTTAATTAAATTAATATTCGCTCTGTTTTTCATTGTGCTCCCTGGATTACATCATCCTTGGGATTCTCCATACGGATTACCAAATATTTCATGATATATATATATATATATATATATATATATATATATATATTATAAATTAACTGATTTAAAATATTTTTTCGCTACACAGTAATAACCATGTTTCAAAAAGCTTTTAGCTTCCATTTTTGAAACCTGGTTATTACTGTGTAGCCAAAAAAACATGACTTTTTTTAAAAAGAACTTGACCTTCCGTCTCTTCTTTTTCTTCCTCTCCTTCTTTCTTCTCATCTCTCTGGCTTTCACTTCCCCTGTCAATCTGATATATCAGTCCGGGGGAACTGTCTCTATTTACTAAAAGATTTCGGTCTGAAGAGATGAATATATAGATATTCACGAGATAAATTATCACCGAAATGAAAGCGGGGTATCGTTGCAATAAACAATGCACTCTATGATGACGTTGTGCTATGTCGAAAGTACTCGGAAATAAAAGAAATATATATCAACACGCCGATTGATTTTTTCTCGTCCTTCAATAACGACACCAAAAAGCTTATCCGTGAATATGAAAGGATCCAATTGAAAATAAGTAAACAGAACATGTCTCAATATATATATATATATATATATATATATATATATATATATATATATATATATATATATATATAAATATGTGTGTGTGTGTGTGTGTGTGTGTGTGTGTGTGTCGAGAGATAGGGAGAATGTAGAAATAGGTACGTATATAGAGATAGAATAGTTTAACAAATCAACAGAGAAGGTGATAGAAAAGCAGATTGATTAGAACAGGTTAATAGAGAGACCGAAACAGGCTACATTTACCTAACTTACATCTTGTAACAGGAGAACTGAATATATAATGGGAAAAATGACGGAAGGACTTATCGAGTACTTCCGGGGTTTATGGACGCATCAACGGCTTAAACATATAAATACTTCTCCCCTCTGACCTAACCTACCGGATAAACCCATGTTTTTTTATTACTTCAATTACTTAAAAAATATCTCATCGTATTTAATACTGCACCCGGGAAAGATAGATAGATAGCTAGATACGGATAAACTGACATAGATAGATAGATAGATAGATAGATAGATAGATAGATAGATAGATAGATAGATAGATAGATAGATAGATAGACTGAGATAGATAGATACTGGCAGACTGAGATAGATAGATAGATAGATAGATAGATAGATACATACATACATACATACATACATGCATACATACAGACTGAGATAGATAGATAGATAGATAGATAGATAGATAGATAGATAGATAGATAGATAGATAGATACTGGCAGACTGAGATAGATAGATAGATAGATAGATAGATAGATAGATAGATAGATAGATAGATAGATAGATAGATAGATACGGGCGGACTGAGATAGATAGATAGATAGATAGATAGATAGATAGATAGATAGATAGATAGATAGATAGATAGATACGGGCGGACTGAGATAGATAGATAGATAGATAGATAGATAGATAGATAGATAGATAGATAGATAGATAGATACGGGCAGACTGAGATAGATAGATAGATAGATAGATAGATAGATAGATAGATAGATAGATAGATAGATAGATACGGGCGGACTGAGATAGATAGATAGATAGATAGATAGATAGATAGATAGATAGATAGATAGATAGATAGATAGATACGGGCAGACTGAGATAGATAGATAGATAGATAGATAGATAGATAGATAGATAGATAGATAGATAGATAGATAGATAGGGACGGGCAGACTGAGATAGATAGATAGATAGATAGATAGATAGATAGATAGATAGAGAGATAGAGAGATAGAGAGATAGATACATACATACATACATACAGACAGACAGACAGACAGACAAGCAAACAAACAATTTTAATGTTAACTGAGAAAAGAGACAGCCGGCCTTACCTAAGCGTTCGAATACCCAATATAACAATTAATGTGTTAATAAACTTAATTTTATTTAGCAAAATAACGTGTAAGCATTCTTATATAGAAGCTTTTATTGATAACTCATAAAAGAACGGATGACATTATGTAATAGGGTGGTTCAAATATCCAAGGTAGCAGTGAAGGCGATTGGCAAAACATTTTTTCCTTTGTTTTTATTACTGACTGACATTTTCGCAAAGTGCCTACCATCTGCTCGTATAAATGTACCACTGGTCTTTTTAATGCTAAAGCTATTATTTGAATTGCCAGTTTTTGCTGATTTCAAAATAGCACGATTAGGAAACTTTGGCACTTTCTAACTTTGTATTCTAAGAAGATAATACGTTGATATTTCGTAGTCTTATCGTCTAAGGCATGTAGAAAACACTATTTCTATTATATACAGTTTTATACTTAGTGCCTACTTTGAGATTTTGGATGGGACTTTTCACACCCATAAAGCTAAACCATTAGCAATAGAAATAAATAAAAAATAAGGGTGATTATAATCATTTGATATATACAGCCTTGGCCAAAATTATGGAGCACCAATGAAAAATCGAAATTATGATTCAAACTTATATATTTAAAGGTTAAGAATATTGGCGTAAACATTAATAACAACTATCAATATTTGGTATGTCCTCCTTTTGCCTTAATAACAGCTTTTATTCGTTTTTGCATTTTATTGACTAAGTTGTTGCAGGCGGTAGGATCTATTTTCTGCCACTCTTCATGAAGTTTGGCCTCTAATTCTTTTTTTGATGAACATTTGTGCATTCTCACTCTTTTCCCTAAATGGGACCACAAAGTTTCAATGGGATTTAGGTCTGGGGATTGAGGGGGCCACTTCATCACTGTAATCCATTTTTTCTCAAACCAACCTATTGAAACTTTTGACGTATGGCATTGTCGGAAGATTACATCACTTGGAATGTTATTATTAAATATTTTAGTCAAAGAGGTTCGGTAAACCTGGTCCAGCATGTTAGTATAAATTGTGGAGTTCATTCTGCCCTCACATGTGTACAACATTCCAGTGCCTGAAGAAGCCATGTAGCCCCAAACCATTACGCTTCCTCCTCCAAATTTTACAGTTGGAATCACACAATCAGGATAAAATGCCTCTCCTTCCCTACGGCGAACATAAACCGCTCCAGGAGTGCCAAAGATCTGATGAAAAAAAAGAATTTGTTACAATTTTTGAATAGATGTTATGGATGTGTATTCACATAAAAATTTCAATTATTACATCCAAAGTTTAGGAAAGAGAAGCTGTTAACTTACCTCAAAGTTACTTTCGTCAGACCAAACAATTTTGCCCCAATCATCAGGTGTCCAATTTTCATGGTTTTTTGCAAATTCCAGTCGTTTTTTCTTGTTGGCCTGAGACAAGTATGGCTTCTTCCTGGCTTTGCATCCTTTTAATCCCACTTCTAATAACCTTCTTCTCACTGTTCGAGCTGATATGTTTTTGTTTGCACCCTCCCTAAGTTCAGCAGCAAGCTCTGAAGAACTTTTCCTCCTATCTGCAAGGGATGCTCTTTTCAAAGATCTGTCTTCCCTGGCGGTTGTAGACTTTTTACGGCCTTGTCCTTTTCTGTTTTTGAAAGACTTTGTTTCCTTGTACCTTTTAATCGTTGTTTGAACCCCCTTCCTTGAACATTCCATCTTCCTGGCAATTTCTACCTGAGAATATCCTTCATCAGATAAAGCAACAATTTGTGCCCTTTTAATCTCTGAAAGCTGCTTCTTTGGAGGCATTTTCAATTAAATATACTATTATAGCACTGGTAGGAATCAAATATTACCCGAAAATTACGAAACAACCTTTAGTATGACAATGATTCATTTTGAATATTGGAATAAATTTAGTACGAAACTCAGCTAAAGCTCTTGAGAGAGGCTTTAAAGCAAAAAATACTACAATCTACTGTTAAATATTTTAAATTTGCTCTCAATTGTTTACTGTACGATTCTTAACCTTTAAATACGTAGGTTTAAACTATTATCTCAATTTTTTTATAGGTGCTCCATAATTTTGGCCATGACTGTATATATATATATATATATATATATATATATATATATATATATATATATATATATATATATATATATATATATAAAAGGCAGTGTGTGTGTGTGTAACGAATGCACGGGCGCAATTTTCAACGGATTAGCACCAAAATCTACATGCACATGCTCTAAGTTAGTGGAAATGCCAGGACTGACTTTGCATTTCCCAACTCCCATCGATAGTGGAAATAATCGATGTTTTCATGCTTCTACGGCAGTTTTCATATAGTTTGCGGCCATTTTCTACTGGCCAGAGTGAGAGCCTATAGCTGGCTGCCATGAATAGGCAGGAAGAATCTATTGGCCAGCGTGAGAGCCAACAGCTGACTGACACGAAAGTTAACTAGCATGCTAGCATGCAAAAAATATCGATAGCTGCATTCGTCACAAGTGAGAAAAATTTAAATCTGCATGGCACTTTACTCCAGTTGGCTCATTCGCTTGCTTAAACTCAACGTTGATTCTGATTCCGCAGAACTGGTTTGGGTGTGAAAAAGTATTTGTTGTTAACATTCTTTTTTCATTCGGTTTTTCCAGTTACGAGTCCTTTTTTAAAGCTGATCGTTTTGTGTTCATTTTGTTTAGTTCTTTTTTCGGAACAGATTTAATGTTTAGTATAGAGCTTAGAAAAAATTCGCAGTGTGAGAAGTAAGGCATGTAGCAACATCAGCACGGCAAAGGGCACTCCTTTAAAGGCAAGGAAGGGCGATAATATTTTAAGTCAAGTGGTAGCGATTGCTGTATGTGTCGTACGATTTTTTAATCAAGCACGAGCAACGCCGGCCCATGGTGCTAGTATATATATATATATATAAGAGACTGTCCCGTCGTTTTCGACGTATGAGTGTCAAACAAGGTTTTGTGCAGAGCCAACCTCGCTTTTGGAAGAGCCGAATACAGAGATCTGGTGCACTGTGTGCTACAAGGTCTCCAAAACGTAGGTTTTGAATTCAGTATTGTTCTTCTCTTAGACCAGTTGCTATCCAAGTCTATAGAACCCAGTCTGTTCTGCTATTTTATTTACCCATAGCTGGGGAGAGAAGAAGAGGGTTCATACCTTTTCCAAGGCTATTAGCACGCAAGTATATATATATATATATATATATATATATATATATATATATATATATATATGTAAATTAATTAATTGATTTTCTAATCCGACATTATATTACTATGACAACAAGCTTTATCTAGAGCAAGTATAAATGTTATTATAACATAATGGATTTTGGGCACCTCGAGGCTGTGTAATGGTTAGGAAGCTTGTCTCGCTAAAACGATTACGACTGAGTCCACGAACTAAGGGCGGCTGATTCAAAGAACGCTGGATCAAAGTTGTTCGACTGTACGGTGACTATCTTAAGCGCAGCTTAAATGTGTCGCAAGGCCGAAAGTATGGGGTACGAAGTGTGGATCGAACTCACTACTCAGTCGGAATGGTTCCAGCGAGATAAACTTACTAACCGTTAAACCAAGCAATGTGCATGTACATGCACGACTGTATGTACGTATGTGAATTTTCACTTTTGCTTACCTTTCCTGTGCATATGAAACCGCCTACGCCTATTTACACGTGATGCATCGTGTGGTGTTAGATAGTGAAGAAGTAATTTGTTTCCGTATCTAAATTTAGAAATGAGGTCTACATATGAATGCGCCTACGCCTATTTACACGTGATGCATATGTACACCCTTGTAAATTGCCGAGTCTTCTATTTAAAAACTGAAGAGTCTACATTTGTTTAGAGTGCAAACGCGATTGTCTCTTTGTCAGCAAAAGCAATATGTGAATTACGAATTGGAGACCCGAAAATCAAGCAAGTATAAAAATTTTAATATCTCCAGAGGGTCTTCAGAGTCAACAGAAAATACGACACCGAACTAAGGCGCATTTGATAGCAAAAGACGCCTTCCAAAAGCTAAGCAAAGTAATAAGAAACGGGAATTTTTTTGGTTGAAAACAAAGAAACGTGTGCTAAACTGTTGCATAATATTAGTGCTCTTACATGGCAGTGAATGAGGGATAATCTCTTCGCAGATGTATAAGAGACTAGAAGGCAACAGAAACATGGTTCTACAGAAGGATGCTGAGAATACCACAAGGTATACAAGGGGCTACTGGGAGTGAAAGAGAATTAAAAAGGATTATTTAAATCTTTAAATTTATCACTTATGTGTATATCTGGGGACATTTTTAGTCTGTTTTGTAAATTCCTACATCAGGTTTAAGATTGTTATTATTTTGTTTTGCGCTAATTAAGTCACTTAGAGCTTTTGAATTCGGATATATCTATCTAAGCCATTCTTATTATCTATATATCTATCTATGCTGTTTTTCCATATCCATCTATCTATCTATATATCTATATCTATATATATCTATATATATATACATATATATATATATATATATATATATATATATATATATATATATATATATATATATATATATATATATGATGTTTTACCCATATCTATCTATCTATCTATCTATTCTGTTTCGTCCATGTCTTTTACTCCCTTTTATTTGTCATTCTCTTAATCTAAATATATATAAAATCATTATATGCTGACCAGCCTATAATCTGCATAATCTACATAATCAGCCTATAATCATATAACCTATAACCAGCCTATAAATTGCTTATAATCTATATACTCATCGAATGTAATAAATTATATATTAACTGTAAGCTGGCAACTGTATATATATATATGTACGTGTGTCTCTTCGTGCCCGTGTTTGTTTGCTTGTTTGTGTGTGTGTGTGTGAAACATACAGAACTTACAAAGACTCACACACACAAACACACACACACAAACAAACACACACAGATAGATAGAGAGAGAGAAAAGGGAGATAGATAGATAGTGAGAAGTGATAGAGAGAGAGAGAAGAGAGAGATAGATAGATAGAGAGAGAGACAGAGAGAGAGAGAAGACAGATAGATATAGAGAGAGAAATGATCGATAGATAGAGAGAAGAGATAGATAGATAGATAGATAGATAGATAGATAGATAGATAGATAGACTAATTAAAGACAAAGCCAGAACTTTGTTTTGAAAATAATATACTTTTTTATTTCTGTATCATTTATATTTTAGATGTTATATAGATTCGAAGGACAAAGGATTTTGTACAAGTTTTAAATAATGTTAAATAACATCTAATATACAAATATATATATATATATATATATATATATATATATATATATATATATATATATATATATATATATATACCGGGTGTAACAGTAAAATTGGCCAAATCTTTTAAAAGCATGGGTTAATCGTCCATCTCACAAACTGTTTAATATTTAAAAAAAAAAAAAAAAAAACTAATTGAATTTTTTTCCCAGATTTCCAGATAAGACGTTTAGCCATCTTGACTGTCGAAAGAATCACTCAAAAACCCTTTGAGTCATAAAGCCAACAAGACGACAGGTTAAAATAACTTTGTGTCAGCCCAACTGAACAATGGTTAGAGGAAAAATATCAGCATTCATACTCTGGCGTCCATCATCAAAGTCCATTCAAGTACCATCAAGAGAACGGTGAATAAGTTTAAAAAAGAGGGAACAGAAGAGTGGAAAACTGGATCAGGAGGTCACAACAAAAAGAGGGTATCATCATTTCAACTTAGAGCTAAAGGGATCAGTTAGAAAAGATCCAACTCAGTCCATAAGACGTTTGGCACATGAGAGAAGAATTTAACTTATGACAGTCCAAAAAGCAGTAAAAAAAAAAGGCTTGGAAATGAAATCGTACGTAAACCATGTGTTACACCAGGATCGAAAGTTAGAAATTTAGAGAGGGCGAAAATCATCTTGAACAAGTTGGAAAATGATCCTGGAATAATATATATATATATATATATATATATATATATATATATATATATATATATATATATATATATATATATATGAACTTTATTTCAGTCTTTCATCAGCTTCCGATCCTTAGCTGTGATTAATTAATAATCAACATGTCTTTTATGATCTCGATTCTTCTGTTAAGCCTGGAGAGTAATTATACATTCTTATTGCTCAAAGTTGAGTCTAAGAGTGTTATAAAAACCTCGTAGAATTCCAGTAAGATATCTTTAATCATTTACAAGATACTACAGTTCACAGCTTAATCTAACAAATGGACAATTTGGCTTTTACACGATTTGGACAATTTTTTATTACACATATGCCTTATGAGTGGGACTGGTCTGACGGAAGTGTTTGAAAGCCATCGATCGTTGTGCTAGCAAGAGGTCACAAGCCATTGTGCCTGAAGGTTTGAGCGTACTGACGTTCTTCAACTGCTGACCATGATAGATCATACGCTTTCTCCCAGAAACTGTAACTAAAGAACTCTCATCATAGTTGCAGTATAAAACACACGTGGTCTCGGCGGGTGCTGAACAAACATAAATAAGACTGAGCAGGCAACTGCCACAGGGATTGGCTAGCTGCCCTATCAGACGGATGTGCTCGGAAAACGAGAGTAACCGTCCTTTATATTTAATGAACAGAAAATATTTTGGAAAAAAAAAGGACGGCCATATTAATAATGTCCACAGCAGAAATTGAACTCATTATCATTGGTTTGTGATACAAGTTGACTAAACTGTATCAAGACAATGGTTCATACAATAAAACTAAAACAGTCTTGTCTCACTAACGTAATCTATTGATTCATTGATTCGTATTTTACTGCTTATCAACCCTTTGCGGGTTATTTAAAGCCAGAAAATATTTTTAAATTGTAAGAAAAATGTTTGAGACAATAATGATTTAGCGAGACTAATTAACCCATAGATGGGGAGAGAAGAGGTGGATTCATACCTTCCCCAAGGGTATTTGTACATATAACTTTATATAAAGGACCCAACGGGAATTGAAACTCGACTCTCCGATTAAAAATTCCGAGTTATTATCCATGACACCACAGCAATGAGTATTGCCAAGCGGTCACCCACCTAGGTACTTACTAGGCTCGACGTTGTTTAACTCCGGTAATCGTACGGGAACCTGTGTTTCAACGTGATGTGGCCGTAAGCTTAACATAATCTAATTTGATTGAACAATAAATATGGCCTTCTTCCGTTCAAGAACATATCTCTCTCTTTGTCGTATTGCAGCAGCTTGCGTGCAGATCTTGAAAGCCATTGATATGTAAGGTGATCTTCACTAAATGGTCAAGAAATGTAGCCATCTCCTAAAGTTAGTTTTATTTTAGAAAGTATCTCTGTCCTTGTCATATTGCACAGGATTGCGTGCCTGGCCTCAAAAGTCATTCAGCGACAACTTGATCCTCCCTGAACAGTCAATATATATATATATATATAAGGACGGTTTCTTTTTAACAGAAATTAATTACACCTACTTCCGCGAATAAAAGTTCACTAGTACGCCAAACAACTGCATCGTATGCGCGCGCATGCGTGTGTGTGTGTGTGTGTGTGTGTGTGTGTGAGTGTGTGTGTGTGTGTGTGTGTGTGTGTGTGTGAACATCTCCAGATCTATGGACAGTGGAAACGGATAGGTAAATTCAATATCTTTAGGATGCGGTAAATTCAACATGTACTCTAAATTTTCTCAAAAGCAGAACAATGCAAAAGGAAGCGCCCATACCAGACAAAGCAATGCGAAACTGTGGTAGACAAACAGGGTGGGGGGGGTTGTTGGGGGAGAAGAAAAAGATAGTGTCGTGCTATCAACCTACAAGAAGGAGATAATATAATAGCTATGACCTTAACCTCGTGTTTCCTTTAAAAATAAGGGTTTTCAAACTAACAAAATCAGAAACATTTGTGAATAAGTGGCAGTAGAGCAGTCACACATGCGCATACATGAGAAAGTCACGCATGCGCGTACCTAAGAAAGTTTTCATGCATCCGACTTTATCACTTTCTTTCTCTCGCCGCACTAAGGTCCCGGGATAGAAAAAAAAAGAAAATTGGCAACAAAAGGAATGGCGAAGGCGATATATGGCAAAAAAAGAACCAAAGCGAAAGAGAAAGATCACAGAGATGTGGCGAAATAGTGACATACTACAAAATAGATATGCAGTTATATATATATATATATATATATATATATATATATATATATATATTGATGCATGTTTCATTAAATAATATAGACAAGTTTTGTCTATTTAGTTTATGGAAATTCTTTTCATATCGTCTGATTAGCTTAATAACATTATCATTAAAAACAAAAGAAAATTACAATATTGATACATTATTTTTAATCCTATCTAAGCTTTCGACTTCCATAAGCCATTCTCAAAGATGACAATTACATTACAATATATTAACCAATACATGGACAAAACAATAATGATAGTCTGTTTTAATTTGCATGGAAGATTTCCAAGCAACTACAAACTCGTGCATACGAGCCGCTGAAAGCAAAAATCGCAACGCAGCTCATGATATCACACATGACCACGCGGGAGTGAAAACGAGAAGTATTAATATTGGAAGCCGTTGGTATAAACCAGTGGCTTCTGTTATCAATTATAGGCATTTATGAATATTTGTGGAGATTTCATAGTTTATTTTGTTCAGGTTAGGTTTCAACTGTTTTATGTATATAGTTTCAAGAATTTTTAGTTTTTGTTTATTGTTTTCATGTTTAAGTATAGTTGTGTTTTCAACGAGGATATTCCGGAATTTTGTATGCGGCCAGGCATGTTGTTTTAAATGCCTAAAAATGTTAGAATTATCACTCAAATGTAGTGTCAAGCGTTGTGATGGCGAGTTTGTGGTGTGACCAACATAAATATTATTTAATCCATTGGAGATACAATCTCCCAAAGGGCACTTGAATTTGTAAACTATGTTGGTTTTTTGCAAAACGCTAACGTAGGGAAAAGAATCATTGCGAATAATTGAGTTGGATATACTATATATAGTGTTGTATATGATTAACTTAATTTTTTTGCTAGGATCTGTTGTATATATATTAGTATTTACTATTTTTTTTAGTATAATTTCATCTTGTTTATAATTAGTATGCTTTTGATTACGATATAGGAGATTAATATGTTTGGAATTAGTTGAAGTAGTATTATGTTCTATTTACTATATCTACGTCGAAGTGCCTATTAGCGATTTACTAAGAAGAGAAGTCGGAGAGCCAAGTTCAAATTCCCGTCGGGTTCTTTGCCTTCACCTACGAGCAAATAGCCTTGGGAAAGGCATGAATCCATCTCTTCTCCTCTCAGCTATGGGCTGAGAAGCAGGACAGACCCGGTTCTATATACATGGTTGACTACCAGTCTACCGCAGGAAGAAACGGCAGGAATTCTACCTAGTCGGTCATGAATCGAAAGAGACGAGATCGCCCAAGCGTATATCACTTATGGCAGTTAACTCACTGGAGCTCAGCTTAAGTATGGCACAAGGTCGAAAATGTGGAGAACAAAATGAAGATCGAACACTCTTCTCAGACGTAACTGTTCTAGCGAGATAAGCTAGCCATTACACCACGACGAGATATGTGTGTGTGTGTGTGTGTGTGTGTGTGTGTGTGTGTGTGTGTGTGTGTGTGTGTGTGTGTGTGTGTGTGTGTGTGTGAAGGATAGAGAAAGAGAGAGTTAGTAAGAGAGCTAAAGTGAAAGTTTCGTATGGGGTCAAACAATCTCCGGTCGATTCTAAAACTTGGATCAAGTTTGACAGACCGGAAGTAAAAAAAAAATAAATAAACTAAGGAACACCTCCTAACGGAAACACTTGCTTTGGGGAAAGCCTGTGACTGCTTCCTGAGAGACTTATTGAAATCAAGAACTATTTAAAAAAAAAAAATGAACAAATAAAAAAAAATAAAACAATTTCGTTTCGCCGCAGATATTTTACCCTAACTACATCTACCACGCCCTGATTTGTAGTTGGAGAAGGAGGAAAATTCTTAGTTAAAAATGGTGGAAATTAAGACCTTTTTGCTTTTGTCCATTGTTTGTTGTTAGGCAGGTAACGAAAACTGACAAACAGAATACCGCTGCAATAAGCCTGGCGATTATTATGGCGTAAATAGGAGGAATGGGGGAGTAATGGATAGCGGCTCGGATTGAGGAATCGGAGAGCCGAGTTCGAATTCCAGTCGAACCCATTACATTCACTTATGTGCTATTACCCTTGGGAAATGTATGAAACCTCTTCCCCCTCAGCTATTGGTAAATAGCAGGACAGACCAGGTTCTATAGCCTTGGATGGCAACTGGTCAACCGCAGAAAGAAATAGCAACCTCCTGCGGGAAAGATCTACTTCGTCATTCATGTATGAAAAGATACATGATCGCCTAAGTTTGTATCACGCATGAAACATAACTGACTAAACAGCGGCTCGGTTTGAGGAATCAGAGAGCCGAGTTCGAATTCCAGTCGAACCCATTACATTCACTTACGTGCTAATTCCCTTGGGAAAGGTATGTATTCTCTTCTTCTTCCCCTAACTATGGGTAAATAGCAAAACAGACGGTGTTCTATAGCCTTGGATGGCAACTGGTCTACTGTGGGAGAAAAACTGCCTCGTAAGTCATGTATTGAAAGATACATGATCGCCTTAGAGTGTATCACGTATGGCTCATAACTGACTCAATTTGGATTCAAATTCTTTTTATGTATGTCATTCTATGCATTTATATCGTATCTCACTTTCTCTCTGTATGCGTACGTTAGCGCTTCCTTGAAAGAGAACGTATATGTGCTTGGACAAACTACTCAACAAGCTCTGTCTATATTTCTGAGATAAGGTATTGTATTTATTTACGTCATTTACATTGTTCCGACTGTTGTCCTTATTTTTATTGCCATATTCACGACGTCTCGGCCCCTGTACGTTTCCAACCTTCTTCAGGTGATTGGAATTTCGAACTGAACCCTTTATTTCGTACACCGGGATAGATTGTTCTAGAGAAAATGACTAAAGACTGCGTGTACGTCATCCCGTTCAGCTGTGGTAAGAATTATAAAGGAAAAACAGGCCGCCCCTTGAAGGTGAGACTTCAAGACCATCGTAAAGCCGTAACACGAGGAGAAATTTACAAATCAGGCGTAGCTGACTACATATGGAGGGAAAAGGAAGGGCACCACCTCCTGTGGGATGAGGTTGAAATAATAGACAGAAAATACGAAAACTTAAGGAATCAGCACATATGCTTGGCCACAAAAATCTACTGAGCCGACCAAGCATAGAAATTAATACATATGGGAACCAATAATACGGAGTGCTAGAGAAAAGAAGTAAAAATAACAAAATTGCAATATGAGCTTTGGTAAAAAAAAACATGGTTACTGAGACATTAAGTTTGTAAATCTCAAAAATTCATACACTGATGTATGAATTTTGGGGACTTATAAACTTAATGTCTCAGTAATCATTTTTTTTAACAGAGCTCATATTGCAATTTTGTTATTTTAATTTATGGACACATGGCCCAGTGGATAAAAGCATTGTTTTGATTCAGTGACTTGACCCAAATAGTTGTGAGTTCAAAGTTCCTATTATCGCTAAATAGCGAAGTATGGTACAACGTCATGAGAGTTTAGCAATAAGACAATCAAAAGCAGTGATAACGGTTTGCGAGATTAGTTATACGATGCCTTGTGCGAATGTTACCCAGCAAGTGTGCATATAAATTAGGATTATTCATATTTTAGATAGAAACTGAATAAGTATGTATATGTATGTATGTATGTATGTATGCATTTTCTGACCATGAGACCATGAGTACGAATCTCACCACGTTTCATTTGTCAGGAAGAAGACTTCCTGATGTTATCGTACTGGAGAGGGTGATCCCTGGGTGTGGCACCTTTGGAAAGTGCCTGAAAACCATACCTAGTGAGTGAAATTCGGTAAACAGAACCCTTGGGCGCCGTCGATAGCTGTGCTAGCACGAAGTCAAAAGTCATCGTGGCCGAGGGCTTGAGCGTGATGGCCTTGTTCCAATTGTTGATAACATGCTCTCTCCAGAAACTGTAACTAAGGTCTGCTCAGCAATGTTGCAGTATAAACCACAGGTTGACTCAGTGGGTGTTGAACAAACACAAATGTGCCCGAGCGAGTGTCTGGAATAGGGATTGGCTAGCCGCTCTGATATACGGGTATCCGCGAATACGTGTGGCCAGCTATTATGTATGTATGTGAGCCGGTAAGTGTGTGTTCGCGCGGTGGAACGCATGGTGGGCGTCGAGCGTGGCTACATCAGTGGTGAACAAAAACTTGGAGAGTTGAGTTGAAGATAACTGAGACATCCGGAAGAAGTATGGTACGCGGAACTAGAATTATAGAGGGTTCAGTACGGAATTCCAATTACCTGATGAAGGCCGGTGCGTACAACGGCCGAAACGTCGTGAATATGACAATATAGATGAGGGCAACAGTCCAGACAAATGCAAATAACGTAAATACTCATATCAAGCGACACTGTTTGGCGGCGCTGCTCAGAGCTTAGTAAATATCATATTACCGACAGACAAGCAAGACATTGTATGTACACACAAGTGTCTACACAGATGTATATGGGTGTGTATGAGAGAAAAGACTCAGAATGTATGTGCGTGTTTCTGTTTTGTAACATCTATTTATTTACCTGTCTGTCTGTCTGTCTTTCTGTCTGTCTCTCTCTCTCTCTCTCTCTCTCTATATATATATATATATATATATATATATATATATATATATATATATATATATATATATATTTGTAAATAAATGACAATAAGAAAACAGTAATTGCTGACGCGTTTCGTCCTAATGCGGACTTTTTCAAAGCAAGTAACGAAATGATTTTAATCAAACAAAGAAAATTAATAAAAACAAAAAACAGAGTGTTCTTAGCAACGGGAATGTAGGAAACGCTATTTTCGTATTTTTAACTGAAAATGACGTCAGTTAATGTCACGTGTGGAGAATATTTCATTAATCTTTGTTGATGGATTCAACCATTTTCTTTTGATTTTAATATGTTTTTGTGTACATTTGTTTGTGAGAGCAGTAATTTTGTTAGAAAAGGTGAAATAGGGAAAAAAACCTGGGCGTAGATTAATATTTGGGTATTGGTCGATTGCGGCACTCTCTAGGATTTTCCTTCTGAGTGAGTTATTTTCTTTTTTTATAAGTATAGAGTTTTTAAAATCAAAATTATGGTTGAATTTATTCCTATGTATTACTAAGGCATTATTTAAGTTGTTTATTCTAAGGTCTCTTTTGTGTTCATTGATACGTTTTTTTATGTTTCTGCTTGTTTCTCCAATATATTGGGAGGAACAGTTTTGGCAATTTATTGTATAAATGCCTGCTTCAGAAATGTTATTGCTATTGTTGTTTGGAGATCTTACTGTTTTCTTATTGTCATTTATTTACAAATATTGTCTTCTCTAAAAGTTAAATTTGAGAAATTTTCACATATATATATATATATATATATATATATATATATATATATATATATATATATATATATATACTGTCTAGCCACTAACCCTGTCATTACATATGATAAATCATGTATAACCTGTCAGCAAGCAATCCCCCACACACACGCCACACACACACACACACACACACACACACACATATATATATATATATATATATATATATATATATATATATATATATATATATATATGGGGTTATACTGACACTGATTATATATGATGAAAAGATTATATTATTTTCTCTTTAAAATATATTGGTAATCCAGCATGTATTTCTAAACATCATATAATTTAATTTCCGGTTTATATATAAAGTGTTCATAGATTTTATTTTTAATCCGGCATTTTTATTTTTTCAAACGCTATTTTTAGTGGAAACCCGTGTTTGAAATAGACTCCTCGTTTTTTTTTTTGTTTTATTTCTGTTGTTGTTTTTAAGCTGCGTGTGTTACGTATGAATAATGTTTCTTGAAGCAATTATCTCACATTCAAAACAGGTTTACAAGTTCTTCCTATAGATAAATACACATGCTGAAAAGTCCTTAATATTAGCCTTTGGGGGCATGGTACAAGGATGCTAGTATGGAGCTCCAGGTGAGATTAGAATTCACGACTGATACCTAGCAAGACTAGTTTTCTAATCTTTTCACTACAGTAAGTTTCATTTGTCGCTATATACCAAAGTCTTGTAAAAGATCACGAGAGTTTAGCAATGAGACAATCAAAGGCAGTGAGAACGGCTTGCGAGATTAGCTATGCGATAAACGCCTTGTGTGAATGTTAGCTAACAAGTGTGCATAGAAAGTAGAATTATTTATGTTCTAGCCAGAAAGTGAATATGTATGTAGATGTGTGTATGTATATATGTATATGAATTGGTAAGTGTGTGTTCGCGCGGTGGAACGCGCGGTGGGCGTTGAGCGTGCGTGATAGTAATATTGGGTGTCAGCTGTGTGAAAGGAAAGACAGCAACGACATCGACCCGCCATTAAGGTCATTGAAACGGGTCACTTCCACGTCAGCTCGAAGACCCCTACCCGATATAACCCACCTTTGCAAAATACAAAAACAACAGGTTGGATAGTGTTGATGGCAGAAAGGTAAGTAGAAAAAAAGAAAAAAACGAAGAACCCCCAAACTGAGATGCATTCGAGTATGACGAAAAAAATTGTCTGGTTGACTTTGCTGAAAACATTCAATAGAGAAACGTCATCGTACTTTGTAGACCAATAAAAGAAGAATCATTTCGCTTCTTCACTTAAGAAAGAAAGAAAGAAAGAAAGAAAGAAAGAAAGAAATATAAAAGAGAAAATGAATGAAAGAAAGAAAAAGAATGAGTGAAAGAAAAAGACAGAAAAATAAGTAAGAAAAGAAAGAAAGAAAGAAAGAGAAAAAGAAATATAAAAGAGAAAATGAATGAAAGAAAAAAGAAAGAAAGAATGAAGGATAAAAGACAGAAAAATAAGTAAGAAAATAAATAAAGAAAGAAAGAAAGAAAAAACAGAATAATAAGTAAGAAAATAAAGAAAATAAAGAAAACTTAAACGAAGAAAAACAAAAGAAAAACGAATGAAAATGTGAGAAAGAACGAAAATGAGTAAAAAAATCAAAAGGAAAGAAAGAAAAAGGGAAAGAAAATAGGAGAAAGAAGAAGAAAATAAAAGAAAGAAAAATGTGCAGAATAAAGAAAATGAATGAAAGAAAAAGCATAAATTAAACGATGAAATTGTAATTTGAGAAAGAAATATCGAAAAAAGTGAAAAAGTAAAAACGAAAGAGGGTGAGGGAAAAGAAGAAAATGAATGAAAGAATAAAAAGAAAATGAAAAGACTAATTGTGAAAGAAAGAAAGAAAGAAAGATGAAAAACTATGAGAAAAAAATGAAGGAAAAAAATAAAGTGAAATCTGAAAGAAAGAAAGAAAGAAAGAAAGAAAGAAAAATGAAAAACTATGAGAAAAAATGAAGGAAAAAATAAAGTGAAATCTGAAAGAAAGAAAGAAAGAAAGAAAGAAAGAAAAATGAAAAACTATGAGAAAAAATGAAGGAAAAAATAAAGTGAAATCTGAAAGAAAGAAAGAAAGAAAGAAAGAAAGAAAGAAAAAAGAAAGAAAAAAGAAAAGTGAATCTCTACAACCTTAGTAAATGCACGTTGCCTTAGAAACAGTAAAGACGCCCCAATGATATGTTGACAACTCATAGTTTTTCGGCCCTGTGGGATTAGACACTTAGTCGACGTAGAATACACTAAGATATCTACCATTCGACAGCGAACAAGATTTGTGACTGCACTGAACGTTGACGCGAGTCAGTTTCATTCATGCCTCTCACTTTGTACTTACTTTGTACTAACATTAACAGCTGCACAAATACAAGTTTGAATATCTCGTTGTTTAGCGACAGCTTGATATATATTTAAATGAACACATACACACACGTACGCATATACATGAATGTATTGTAAGTATAGTACTGGCTTAGTTCGTCTCGTGATAAAGCAGATTGTATTTAGGTTTATATATGCGCCCATGTTAAAGATGGCGTAACGCGGGTCTTAAACAGCTTGTGCATCGCTGTCTCTGCCTTTTCAGATAACCAGATCTTAATCTGGGACAGGAGTTTTATTTGCTCAAATAATCTAGCGGAGACGCCTCTTGAATAGCCTTCTTGCTCACTTTGTTTAGGCGTTTGCTTTTTTTTATTCAAATAGCGTATGAACACCTTAATCGCCAACGGGTTTTCACTGGCGTGTGTAGACCAAAAATAGAACAATGGGAATTTCCAATAGACTAAATAATGTCGCTGGAAAATAGGTAATAGTGGCAGCAGTGTGTTGAGAACAAAATGAAGATAAGGCTCAAAATTCAGAGAGGGGACGTTATTCATGTCTTTTGGCGTTTAATAGATAATAATATCAAAAAACGATAATTAGCATTACAGACCCACTGCAGTCGACACATTTTTTTATGACACTGACTCTTACCTGAGTTTTTATTTATTGGTTTTCTTTTGGTCGCTCCCCACCCTATACATACATCAAAAGTATGTCTGTAAAGATGAATTTTATAATTTTATGAGTCATTTTAATTTCAAGAGTAGCTCTGACATTCTTCTTCTTCTTCTTCTTCTTCTTCTTCTTCTTCTTCTTCTTCTTCTTCTTCTTCTTCTTCTTCTTCTTCTTCTACTACTACTACTATTACGTCTTCTACTACTACGTCGTCTTCTTCTACTACTACTACTACTACGTCTTCTACTACTACTACTACTACGTCTTCTTCTTCATCTACTACTACTACTACGTCTTCTTCTTCTTCTACTACTACTACTACGTCTTCTTCTTCTAGTACTACTATGTCTTCTTCTTCTACTACTACGTCTTCTTCTACTACTACGTCTTCTTCTTCTTCTTCTACTACTACTACTACTAGGTCTTCTCCTTCTTCTTCTTCTTCTTCTTCTTCTTCTACTACTACTACGTCTTCTTCTTCTTACCATGGTGTTTTCAGCCGATCAATACTTCATCCCTTCTCAATCTGCATGGAAAGAAGCGGGGTTCTTTCTTTCTGTCGTATCAGGTCGGTATTTTCATTCGACGTCCCTCAATGACAGAATGAGACATACGATGAGTTTTAAATATAGACGGTAGCCACATACGGCACCCGACTCACAATCGCATGTTACGATGGATCTTTCATCTAATCTGGTTTCTCCTTAGCCATTGCCGCAGACACCATGTCGTCCCGCTGATCTTATTCCTCGTGCTCAAATATGGCCATCACACACAGCAAGCTTGTAATTTGTCACCTTATAAAAGCAATGTGACATACGATCATTTTTATTTTGATCTAATTGATCAAATTTCAGTTCAAAGAATATAAATTCACACATAAACAGATTAAGGTATTTTAATTATTTTAAACTCAGCTCTGAAAGGATTTTAATAAATTTAAATTCAGTTCTTAAAGGATTTTAATTGTTATTTTAAATACAACTCTTAATTTGTTCCTTAACTGCGACGTATGGACCCTACTTCTGATTTCTAGGGAGAATTTTAACATAAAATTTCTAATGTCTTCTGAGCATTTTAGTCTTTCATAAGTCATTATCAGAGTCTTATTTTTGCATTGATATCATGAAGACACAATCGTTGTACCTTGTCCTTTTCGGGCGTGGACGATCAAGGCACTCCACAACTTACTACATTTGTAGCCGTTAGTAATGTTAGTCTTTTTATCATTCCTCTTGCTCCTCATTCAAATCTCGGCAGGATGGTGGCCCGCTGCCACCTCTTGTCCCTATTACATCGAACATGACCTGAGAGTGTCAAATTCACCAAGTCCTCTTTCCTCGTTGCGTCCAAGAAAGTTCAGCTGTCCTTTTCTCGATCTAAGTAAAAGTGCCCTTTTTGTTTTCATTTTTCCTAAAACATCCTCATTACTTACGCGCTCCATTCAGATGTATTCTCAGTATCCTGCTGTAGAACCATATTTCAATTACCTTCTGTTTTCTCCTCATCTGAGATGAAATAGTTCAGTATTTCTTGGTATAGAGGAAGACATGATACTTTTAAAAAAAAGGAGAAAGAAAAAACACAAGATGACACTCAACTGTGTGAAGGCGATACACTAGGACTATGACAAAAAAAACACCATTCCTATGTATAAAAATAATCTTATCACCACTAAAATAAACTTAAGATAATGCATTATAAATATAATTCTATCACCACTAAAATAAACTTAAGATAATGCATTATAAACATAATCTAATCCCCACTAAAATAAACTTAAGATAATGGATTATAAATATTATTTTATCACCACTAAAATAAAATTAAGATAATGCATTATGAACATAATCTTATCATCAATAAAATAAACTTAAGATAATGCATTATAAACATAATTTGATCACCACTAAAATAAACTAAAGATAATGCATTATAAACATAATCTTATTACCACTAAGATAAACTGAAGATAATGCCTTTATAAACATAATCTTATCACCACTATAATAAACTTAAGATAATGTATTATAAATATAATCTTATCACCACTAAAATAAACCTATAATAATGCATTATAAACATAATCTGATCACCACTAAAATAAACTTAAGATAATGTATAATAAACAAAATCTTATCATCTCTAAAAAAAACTTAAGATAATGCATTATAAATATAATTCTATCACCACTAAAATAAACTTAAGATAATGCATTATAAATATTATTTTATCACCACTAAAATAAAATTAAGATAATGCATTATCAACATAGTCTTATCATCAATAAAATAAACTTAAGATAATGCATTATAAATATAATTCTATCACCACTAAAATAAACTTATGATATTGCATTAAAATATAATTTTATCCACACTAAAATAAACTTAAGCTAATTCATTATAAACTTAATCTTATCACCACTAAAATAAACTTAAGATAACGCATTATAAACGCAGAATTCTTCAGGTGAAATTAAACAATTTACGTTCAAATTTTCCCACAGTAACTAAAAAAAATAACAAATTCAAACAAATTATGTAATTAATGAAAATAAAATATGGCATGGTAATCGTAATATTATCCGTTTCTTTATAAGGAAACATTTGGTATTCATTGACGGAGTAACCAGAGCTTTTCCAGTGACCCTTTTCTTCACCCTTTGGTTATCGGGTTGAGATCAAAGTGTAATATCTGTTCTCTTCATCTATCATGCTATTGGAAATATTATCCGTTTCACTATAAGGAAACATTTGGCATTCACTGACCGTCTATCCACAGCTCATCATTCAATTCTTTTTATTCCTCACAGAACATTTATCTATTCTGTTCCGTATTTTATTCAAGTGTTTTATTTCATATTTTATTATTTTACTATCTTTCAGATAAACATTGGGGAGTGTGTTTTACGGATCTATCGAAGTATTAACCGGCCAGAATAAACGAAAACAACTCGGAAACAATTTAACTTGCAACAAAAAATATCGGGGTTTTTTTGTTTGTTTGTTTTTTATCCAAGGCGGTAAAGATCAGCTTTTTGCGATTGAAGGTAAGTGTGAGATTTCACTTTGCAATGAGTTTAACTGTAGCCTTTCTCAATCAATTTTTAAGTTTGAAAAAATTCGACTTTATTGTGCAAAATTATTGCTTAATTTAGAGAAAATAAATAAGTTTCGATTCAGGAAGATTTGCATGATCAGGTATAATTTATCGACAATTTATTTTTTAAAGGTTGCGAATTTAAATTATTTCAAAAACTTCAAATCTTGTTCTATACAAAAGCTCTAATCAGGTTTTTATTCCTTTCCATTTTTTGATACAATTTAGCTTTTTCAACGCTTCTTCGCATTAAATTGGTCTATATACATAGTTTTATATATATATATATATATATATATATATATATATATATATATATATATAAACACATTTTTATGTTTAACATTCTTTTTATAGATACAAGTATTTAAGTAAATGCTCTGTTTATAATAAACAGTATTAAATAACATTTACCAGGCCTGAATGTCCGAGAAACTTTCATAGAAAATATATGTCCTCCGACAGGATTCGAACCTGTATCCTATACGGAACCGTCATATAGCCTGACGTGCCTTAACCGTTTCGGCCACTGAGGATCGTTCGGTTGGCAAGCTCGAATTTACTGCTTATTTACTTGCCAACCGAAAGATCTTCGGTGGCCGAATCGGTTAAGGCACGTCAGGCTATATGACGGTTCCGTATGTGTGTGTGTGTGTGTGTTTTGAACAATAAAAAATATTGAGAAATTAAAAAATTAAAATTTTCAAACACACTGGGTTGTATATTAATTTTTTTTGTTTGTTTTATTATTTCAATTAGATTCCTCGACTAGTTTCGGCCACCATGGCCATCAGAAAAAGAAATACATTTCTGGTTATTAGCAGCAGTGAACTACAGGAATGAATCATATAAATTATATATATATATATATATATATATATATATATATATATATATATATATATATATGTATGTATGTATTATATGCGCTGTACGTAGTCGACAGCGCTCAATATCATTGATAGAACTAAGATAAGAGTTTGTCTGATGATCGCAAAAGCGTGAAACCTAGCCTCACAAACTCATATCCATACAAATTTTATATATATATATATATATATATATATATATATATATATATATATATATATATATATATATATATAATTATATTAACCCAAACGTTATTTTTAGTAGATATTCATATTGGCTCCAGTTATTTAAAGAAATAAATGGACTGTCTGGCTGGATATTCAGGCCGGTAGACGAAAATAAATAAATATTCTGTTTTATAAATAAACGGAGCGTCTACTCATATATAGGTATCCACTAAAAATAATATTTAAGCAATAAAATCTTTCAGATTAATAAATATAAATCCATCACTTCTTTATAAATTGATATGTATATATATATGTGCGTGTGTGTGTGTGTGTGTGTGTGTGTGTGTGTGTGTGTGTGTTTCTGTGTGTATATGTGTTTGTGTTTCTGTGTGTATATGTGTAAATTGCGACCAAGCATTTCAATTAAACACGATTTCTACATGCACGCAATCCTTTAATATATATATAATTAACATTTAATAATAGATTCCTCTAACTTTCAATGGGTCGATAATGCTACAGAGATACATAATTAGGGGGTTATATATATATATATATATATATATATATATATATATATATATATATATATATATATATATATATATATATATATATCCATTCCCTCTCTAATTTCTACCGTGTTTGTCGTACTCCTCCCCACTCTCTATATCACATTACATCAACTTAAAACTACCCCTCAAAAGTGTGTAAAAACTATATGTAAATTTAAAACATTTTTTTCACCCTGTGAAGTGTGGTCTGATGAACCAGATAAAAATCATACACCTGGGGAAATAAATTATAACCACTAGACCCTTAATGTTTTCTGTTTTCTATTTAAATTAATAAATCATATAGTCGCCATTGTATACGAAAAATGTAAACAACAAATTTTAAATTCTCTTTAAAATCCAATATTTGTACTAGAGATGTATTTCGAAGTCTTTTAGTAAATTTAAGTATTAATTAACTGGAGTTTCTAAAAGTAAGGCTTACCTTTACTTAGAACAATATGAAAATAACTTTTTATTTACGCTTGCTATTCTGTGAGGTCAAAGGACACTAGAAAGATTCATTCTTCCCAAGTCCGAAAAATCGCGGGAAAAATTTAAAATAAAACCTAAAATAGTATCGGAAGAGCATCAATGCCATAATCAAGAATTTGTTATTGTTGTTTAAAACTTAATTTTCTTTAATTTTATATTACCAATCATTTAAAAATATCATTTTTATTCTGTACGCTTTTATTAAATTTAGGAAGTCCGATTTTTTCTTGTCGATAACTCCAAAACGGTAGGTTTCTTCATAATTTAATTGTTAATTCGAGTTCAGCAAGTACATTTACACGTAATTATGACAATTTGGGTAAATTTTAAGATATATTTAGCGCGAGTGTTAAAAAGAAAAATTTACCAAATTTAGTATAATGAATAATTTTACTTTTTCAACTGATTGAACGGGAGATATATAATTAGGTTAATATCATATTTCTCCAATAGTAGTCAATCAACACAAGATATGAGAATTATTTATGTTTTGTACGTCCATACCAAAAATAATCTAACAGTTGCTAAAGGGAAGAAAAAAAATAATTCTTTTAAGAACACACTCGAAAATGACATTAAACATTACATTCTTCAAACATGTTTTTATTTGATAAAATAAACTCTTGTGACGAATAGCAACGACATGAATTTCAAAACTGCATTGAAAAAGTTATTATATTTTACAATTAAATATTGAATTTTAATATTTTTACTGTCAAATCTGAAAGAAAATAACGGGTTTTTATTAAATTATGTAAAAGCCAATTCTCAAAAAAATATTTATGAGTCTAATTAAATTGTTTTTAGAAGATGTGGCCCGAATGTTCTGCATGTTCAGACCCGATATTACATATTTTTTTTACTGATATAATATCTTCTGGGATTTCTTTTTATATAAATGTAAAAAAAAAATGAACGAACACCCCCTACCCAATTAAAAAGTACACATGCGATAAGGAAAAGAGGGTGTGAAACATATCCCAACCCTCAAAAAAATGTTTTTTTAACGCAAAATATTGATTCAATAATGAATAATTCACTGATTTTTGACAAATATTTTAAAACGGGGTTGGGTATCGATTTTTTACTTTCATTGCGAGAAAAAAGTATCCATTTTGATAGTACCTATTTATTATACATCGTAAAATGTTTTATTATCACCAACTCTCAATGTGCTATGCTTTATATATATATATATATATATATATATATATATATATAGGGTGGCAATAAAGTCACTATAGAGTTACTTTCAATAACAATTAAGACAAAGCAATTAGTCAACAGCCCGGAAATTTATTAATAAAATGGTTCTGGTTAATTCTGGTTAATAACAAAAAATGCTATGGTAAACAATCGTAAATTAATTACCGATACTGTTCCAATTGGAAGCCACCTGCTGCAATGCTTTGCTTTTTTATTATAAGTAACTGTATAGTGACTTTATTGCCACCCTATATATATATATATATATATATATATATATATATATATATATATATATATATATATATGTGTGTGTGTGTGTGTGTGTGTGTGTGTGTGTGTGTGTGTGTGTGTGTGTGGTGCAGTTTAATTTATATTACAATGAATCATTCATACAAAAAGTAAATTAGTAAAGTTCATGAGATAAAATGGGGAATTCACTTCGCTAACTATATTTTTAAAATGCATTAACCCACTAACCACTCGATGAATGTTATGATCCTTGTTTTTAAAAATTATAAACTGTATTAGGTCTTCCTTAGATATGCAAGTACTTTCGACAGGTTCACCGGTCATCATCAGGCATAGAAACTATTTTGTATTTGGTAAAATTCAGGTAGCATCCGAGACGAAAAAATGTAAGTCAAATCAAAATGTGTTTTTTGAAAGGTGTTATTGATAACAGATACTTGTGGAGCGTGCAGTCACAACACTAAGATTGAACTATTATATGCACACACATATATATATATATATATATATATATATATATATATATATATATATATATATATATATATATATATATATAGTAACAAGTCACTATACAGTTACTTACACTAACAATTTAACACAAAGCAATTAATCAACAGTTCAGAAATTTATTATTAAAATGCTTCTGGTTAATTCTGATTAAGAACAATAAAATGTTATGGCGAACAATCGTAAATTAATTACCGATACCGTTCGAACTGCAAGACACCTGCTTCAATGCTTTGCTTTTTTTTATTATAAGTAACTGTATAGTGACTTTATTGACATCCTATATATATATATATATATATGTGTGTGTGTGTGTGTGTGTGTGTGTGTGTGTGTCTGTCAGTGTGTGTGTGTGTGTGTTCCTTAAAGTGAATTCGTCCTGTTCATAATTTCTGTGTGCAACAGATTTCCAAACGACAATAAAGACAGCCAATTAAAGTTGTTTCTTTGAAAACAAAGGTAATTGTATCACAGAGACAATACCAGTAATATCAATATGTGTGTGTGTGTGTGTGTGTGTGTGTTTTGCGTGCGTGTGTTTCTGTCTATCTCACTCTGAGCGTATTTATCTATAGCTTGCCAGCGTCGACCATCTTGTTATTGAATCGTTTCATTCCGGGAAGGAACTTCTTCAGATAAATAATGCTTGGGAAAGAAATAAAACAAACAGTCTGCATCGAAACACTCACGCATTGAATTCGAATTTTCACGTTTGCTGTATGAAAATGCTAAATTATCACTCAGTTTTTCATTGGTCTTCCTTTTTTTTTAATGTTTTGATCTTTTTTGTTTTTAAGCAACATTATCTTTAATTATTATACATTGTATTTGTACTAATTTTATGTGTATAATTTTATTGTCTGATCCTGGACGTAAATTACCCATGGATGATTCCGAAATTATTATAGTGCTTGGAAGGATAGTGTGTAGAGTGTGGTCGTCTCGCCGCACCACGCAGGTTACGTCACTGACTATGGCTTCAATTATTTCCTTTTTCATTATAAGTAAATTTATAGTGTCTTTATTACCACCCTGTATATTTATATAAAGTTAATGAAATAAAATGGGGGATTCCCTTCGCTAACTAAATTTTTAAAATGCATTAACCCACTAAACGCTCGATGACTGTTATGATCCTTCTTTTTTAAAATTATAAACTGTATTAGTTCTTCCTTAGATATGCAAGTACTTTCGACAGGTTCACCGGTCATCATCAGGCATAGAAACTATTTTGTTTTTGGTAAAATTCAGGTAGCGTCCGAGAGGAAAAATATAATGCAAATCGAAATGTGTTCAGATAAATAATTTTATGCGTGTAATTTTATTGTCTGATCCTGGACGTAAAATTCGCATGGATGATTCCGAAATTATTTATCTGTTCCATTCTATACGATTAGACATACGACGTTTGATAAAAAAAAAGTATCGGGTCTGTTATAAGGTTCTCGCTCACTTCCGTTGTATATAACAGTGCTTGGAAGGATAGTGTGTAGAGTGTGGTCATCACGCCGCACCACACAGGTTACGTCACTGACTATGGCTTGTGCAACAGTTTTTGGCCAAGAAAAACATTCCATAGGTCGGAAAACTACCATATTCACCAGATCTCGCCTCTTGTGACTTTATCCCTTTCAAAAATCAAATCAAATTTGAAAGTAACACGATTTCAAGTCGAGGAAATTCAAGCGAAAAAAATAGGAGTTCCAGGAATACTTCCATCAATAGAAACCAAGCTGAGGAGAGTGTATGGCTTGGAAGGGAGATTAAATGCCGAATTGATATGTGTTGTAGATTTTTATAGCACCAGTCCCGATAATTTTTTATCAGACTTCGTATCTATGTGTCTAATAGGTTACAGCTAGAGCTCTTCGTAGCGCAGTGGTTGCTTCCGCAGACCATTATAAGTCCAATTCTCACAAGGTCTCCTTGTGTCATACACACCTGGAATTATAAAACTTCGATATTACTATTAATTAAAAGATGAATATAACGGCACAAACACCTGTCCTTTGTAGTGTATATAGGTGTTGACTGAACAGGTGTGCCTGTCGTCTAGTGCTCATGAGTTCAATCCCTGGATCAGGTAGGGAATTAAGATATACTTGTTCAACTGGAAAGAGAAATAACTGAACTCCATGAGCCAGAGTACAGAATAATCAACAGATATCCTATATGAGCAAAAACAATGGACACCTGTTTTTCTTCTTCTCCTCCTCCGCTTGTTTCTTTTCTTCTCCTCCTACTTTTCATCTACCTCCTCCTCCATCTTCTTCTTCTTCTTTTTCGGTTCCTCCTCCTCCTTCTTCTTCTTCTTCTTCTTCTTCTTCTTCTTCTTCTTCTTCTTCTTCTTCTTCTTCTTCTTCTTCTTCTTCTTCTTCTTTCCTCCCTTCCTTACTTGATTTTTTCTTCTCCGTTTCGTCTTCGTCTTCTTCTTTTTCTCCTACTCCTCCACCATGAAACGCTGGTTTCTCCTAAAAAAGGGGAAGCTGATTCGATCTAAGTCGGAGAGAAAGAAAGAAGAGGGCGAGAGAGGGAAAGAAAGTAGTGTGAGAGAAAAGAGAGAGAGGGAAAAAGAAGAGATAGAAAAGAGACTGGTATACATATATAGCTTATTCGTATTACTTCGCCTCTTGTCATGCCGCCATTTTGCTGAGTACTGAATTTAATCTTCACGTAATGCCTGAGTAATTTTGCCTTGTGCCAGAGTCAGCTTAACTGGATGGGTCACTAAAAAAAAGTGCTCGTCTCTTGGCTGAGTTAATTGTGCTCGATACAAAAGGGGCGACGTTCGAGTCCGTGACGACTCAGAAGTTTGTGATTTATTCTTTGACGCAAAAATTTAAAATTATTTTCTTTTTTTATATTTTAAAAACCTGTCAGGGTTGTGATTTCTTTTTGTTTTGTTTTCTTTATTTATTTTTGCGAAAATAGGTAAATTCTTGAAAACTTTTGCATTATCTAAATTATTTATCTGCGCTCATATTTCAAACGGCGCTAATTTCAGCAGAGGCTTGGGCGAGACTTTATATTGCAAAAAAAGAGAAAAATGCTTTGCTTATATAAATATATAAATTGTTTATAGAAGTGGTTTGTTTACATAAGATTTAGGTCTGACGAAATAGTCAGAGTTTAGTAATATCTGTTCCAGTTATATCTATATTCGTGAGAGCGTAGATGTAATAAGTATATGCACATACAAAACACACACACACAAATATATGTATAGATATATTATGCCATAAACACACAAACACAAACACACACACACACACATATATATATATATATATATATTTTTTTTTTTTTTTTTTGCTTTTATTTAGCTTTTTATACAATTTCTCATGCGATCTAATAATGT
>OZ038492.1:82877310-82917310 GCA_964036315.1 Acanthosepion esculentum | reverse complement strand
GTGATAGAGCTAACATATTTAGTTGAATGTATATGAGTTTGTGACCCTTGGTTTTACGCTTTTAGGATCATCAGACAAACTCAAACAAGAGTCTGTCTGAGGATTGCATAACCGCGAAACCCATGGTTACAAACTCATATACATTCAACTATATATATATATATATATATATATATATATATATATATATTGTGAATGTTGGCAAAATTTCCTCACAGTCTTTTCCACGGTCTTTTGAACAGATGTACTGGTTTATCTCCCTTGTCTCCTCTCTAGGATTCGGTTACCAGTTCTTTCTAAAGTCTTTTCCTTTTCTTTCACTTCCAGCAACCTCTTATGTCTTAGTAGCGTTATTATTTTGCTTGGAGTGAATTCATTAAAAAAAGAAAAAAATGTTGTTCTACAGAATAATAATATAATACTAAAGATTAAATTTATTCTATAAAATCGCCATTGGCTTCAACCACGCCCTCCTGATGACTTCGAAATATCCAGCAACTCTTCTGGACGGTCTCCTTGTTTAAGTTGGTGAATGCTGCCATAATCTTTGCCTTCGGTCCATCTTTGGTGTTACATTGAGATTTGTTGGTCTCTCACTCAACTGCGCCCCACACATAATAATAAAGGGGTGTGTAGTTTGGGGAATTAGGTGACCAGATATAAGGTGGGATATGGTTGCAGAAATTGTCTGACAGCCATGACTAGATTCACCTGCTTATCTGACATGTTGTAGAGTCCTGTCGCCAGACATAGTGTCTTCCAGCAGCCACCTTCTTGACCCAGGGCAGCACTAGCTTCTCAAGGCACTTGATGTAGGCCACCGTTGTAAGTGTGAGGCCATGTGAGAAGATGAATGGAGGCATAACGTCGCCATCACTAGTGACCCCTCAAAACAACTTTGAAATCACCATTAGACTCATCCAACTCTTTCCGGATCATCTGCACTGTCCTCAGCTTTTGATATAGGGGCCACGAGAATTTCAAGTTTTTGTTTATTTTTGTGGTGTAGTATATTGGTATTGTCAACAAGTATTTTCCTGCATTGTGAAGGTGGAAAGAACCTCAAAAACTGTTTAGACAACTGTAAAGGATCAGTATAAAAATAAATAGGCGAAATATGTCTATATTATTCAATGAAACATGTTTGAATGAAAATATGCTACTTGAATATACATTATATATATACATATATATATATATATATATATATATATATATATATATATATATATATATATGCACAAGTATAGGATTGTTGTATACGGAAAAAATTCCAATAACCAACAAATACTATTCTTAAAAGAGTGCTCAATACAGAGTAGAGCAAATATAATTATTTATTCGAAAATTATAACATAAATATGTTATAAAATCAATGATGGTATTGAATGTGGGTTTTACATTCAACACCATCACTTGAAAAAACACCAGGAATGTTGAAACAAAACGGCTATTTTTGTAGTGATTTTATAACATATTTATGTTATAATTTTCGAATAAATAATCATATATATATATATATATATATATATATATATATATATATATATATATATATATATATATATATATATTCCGTCAAATTACCCAAACTTCCTTTACAGTTAAACGCATCATATATGTGTGTGACAAGTAAGCAGTCCTTTCTACACGGGAGATTGACTTTTTTCACGAATGTAACCTATATCGTCTTATCGTGTACGTATATATATATATATATATATATATATATATATATATATATATATATATATATATATATATAAGAAGACTGATATGAAATATTCGAAAAAGTATGGAAAACCAGTTGAATGTTTCAAATTTTTTATTTTTTTATTAGCATTTTATTCAGTAACGTCATCGCAACAATTGAAAAAACTAATTAAATCGATACCCTGTCAACCTTGCCACTTATAAACGCTGTTGTAAATTTTTTTTTAATTTAACGGTTAATAAAATTTATAAATAAATATCTTTGAATAAGATTTGTACATAAGAAAATGCTAAACTCCAGGAAAAATAAAAGGAAATTATGGTCATAAAAATTAATTACGTATATCAAAAGAAAATGATGAATACATATTCTAACTATAATTGGGATACCTCTACGTGATTTCAGAGTTAATCGTCTCTCGCTAGAATAATCTCGACTAGGTGTCCCGTACTTTTGGCTTTGTACCGCATCTAAGCTACGCTTAAATATCACCACATTATAATTATGTTATGGTGTTGAAACCATAGAAAAATAACACAGACTCGGATATAAAGTTAAACGGTATATTATTCACGGAAACGTAGTACAAAGTAATGTGGACTGGAGATTACTTCTCTCACTGGTGTCCTGACTCACTCATTCATACACTCACTCGGTGATACACACTTGGTAACTCACACGTGGTGACGTCCTCTTGGTGACTGCCCCTTACTCAGAGTTGGTAGCCATATTATATAGGTGTGGAAGAGTCCATTTGTAGGTAAGGTCTCCACAATACCCCCCTTCCAAGCATTTTACTTGGTAAAAGGGTTAATACCTTTTCTTCTTTGGGTTAATTGTCAAAGGTTCGGTGAATTTCCGCTTTCTCCCCGACCTTCGTTGTTCAGGCATGTGTTCCGGGGTCTCGAGGTCAAATGTGTCGTAAATGATTTAGATGGGTTCTTCCACTTCATCCTGTGTGCTGTTAGAATCTATTTCATGCCGTTTTCTGATTTGATTTATATGCCTTTTATGGGTATGTCTTGGTCCTTGTATAATATACAAATTGATAGCAGTATTTTGTCCATCTTCTAGTTAGTAAACATTTCTATTTATCTGTCAAATCAGCCTGATAGTAAAGCTTCATTCTCGAAAGATCCTTATTAGTATTTTACTGCGAAATTCAAAACACTTATAAATAATCACTGTTTGTTTATATCGGCGCAGAATTAACACGCTTTCGTCCTAACTGCGCAGCAAACAAATATTTAAACTTATTTTTCTTTTACAATAATTTTCACCCAATACAATGTCTAACAGCCACTCGAAGCGACTCTGCCCGTTACATGTTGCCCTGTAGAGCAAAATGTAACGCGCATAGTTTATGAGGCTATGTGGGGGAATATAACGCTACATTTGAATATGTTTCGATTGTAGTTATTGGGGAAGAATCCTCTTGGGAGTAGGTCTCACAAAGGTTCTTCGTGGGAAGAAGCTGTCCTAGTGGAATTTACATCTCACCAATGAAATAGGAAGAGAATGAGGATGGCTACCTTGGGGGCTCATAAACGTGAATGTTAAAACGTGGATCTACTATATGTTATATTCCGTGTTAATAGTAATATGGACTGGACAAACACGGTGGATAAATAGTAACAGGTTTATTGTAGAAACCAGTACAACAAGCAAGGAAGTAATAGTTATGCGCACGGTCGTCGCAAGTCAGTTCAGTTGTGTGCGTGCTGCTATCAGAAGGCCGCTAGTTCTCGCAGATCCCAGATCGACGCTAGTTAGCAACTGCCCCACGCAGTCAGATGTGGCACGAAGCTGAATTTAATGTGGCGTTCCCGAGCCCGTAGACTCAACCAAAAAATCCCCGTAAACGGGATCGGGTCTGTCTACCTCCCCGGACGAGACTCTGCCCGAAGTCATAGCCTCGTCCGGATTTCTTTCTTCCCGAAGGCAGAGAGTTCGACCAGTACAGCTGCAAATGATCCCGGCTCGACGCTATTTAATAACTGCCCCACGCAGCCACATGTGGCACAAGGCCAAATTTAGTGTGGGGTTCCCGAGTCCACAGGCTCGACCAAAAAAATCCCCGTAGACCCCTCTTAAACGGGATCGGGTGTGTCTACCTCCCCGGACGAGACTCTGCCCTTCGGCATCGCCTCGTCCGGGTTCCTCTCTGACCGAAGGCAGAGAGTTCGACCAGTTCAGCTGGAAAAGATCCCAGCTCAACTCTGCTGTCCCCTGTGCTAACGGATTACCACCTATAATGCTGTCGCTCATGGGGGTGGCAGGTTATTCCATTACATCATGCATAATACGACCTCCTTTCTTTTTTAGTTTATTTTTTGTTCAAAGTTTCTCGTATTATATGCAAGAAAATTCAATAAGCAAGTATTTATTTTATAAGTAAGTAAAACTACTAATGTGAATAAAATTATGTGGAAAAAAATGGAACAATCTGATGGATAATGCTTATATAGACTTAAGTTTTTAATATGTGCATGTGTGGAAGTAATGGCTATTCTATCATTTTGCTATTATAATAGCTAGATGCAACCGGAAGTTCTATTCCAATAGTTTCTTTTCTCGCATTTCTCGCCTGTGGAACTCACTTCCGGTTTCTAGCTTCCCTTCCAACGATCTTCAAAAATGTAAATGCAATATCAATCACAATTTTCTTTCTTCTTGAATCATGTTCTTTTATTGTCCTTTCTCCTCACTAAAGTCTTCTCATTTTCTTTCACTGCCAGTAGCTCTTTGCGTGTTAGTGGCTTTATCGCCTTGCTTGGAGTGAAATGATTAAAAAAATCTATATCAGTGAACTGTGCGTGTCAGAGCTTCACACAGTGATGCATGTTGAATGAAGATATCATAGCATCGATACACACACCCATGATCCTTTTCTTCAGTTAGACCCTGTTTAAATGTGAGCCTTCGAATGGCTACATTATCAGTTTGGAGAATCGTTGCGTACGCTGGATGTGACGTGTCGGTGCGGCTTATATCTTGGTAATACTGGTCGCACGAACGTTCCTACATCCGCAAATCAGGTTATAGACGGCGGCTGCATAACGTAGACGCTCGCCAAGATCGACTTATTGTAAGGACAGCGGTGGGAGACCGCATGGCGTCCACGGTACAGATCAGAGCAAATGCGCCCTTCGTCATCACCGTGCAGACACAAAACTTTCTCCAGTCCTGGTGAGCAGTTATACGCTTAGTGAGGCTTCTTGCATTGGAACCGAAGCTCATTCCTCAAGTGAGATTTGTATATACGAATCCTCGATAGAGATGCGAAAAAAAAAATGATCGTTTTTTTTTTTTTTGTCTTGTTCCAGAAAGTAGCTGACCCGTCCGGCCATGCTTTATTTTTATAAGAATCAGAGCCGATCAAGATTTATATATACGAATATCGTTAGAGATGCGAGAATAAAATGGACGGCTTCTTGTACCATTCAACAAAGCCTCTGGCTCCTCCTTCCATGCTCTTACTTTATAAGAGTCAGAGCAGAACAATAATGGACTATTGCCGCCATATCTGGGCTGAGGATTCCCAATCTTTACTTTCCAGTCTTGATAGAGTTCAAAAAGCATTCACGCCGCCTTGTCAGCGATTAATTATTTTCCACCCTAAAACCAATTTCCCACAGATGGAACGTGCTAGCCTCTCGCTACTCTATCGCTATTTTCGTGATAAATGTTCAGAGGACCCTCGTTCCTTAGTTCTACAAGTTCCAATCTTTACAGTCAGGACTCACCATGCCACAAGCACAGGGTCGACTGATCCACATTCCATTTGTATTCCATTTGTAGAGAGGAAATTTCGTTCAGACAGCTTCTTCTCAGAACTTTTACTTTGTGAAACAGACTCCCGAGTAGATGCTTCCTCGATCGCTACGGTCATAACCTCTTCAAACCTATAATCAACTTATCTATCCTACATATCTTCATAATTCTGTCTCCCCCTCCCTTTACACCCTTATAGCAACTTCATTCAGTAACCCTCTAGTTTGAATTGCTCTTGGGCCTTGTGTTGGATGAGGAAAAGTATAAAAAGTAGCTATTTAGTGAACATGCATCATTGGGAATTGTTCACTTAAAACAGGGCTAGGGTGGAGTTATATAATGATAAGTAAAGACAGGCTTTGGGAGTACAGACTTGAAATTGATGTTGTTGCGAGAACACTATTTACATTATTCGGATTATTGTCCTCATCTTTGTCACCATATTTATTACAACGTTTCGGCCGTTGTACGCTCCGGCCTTCTTCAGTATCTGTCTATATTTCTGAAATGTGGCATTATGTACACTATTTACATTATTCAGACTACTGTCCTCATCTTTGTCACCATATTTATTACAACGTTTCGGCCGTTGTACGCTCCGGCCTTCTTCAGTATCTGTCTATATTTCTGAGATGAGGCATTATGTACACTATTTACATTATTCGGATATTGTCCTCATCTTTGTCACCATATTTATTACAATGTTTCGGCCGTTGTACGCTCCAGCCTTCTTCAGGTGGTTGGAATGTCGAGCTGAACCCTTTATTTCGCACACTGGGGTAGACTGTTCTAGTTCCACGTGCCATGTTTAATGGATGTCAGATATCAGTTATCTCCTGGTAATTCCCCTCGCTAAGTTCTCCACTGCCTTAACCGGGTATTGAACTTACATTCGTTGGGTCCTGTCACTGGATCTAACCAACGCCTTTTATGCCATGTGTTCTCAAGGACAGAACAGTCTACACCAGTGAGCGAAAATAAAGTGTTCGGTTCGACATTCCAACCACCTGAAGAAGGCCGTAGCGTACAACGGCCGAAACGTTGTAATAAATATGGCAACAAAGATGAGGACAATAGTCCGAATAACATAAATAGTGTACATAATACCTCATCTCAGAAATATAGTCAGATACTGAAGAAGGCTGGAGCGTACAACGGCCGAAACGTTATAATAAATATGGCGACATGATGAGGACAATAGTCCGAACAATGTAAATAGTGTACATAATACCTCATCTCAGAAATATAGACAGATACTGAAGGATCGGATAAATATGACGACAAAGATGAGGACAATAGTCTGAACAATGTAAATAGTGTACATAATACCTCATCTCAGAAATATAGACAGATACTGAAGGATCGGATAAATATGGCGACAAAGATGAGGACAATAGTCTGAACAATGTAAATAGTGTACATAATACCTCATCTCAGAAATATAGACAGATACTGAAGGATCGGATAAATATGACGACAAAGATGAGGACAATAGTCTGAACAATGTAAATAGTGTACATAATACCTCATCTCAGAAATATGGACAGGTATTGCGAGAAGTTCACGTGTTGATCTGCTGTTCTGTCGCATTCAGAAATCAGTGCTGGTTCTGTGAGAATAGCTGATTGCATGTGCGACGCCTGGGAAGCAACGCTTTCCAGAGTCAACATATATATATATATATATATATATATATATATATATATATATATATATATATATATATATATTCGGGATCATCGAGCCAATGCGAACGATCATACCCTTAGCTGTATGGTATGTGCTACGCCAGGGTTAGAAGAATAGGATTTATGTCGTTCTCAAGGGTATTAGCACGTAAGTAAATGTAATTCGAACCCGGCTCTCCGATTTCGCAATCGAAACCGCTATCCATTATTCCACCGTCCCTCTCTCTATATATATTGAGGAAATTACGACAAAATTGAAAAAGTTTATTTGTGACGCGTTAGGACTTCATCGGAATAGCTTTTCTGACGTTTTTATTAAGACAGAAAATAGTTCTCTAAAATGTATAGAAAGTGCTTTAATCGCTAGTTCAGCCACAGTAAATTTACGCCTAGGTTCGTACGTTTCATCATTCTTGTCACATTTTTTTATGTTATCACAATGTTGGATATTTAATAACATAGATGATGGGAATAAAAAGAAAAGCAACACAAATGAATTTGGCTACATTGCAAAAAAAAAAAATATTTAAGAAAATTTTGAAACTACCAGCATCTCTCGTTCATGCGCATGGGTAGTCACAAAAATCGTCAACAAACCGAATCTGATGAAGTCCTAACGGTCGAAACGCGTCAAAAACATTTTCTATTTTCTTTTACAATTTCCTCAATACTGTTCTTGATATCTATCTATATATATATATATATATATATATATATATATATATATATATATACATATATATATATATATATATATATACATATATATATATATATATATATATATATATATATATATATATATATATATATATATTCGTTTTAATCACTTCAAAGTTATGAATCTATCTTTTGTCTCCCCAGCTATGTGTTAATTAATAAAACTTGTGTCACTAAACATTATCATTTACAAAAATAGAATAAAATTGCGAACAAAATATTTAGATTTCGGCATTAAATAACCTGCCGCTAAAAAACAACATAAATATTTGTATGCATATATATATATATATATATATATATATATATATATATATATATATATATATATATATATACGCTTCTGTATGCACACTCATATTTTCTCATATGCGAACCATTCTTTATATATATATATATATATATATATGTGTGTGTGTGTGTGTGTGTGTGTCTATGTATCTATCTACAGATAGATAGATAGATAGATAGATAGATAGATAGAAAATGTATATTTGTATATGTAGGTTTTTACCAAATATGTAATAAATGACTGTATATGTACAATTCGCCTATTTCATAGGTATTTATTTATATCTACGTACGCACAGATGTTTTGAAATATATTTTATATATATCTGTATGTAGTGTTATATGCTATATATGTGTTTTTATATCTTTGTACTCTTGCTCTCTCATACACACGCATAAATATATATATATATATATGTGTGTGCGCGCGCGCTCGCGTGTGTGTGTACGAAATATGATTGCAAGAACTTACATATGCTAGAATCTCTAAGCAAAACGGATGTAAAGGTGACTGATCACAAACCCAGATGAAAGTGAGAAATCCTTCATGAAAATAAAAAAAAAAATTAAAATAAAAAAAATCCGTCCTTTGCCTCCTCAGCCTCTCTCGGCTTTTTTTTTTTTTTTTTTTTTTTTTTTCCTTTTTTAGGTCATTCGCTTTTTTTTTTATATGAGTGTGACTATATTAACACGTCGGACAATATGCCGTCTTTGCATTAATGACTTCACCCCTGACTGAGTGGATGTTTGGATCGAGCTGCTAAACACCATGCTGCCTTGAGAAAAAAAAAATTACTTTTTTTTCTTCTCATTTTGCAACAATTTACGGGCTTGGATGTTTCGGGATTATTATTTTTTTTTTTTCATTAATTATTATTATTTTATTGCTGTTTAGGTCTTCTCTGGTATAACAGTAAAGATTCATTAAACAAATATATCTAAACTTTCATTTGACACCGATGACGTGTCCTGGGTATGACGATAAACTACATCCAGCAGCAAGGCCTCTGATCTGGACGTTCTGAGGAGTGTGGAACCACCTCTTAATTGTGTGACCCAGTGTGGTAGCACCTGTTAGGGTTCTAGCTATGGGTAAATAGTTAACCCACAAACTGGTGACAAAACACTATGAAAGTGTAAAAATAGGTTTTAATACTAGCAATACATTTTTGGAAATAAAAATATTACCAGCAATAAAAATTTTGTCTGCATTAAATAACCCTTCGAGGTTGATATACCGTAAAACAGAACAAATCAAACCAAACCACTCCTATGACAGCAAATATATGGACGTATCAAATTCTACCGGGAGTCGGCAGAAAAATGAACCAGGCCCCTTGCCTTGAGCAGCAATTGGGACCCACGTTCAACCATGTCTCAAGTAGAATCCGCATATACGATCCATCGCTAAAGCTGATGGAAAAACGGCCGGTTACTTGTGCCGCTCCAGACACTACTTGAGTCTTCATGCCATGGTCTATCTTTATACGAAAGTCAGATCAGATATTTGGGCAGGGGTAACCCACCATTCATTCGGGTTACCTAAAGATGAACTCATACATACGATCTATGATCGATTGCTAAAGATGAAGGGAAAAACGGCCGGCTACTTGTACCGCCGCAGAAAATAGCTGACTCTTCCTGCCATGCTCTAGCTTTACAAGAGACAGTTCAAACCAAAAATGGAATATTGCAGCCATATCTGGGCTGGAGGTGCCCTGTGCTCATTCTCCAACATTGGACATCTATTGGGATTCACGTTTATCCATGTCTCAAGTAGGTTTTTCCCCTGCCTCCCATTAGAATGTCTGACACTCAACTCCACGAGAGCACCTCTCTGCGACTGATCGGTCTCACATTGTCCGCTGACCTGAGATAGAACGAATACATTGAGTCAATAGTTTCGTCCACCGCTAGGAAAGTTGGCTCCCTATGCCGCGCCAGGAAATTCTTCTGAACGGAGTCGATCCTTCAAATCTACAAATCAACCATTTGCCCTTGCATGGACTATTGCTGCCATATATGGTCTGGAGCCCCTTCTAATTGTCTCAAGGTCCTTGATAAAATCCAAAGACGAATATGCAATGTAATTGGCCCTGATCTGGCATCTCGTCTGCAGCCGCCGTCTCATAGACGTGCCGTCGCCTCCCTCTGTCTTTTTTACAAATACTTTCACGGCAACTGCTCCGATGAGCTGCTTTCGCTAGTTCCCAGACTTCATGAATTTAAGCGCTCAACTAGGCTGGCATCTCGCTCACACCCTTTCATTGTCGAAACTGTTAAATGTAGCTATCTCTTCTACTCCAATAGCTTCTTGTCTCACACCTCTCGCCTGTGGAACTCCCTCTCCTCTTCCTGTTTCCCTGATAGCTATAATCTCCTACTATTCAAATGTAACGTCAATCGACGTCTCCAGATGCCCTGATCTATCACCTAACCGTCTCTTCATACTTTCCCCTATCACTCCTCTTTACTATCGCTCTTACTCTGAAACCCTTTGCGTGCTAGTGGCTTCCCGCCTTGCTTGGGGTTGAATGTTTAAAAAAAATCTGTCTATATTTCTTAGATGAGGTATTGTAATTATTTACTCTATTTACATTTACATTGTTCATTTTTGTTGCCATTTCGGCCGTTGTACGCTCCGGCTTTCTTCAGGTTATTGGAAAGCCTTTATTTCATCTACAATGTGACAAATCCTAAGAGTATTTTATGGCGAAAGTGTGGATATTTTTTTACTTACCCTCGTATATTTGAAAACATCTTTGAAAACATCTGTAGATCATCGAATCGTGAGGAATATCATGGAACGTATACTGGGACTTAATTTGACTCGGGTGACCTCAAGGGTGAACTCGTATATAAGATCCATTTCTAAAGATGCTGGAAAAATGGTCTGTTCTTTGTGCCGCTCCAGAAAGTACCTGACTCTTCCTACCATACTCTATCTTTACGAGAGTCAGAGCATCCCTAAAAAGGAGTACTGCGGACATATTTCTCACCACTGGATCTAACGAACGCCTTTCTCTACTGTGCCATGTGTACTTGAGGATCCAGTTACAGGACCGAAAGAGTGTGAGTTCAATACCTGGTTAAGGCGGTGGAGAACTTGGAGAGGGGAATTAACAGGAGATAACTGATAACTGATATCCATTAAACATGGCACGTATAACTAGAACAGTCTACCTCAGTGAGCAAAATAAAGTGTTCAGTTCGACATTCCAACCACCTGAAGAAGGTCGGAGCGTACAACGGCCGAAACGTTGTGATAAATATGGCGACAAAGATGACAATAGTCCGAATAATGTAAATAGTGTACTTTCAACCAATTTGCAACTTCCACATAGACAAGACGTTGCGAGCCTCTATCGCTATTTCTATGGTTCCTTAGTTCAGCCAGTTCAGACCTTCACAGCTAACACCCGCCACACTGCGTACACAAAATCGAATCGTCCTCACTTCCTTTGCATTCCCTTGGCAGGGAGGAAGTTTATTCCAGACATCTTCTTCCAGTTCCCGAGTGGATGCTTCCCTGATTACTACAATCTTAACCTCTTCAAGTGTAGATATATTGTTATCTATCCTACATATCCTCATAATCTGCACTTGCACCTTTTTCTTACGTCCACACAACCTCATTCAGTAACCCACGATCATGAGCGGTTCTTGGATGAACATGAACAAAAAAAAAACAGGTAAGTAGGGATTATATCTGGTTATTAATTTCTGTAAGCGTTACGATAGATAGATAGATAGATAGATAGATAGATAGATAGATAGATAGATAGATAGATAGATAGATAGATAGATAAGGAGAGACAGTGACAGATATGCAGATAGATAGATAGATAGATAGATAGATAGATAGATAGATAGATAGATAGACAGATAGATAGATAATGAACATAGATAGATAGATAGATAGATAGATAGATAGATAGATAGATAGATAGATAGATAGATAAGGAGAGACTGTGACAGATAGATAGATAGATAGATAGATAGATAGATAGATAGATAGATAATGAACATAGATAGATAGATAGATAGATAGATAGATAGATAGATAGATAGATAGATAGATAGATAGATATGTATGTATGTATGTATGTATGTATATGTAGGTTTTACCGTCCGTCTATTGAATATTGTTGTCATATCTGGTATGGTAGCTCAAATGTAATTCTCGAGATTCTTGACCAAATTCAAAGAACGCTGTGTAAAGTCATCTCTCCTGACCTGGCATCTGGACTTTATTCACTTTCCTACCGTGGCTTCCCTTTGTATTTTTTACAAATATTTTCATGGCAACTCTTCTGATGAGTTTCCCCCCTCGGGGCCTAGGCCGTATGAATTAAATCCGGCTACCAGATTGTCAAATGGGTTTCACCGTTTTACTGTCGAACTAGTTAGATGCAACTGTATGTTTTTATTATCACTGTTTATTTATCTCCTTTCCCATTTCTTGCTTCCCTGCCATCTACAATCTTCCGTCCTGGGTAAGACGATAAACTACGTCCAACAGCAAGGCCTCTGATCAGGAGGTTTTTAGGAACGTAGAACCACCTCTTCATTGCTAGTGTTCCCAGTTCCAACCTGACCCGGGATGGTAGCATCTGTTAGAGTCCCAGCTATTGTTAAATAGTTAACCCCCAAACTGGAGTCAAAACTCTATGAAAGTATAAAAATAGGTTTTAATATCAGAATTACTTTGTAAAAAATTATTACCAGAGATAAATTTTTGAAGACAGGTTATTACCAGCAATACAGTTTAAAAAATTACCAACAATACATTTTTGAAAAAAAAAAAATTACCAGCAATAAAAATCGTTGGCAGTAAATAACTCATTGAGGCTGATATGCCCTAAAATAAGACAAACCAAACCAAACCAAACTTACAGTCTTCAAAATTTTAAATACAATGTCAATCACCATCTTCTGTCAATCTTGAAGCCTGTTATTTTGTTGTCCTTTCGCCTCACTTCTCATAAAAAAGTCTCATTCTCTTTTAGTCCCTTGCGTCTTAGTGGCATTATCGCCTTGCTTGTGGTGAAAGTATTTTTTTTAAATGCCATTAGACGACTCTGTACCGATTCCTTTTCATTCTCTGTAAATTCCCATAAATTTATGGGAAAGATGCTAGACTGGTTTCCCGGAGTTTTTTCCAACTATTTTGAATTCAGAATTGTTTTTCTCCTAGACCAACTGCCAACCAAAGCTATGCAGACTATTCTACCTGACTATTTAACTCATAGATGAGGGACGAATAGATGGATATATGTCTTTCGTAAGGTCATTAGAACGAAAGGAAGCAGAATAGAAAAGGGTGGAGATTGAACTCTGATTGATGATCTCCCTCTAATCACCGATAAACACTACGATAACCGCACATATTGTATTGTTACTATAGTCTTCATAACAGAGGTACCTAATTTTGGGGATCATGTGGCAGCAAGTTTATTCAGCTATTCCGGCACTTTCCTCAGCAGTCGTGACCTGGTCACTATTGTTTACCTTCTAAGAAATGCAGAGCGAGAAAAAGGAAAGATTAGAGCGAAGTGAAAAGAGAAAGGAATAAGAAGGAAAATGAGCAATGGAAGATACACAAATACACCTGAAAGATAGAGAAGTAAATAGGAGAGAGATTGAAGAAGAAGAAGAAGAAGAAGAAGAAGAAGAAGAAGAAGAAGAAGAAGAAGAAGAAGAAGAAGAACAACAACAACAACAACAACAACAAGGAGAAGAAGGGGAAGGATTAGGAGGTGGAAGAAGAAGAAGAAGAAGAAGAAGAAGAAGAAGAAGAAGAAGAAGAAGAAGAAGGGGAGGAGGAGAAGGGGATTAGAAGAAGAAGAAAAGAAGAAGGAGAGGATTAAGAGGAGGAAGAGAAAAGAAGAAGGTGGAGGAAGAAGACGAGAAAAAGAAGATGAGGAAGAAGAAGAAGGGAAGGATTAGAAGAAGAAGAAGAAGAAGAAGAAGACGAAGAAGAACAACAATAACAACAACAAGGTAAGAAGAAGGGGGGATTGGAAGAAGAAGAAGAGGAACAAGAAGAAGAAGAAGAAGAAGAAGAAGAAGAAGAAGAAGAAGAAGAAGAAGAAGAAATATAAAGTCGGATAAGAATTTAGCAGAAAACAAAAAAGAGAGTGAATGCATGACCCTGAATGCCGATATGTCAATGGGATTGTTGGCAAACACTGCCGACGACTGGTGTTAACAACTTACAGAAAGGCAGGATTGAATGCGCAGAACTAAAACGGGCCGGTCGTCATATGAAGAATGCAGACGTCCTCCCTGGAAACGGTGCTAAAATGACTCTCACCTCTGCACAATCTGGAAGCGTATACCTTGATTAGTTACACACGTCACCACAACAGCGCATCCTACCTCTATGATGTCCATCTTGATTTCGTTTGCAATCTAGACAGCAAAGTGTGCATATTACATTGAGAAACGAACAGAGGATGTTTCCTCGATCTCTACTACCTTAATCTCCAAAAGTCGAGTATCAACCGCTACATATACGAGTAATATACACACTTAGCTCCCTCCCTGCATGCCTTTACAATAATCTCATTTAATACCCCTCTATCTTGAGTGGCGCTCGAGGCTTGTATTGAGTGAACAATAGAGAGCTGGATTTCGTTTGCAATCTTAATATTTTCCAAGTTGAGAGTTAACCGTTATCTATCCAACTGTTATGGTGTTGAAACCATAGAAAAATATAACACAGACTCGGATATAAAGTTAAACGGTATATTATTCACGGAAACGTAGTACAAAGTATGAGGACTGGAGAGTACTTACTCTCACTGGTGTCCTGACTCACTCATCCATACACTCACTCGGTGATACACTCTTGGTGACTTCCGATATTTAACAACCCCCCACATGGGTCGTATATGGCACAAGGCCGGTTTAATGTGGGCTCTCCAAGCCCGTAGGCTCGGCCAAAAATATGCCCATTAGAACCCGTATAAACGGGTTCAGGGACTGTCTACCTCCCCGGACGAAATTTTGCCCTACGGCAAAGCCTCGTCCGAGTTCCTCTCTGCCAAAGCAGAGAGTTCGACAGTAGTCACACCTGGGGACTCCCTCCTTACTAGAAATGGGTAGCCACATTATATAAGTATGGAAGAGTCCATTTGTAGGTATGTCAGGTTCCCACAATACCAACATATAAACGTAATGTGCAACTCTTGCTTCTTACTTGTAATTCTCTTACAACAATCTCATTCAGTGAGCCCCTACCTTGAGTGGCTCTCGAGGCTTGTATTGGGTGGACGGTAGTTTAAAAAAAAGGGTCAACGACTGGCCTTAGACGGCATTACAAGTTACAGCACCATACTTACTGCACTAATGATTCACCACGGAAGTCATCAGCATGAAAATCAATAATAACGTTAACTTTCCAGCATGTGGGATGTTATAAGAGCAGGGAGGTTTTGAGGATCGTGGAACCAACTCTCAATTGCTGTTGTTCCCGGGTCCACCCTGACCTGGGGTGATAGCACCTGTGAGGGTCCCAACCATGGGCAAATAGTTAACCCCCAAACAGGTATCAAAACACTATGAAAGTGTAAAAATAGGTTTTAAGGCCAGCAATACATTTTTTAACAAAAATTCTACCAGCAGTAATAATCTTGTCGGCATAAATGACACATTGAGGTTGATATGCCGTAAAACCAACCAAACCAAACCAGCAATACAAATTTTGTCGGCATTAAATAACCCATTGAGGTTGATATGCCGTAAAACAAACCAAACCAGCAATAAAAATTTTGTCGGCATTAAATAACCCATTGCGGTTGATATGCCGTAAAACAAACCAAACCAGCAATACAAATTTTGTCAGCATTAAATAACCCATTGAGGTTGATATGCCGTAAAACAAACCAAACCAAACCGATTTGTTTGGCCTTTAACAATATTGCATCATCTGTGATTGCATCAGAATTTCATCACACCCAGACAATATTATTCCTACTGTCTATTAGTTGTCCTATGGCCATTGTCTACGATGGACGTTACTCCAAAGAAGCGTACGAAAATTGTAACGCTGCACAAACACACTGGCAAACCTTATCAGTGAGCAAATCAAAGTACTATAGACTGGCCCGAAATCTCTCCTGATTTAATTCCAACCGAGAATCTGCGGTCAACCTGCAAGGAACGACTTCATGGAACGGAAATACGAAGTACCAACATGTGTACTGGGTCATGTTTCAATGGAAAGGTAACGTAATTATTCGTTTTGTTTCTGTTAATTTGCACAAGGGTGTATATTCTTCGGTCATGTAAACAGACCCCCAGAAAAATCGTCTCTAGCACCTTCCAATAAAATACAGCAAAAGCTATAGGTGGGCTAACTGAAAGAGTCAGACATCGTCCCATCATATTCAATATATGTTCAATAAGAACTGTTCCGGTGATCATACCGGCCAGAAAAATTATTGAATATATTATCAAGCATGTTAAGTGGAGAGACCTTAACCGCCTCGAAAAGCTCACTGCATTCCTGTTGCAAGAATGGCAGCAAAATGGGTTTAGCAATATCCTGAACATCCATGGCTCTGAAGAACTGTCTCTCCCCAAACACCAATGGCGTCTGGGAGCTTTAGCTTCTGGCACACCAAACCAGAATCATGTGTTGAGGTTGAATACTTGCTGCAAGATGTCACCCCTACGTTTATGTTTCACACGCAAATGGTCATCATTTGCTTCATAAAGGAATTTGCTATACTCACTAAACGCTAAGGAGCGTTAATAAATCTTCCAGGTGACTCACTCCTATCACCACTGGTGTTACGCTAGTATACTGTAACGAAAGTGGAAGTGTGAACAGTAATATGTGTAGTTCTGCTACAAATAAACGATTCACAACGGCTTGTGTTGACAATCCTTGGACCACATTTGCTGTAATCTGTACCGGGGTCGCTGTTGCAGTAGCAGTCACTAACTGCTACCGTTATGATAAGCCGATGTTAGCGAGAGTGTATACTATGCAAGCGTCCTTAATCTGCGCCACGGGCTGTAAGAATGTTCATTTTAGCACTGAAACCAACATATAAGCACCACCGATGCGAGACGTCTAACATGCCAAACAATTTTCCAAAATGATTGTCTACGCTCTGGAAGACGAAAAAAATTCGATTCATTTTAAACGGTTCAAATCGAACGGGGTCACGTGTGCATCTCCGTAGCCCTACACCGATTTTTAATGTACTCATTTACCTCTCCGAATCTTATCACAGCATGAGTCATTCTCTTAAGCCAAGGCACAGTAACGAATTACGCGAAGCATTACTACATTACAAGAGGGTCAAAAAATGAACATTTTAATATAAAATATCTAGTGATCCTTAATATGGACATAATGGGCATCCAAATCAAAATGCTTACGGATTTCGTACGATCCCCGAAGTTAAGCAACGTCGAGAGCGGTTCGTAGCTAGTTGGGTAACCGCTTGGAAATACCAGGTGCTGTAAACTTGGATGTTTGGGTGCTATAATGGATAATAGCTCGAAACTGGAAATAATGAAACCTAGTTCCAAGGTAGACATAGGTCCTGTTTTACATTGAAATCAAATATGGTACACGTGGGTTCATAGAGGTCCGGTTTACACTAACGTCAAATAGGTAGTCATAGAGGTTCGGTTTACACTAAAGTCAAATAGATAGTCATAGAGGTTCGGTTTACACTAATGTCAAAATGATAGACGGAGATCCGGTTTATAATTGAGTAAAAATGTAGACATTGGAATCCACCCGTAAGGTGGTCCTTTATGGGAGGCTATTATTTCTCTGCATGTGAGACACTGTAAGACCTGCCAACAGGACAATATATGTAATAATTACTTATTTTCTTGCGATCAATGATGTTAAGCAACGTCGAGCCGGGTCAGTACCTAGATGGGTAGCAACTTTGGCTTACCATGAGCTGTAATATCGGTGGTAGAAGAGATAACGTTTTGGAATCTTTTTTTTCATATGCGGTGTCACTTCGGGGCGTGGGGGGTTATGGCTCTCCACAATCACCTATCTATTGTAATTCTAAGTTATGTTTATCCTCTCGCTATTGCTATCAGTCTCTGTTTTGACTTCCATTTACAAAATCTAGTTAAGAAAGTTACTGTTTCCCTTGACTATTCTTGGCGTTTGAGTGTCAAATTCTCCAAGAACATTTTTTCCGAATGTGCGTCCCGGAAATTTCGATTGTCTCTTTCTGATTCTAAATATAAGTGTTCTTTTTGTTCCAATTTTCCTCGTGTTCACATTTTCTGTCTATGGTATCCTCAGAATCCTATAAAAATACATCTCTGTTGTCGCAGGGGTATCCTCATGATCCGAGCAAACAATTTCCAGCATTTACTGGCCTATAGGCGGATTAATATTGCATAGCAGTTAAGTTTCAAATGGATTTCTTCTGTTCCTTAAAACTTTGCATTCGTTTTTAGAAGGCAGCTTTTAACTATCAACAACGCGCCTTCGGATTTGTGCGACAGAATATTTGAAAAAATGTTGCAATGGAACGCAATTTTCAGCTTCTTATTATTACCGAGCTATGCACAGAGACGCGCGTGAGCATACACACACACATACACATCACATCACATCACACAAAAGCACAAAAACATGCTAACCTAAAATTCTAGAAATTTGAACAGCTTTCAAGAATGTCGTTCAGACTTTGTGAACAGTACCTTTTGAGAGACATCTGTAATCATGTCCAAGGGGATTACTTCAAAGAAGTTGGTGGAAAACTAGATTTAAGAGAAATCATGTGTTTGCAAGATCAAATTGCACATAGTTTTGTGTAGGACCTCGTTATATATATATATATATATATATATATATATATATATATATATATATATATATATATATATATCAGTTTCATTTAAAAAAGATTGACAAGGTACTGCGGTTAAGTCTTTTACTTTCCTTTGCTGCCGGGTCATATATATATATATATATATATATATATATATATATATATATGACCCAGCAGCAAACAAGGAAAGTAAAAGTGTATGTATGTATATATATATATATATATATATATATATATATATATATATATATATATATATATATATATATATATATATATATATATATATCTGTGTGTGTGTGTGTGTGATTTTTACTGTTTACGTAGGTGTGATCCATAAGTCCCTAGCCTCACAATAAAGAACGAAGTTATTTTAGATAACAAACATCATTTATTTTTAACAATTTATTTCAGTTTTAAAAATTTATTAACAAAATCACTCTCCTGTCCTTCAATCTCTCTTACTATATATATATATATATATATATATATATATATATATATATATATATATATATATATATATGTATGTATGTATGTATGTATATATATATATATATAACACCTATATATGTGTATATGTATATATAATAAAATGGTTTAAGTCCGACAATTGTTTAATATATTTTCTGTTTATACGTTATTTTTATAAATATAATTTATTTAAATAAATACACTGTTTTTTAATTAAACTTTGTTAATTTCATTTACCGGCCTGAATGTTCGAGAAATTTTGTAGAAAATATGCGGTCTCCTACAGGAATCGAACCTGTATTTATATACGGAAACCGTCATTTGATCTGACGTGCTATACCATTTAGCTACAGAGAAGCGTCTGGTTGCCAAAGTCCAAATTACTGTTTATAAACACACAATCTTCAAAGATTACATATACGTGTGTCTCTGCGCGTGTGTTTCATTGAATGTGACTGGCGTTTTTCCTACAGTTTAGCTTTTCTTAGGGTTAAAAGTGCAAAGAATCTGTCCGAAATGATTTTTGTCCCAAGCTCTTTCGATGATTTCATTCGTCATTTTCTCGGGTTTTCTTTGTTAATATGTTTGTTTTTTTTTTAAGTTTGGGTTCTAAGTTGTATTGTGTGGGATATAGTAAAAATTTGCGGTGAACATTTACGTAGAAGCAAGCGAGTCGGAGTGGCTTGCATCAGGTGCAAAGGAAAATAACTTCCTTACCTCAATACACGACACATAGCAGTGACGTTTTGTTCCTTGAAAATAGCATGAATCTCCCCACCACACTTTAAATTATACCGGAAGTGTATATTCGGTAACATTGGCTTTTATACAGCTTAGTGTGGTTCGACCAATAGCAATTTGCGTGCTGATTGGTCGGACTGGAGGATACTGTATGACTGTGTGACTGAAGACAAAGCGAAGAACGTTGACTGGTCAGTCGGCCGTGGTGTTGGTCTGATAAAAGAGAGCTGAAGCAGTGAGAAAGACAGTTAGAGACATGTGTAGGAATTCAAGAACGGCTTATGGAAGAGAAGCATTCGGTGTTCAAGCGATGCCAGAAGAATATAACCTCATTTGACTACAAAATTCTAAGCTTTGCTAAAAGAAATCTCGTTGGGATTCCATTATGGAATTAGAAAAACCTATTAAAAACTTATCAGATTTTCTTTGTTTGTTACAATGAAGGAAACATGTATAAAAGAAGAGTTGCTTCCCAAATAAAGAAACCAAGAAAGCAAAAAAAGAAACCTTTGAAAAGTTTAGCAATTATATAAAACAACTTTGTCGGAAGTTGGAAAAACTTAATAAAAATTTGTTCGACAGAATTTGTCGGTATTGTTCAACAAAACTTGTTTAAAAGAAATCTTTTAAATCAATTGACTCCAAGAATTACTGGGATTAAAAGAGAATTAGAAAACTTCAGAAGGAACCGGAACTCCAATCCTAAACAGGAAACAAAGGATAAACCTCTACTCCAGCTCAAAAGACCGATACACCAAATATATTAGGAAAATTAATGACACAGTTTAAAAAAAAATTGTGTCACGTGTTCGTCCTTCAGAATATAAAAACGCAAACATCCGTTAAACGTTGATTCTGGTATATACAAATTTATGTTATCTGCTTCGACATATATATATATATATATATATATATATATATATATATATATATATATATATATATATATATATATATATAATTTTGTTAACATCTCTGTTCACTATCTATCTATCTATCTATCTATCCCAGTCTCTTCTTTATCTATCTATATATCTATATATCTATGATATCTATTGATAGATGTTGACATATTGAGATAGATTTAGACATATTTAGATAGATAGATAGATAGATATTGACATATTGAGATAGATAGATAGATAGATAGATAGATAGATAGATAGATAGATAGATAGATAGATAGATTTACTCTTTCACCGGAAGCCTTGTGCCAGACTAAACTAAACTTAATACATTAGATAGACAGATAGATATGGAAAGAAAGTGCGCTGGAAAGTGAGAGAGATAGAGAGAGGGAGAGAGAGGGAGAGCGCGCGCGCGAAAGTGTCAGATATACGTTTCTTAATTCTATCGTCCTTTTTCTAAACCCAAACGACAGCAGGAATCTACCCTTTTCCTCCCTCTAATTAAAATGAATATACGTCTTCCTGTTGATTTTAGCTTATAATATCATTATAGAGAAAGAAATATCCAACCCATAAGATGGCCTGCCCCCACACCAGTAAGAGGTACCGTGAGAATTGAAAGGGACACTTACATGTCGGAGAAAAATATTGACGTTAAGCCCTCTACAGGAACACATGAGCCTGGTATGCAAGCCTACGCTTGTACACATTCAAACACACACACACACACACACAGTGACACACACACATACCGAGTGTAACAACAAAATTGTCCAAATCATGTGCAAATTAAGCTGTGAACCGTTGTATCTTAAAAATGATTAAAGATATCTTACTGGAATTCTCCGAGGTTTTTATAACTATTAAACTCTACTTTGGACAATAAAAATGTATTTAGCTCTAAGTTGAAATGATGACCCCTCTTCGGTTGTAACCTCCTGATCCAGTTTTCATCTCTAGTGTTCCATCTTTTTTTTTTAATTATTCACAGTTCTCACTGTATGAATGTTGGTACCATTACTGAAGGCCTGGGTGATCTTTTTCCTCTCACCATTGCTCAGTTGGGGAGACATAGTAGGGCTGACAAAAAGTCATTTAAACCTGTTCCCTTTCTACCGGAATAACTGAACAATTGTTTTTCACTGATTCTTACGACAAATGGTGTCAAGATGGCTAAACGTCTTAGCTGAAAACCTGGGAAAAAAAGAAAAATCAATTACCTTTGTGTTTTTTTACATACTAAACATATTCTGGGATGGACAATGATCCCTTGCTCTTACGCGATGTGCACAATTTTGCTGTTATACCCAATATGTATGAATTTAGTATATAGTTGTGTCCGCAGAGAACCTTGCAGTGAGAGAAAAAGCGAAACTTTTTTGCGAGCCAAAACTCTGAGGAAATCTCTCTAAAATCTGATCTCATATTCTCCACTTACCCCTCTCTCACATACCCACACATATTCTTTCACCTCTCTATGTCTCTCTCTCTATATATATATATCTATCTATCTATCACAATTTCAGACAGAGACACCCAAACACTTACACACATTCATACACGCATATATATATATATATATATATATATATATATATATATATATTTTTTTTTAATTGGGCATAGTCCGACAATTTATTTAAAGACATTTATAATATGTTTAACGTTCTTTTTATAGATACAAGTATTTAAGCAAATGCTCTGTTTTTATAATAAACAGTATTAAATAACATTTACCGGCCTGAATGTCCGAGAAATTTTCATAGAAAATTTTCGTTCTCCGAATATATATGACGTCATTTGTTTACATTTGATACGCTAGAGCAGACATGAATAGAAGAGATTCATGGAAGATTTAAGTTTAAAGATAGTAAAATCGACCTTGCTAACCGGACGCTTCTCTGTGGCCGAACGGTTAAGACACATCACGCGAAATGATGGTTCCGTATATGATACAGGTTCGATTCCTGTCGGAGAACGAAAATTTTCTATGAAAATTTCTCGGACATTCAGGCCGGTAAATGTTATTTAATACTGTTTATTATAAAAACAGAGCATTTGCTTAAATACTTGTATCTATAAAAAGAACGTTAAACATATTATAAATGTCTTTATATATATATATATATATATACTAGGGTCATTCAATAAATAAGGTGAATTTTTCGGTATAAGGACTTCTAATACAGATAGAAGCTTACTTTTTTTCCTTTTTTTTTCAACGTAGTCTCCCAGCACTGTCACACACTTTTCCCATCTGTACACAAGCTTCCGTATTCCCTCAGCGTAAAAATCTTTGGACTGATGTCTCAGCCAGTTGCTCACAACACTTTTGACTTCATCGCCACTTTTAAACTTCGTGCCTCTCGTGAACGCTTTCAAGGGACTAAACAGGTGAAAGTCTGAAGAGGCAAGGTCTGGGCTGTAAGGGGGATGAGGGAGAAGTTCCCAGCCCAGCTCGTTGATGTTCTGCACCGTTTGGGCTGCTGTGTGACGCCTTGCGTTGTCATGATGCAAGATGACTCCTTCTGACAGATGACCCCTGCGTTTGTCCCAATAGATAAGCTCAAAGTCCTTGCAATGTCATCCACTGTCACCCTTCTGTCAGACTGAATGAAGTCATTGACTGATTCGATCACCTCAGGAGACCTCACTTCTGTAGGCCTCCCAATTTAGCCCACTTGTAGACATTTTTTGGCTGAAACATGTGGCACCATACACAGGTGACATTCTCCTATGAATTTCAACTGGTTTGCACTCTTCAGCAACCAAAAACTTGATAACTGACCGCTGTTCAATCCTGGAGCATGCTTCTTGGTCGGCCATCTTTGTTAATCGCCAAAACTCTTAACGTTTTTTTTAATCTGCAAAAGAAATTAAATCCATGTGAAAAAGAAGTAAAACAAAAAAAAAAGTGTAAGCTTCTATCTGTATTAGAAGTCCTTATACCGAAAAATTCACCCTATTTATTGAATGACCCTCGTATATGTGTATGTGTGTGTGTGTGTGTGTGTGTGTGTGTGTGTGTGTGTGTGTGTGCAAGCGTCATTAAATATGACAGACAAGGTGCTTCGATTAAGTTTTTTATATAATTTCTCATATTGTCTTATAATTTTTTCTTTTCCGTGGATAAATTATACAAAACTGTTCAAATGTTTTATTTTTCCAAGCGCTTTCGGCTATACCTTTAGCCATTATCAAGGATGAATTATATTTACTGTTAACTGGAAATGGATGTATTCAGCATTATAGAATGTTTTATTTTCAAAACACGGTCAACATATTATGTCCATGTTCATATTTGATATTAATGAGTGTTGTTGTTTTTGTTTTTATTAATAAGGCTTCCAATATTTTTAGCCTTCTTTTACATGTAGACGATGCTATTATATTTGTATTAGCAACAGTAAATCTTGTTCTCTTCCGAATGACTTGAGAGGTAGATGGCCTGAGAGCTGTTTTTTTTCTGTGGGGTGATTTTTTTTTTTTTGGATAGATTCGGTGCAACACGTATAATTCTTGCGCACGCGTCACCTATCTGCTTTTCCAATCGTTTTATCTAAGTCCGTGCCAGTTGGTTGAGTAGTTGTTTTGTTTTATGGCATATCAACCTCAGTGAGTCATTTAATGCCAACAAAATGTTTGAAATAGATTCATAGCGTTATTTACATTATTCGGACTATTTTCCTCATCTTTGTCTCCATATTTATTACAACGTTTCGGCCGTTATACGCTCCGGCCTTATTCAGGTGGTTGGAATGTTGAACTGAACCCTTTATTTCGCTCACTGGGGTAGACTGTTCTAGTTCCAAGTGCCATGTTTAATGGATGTCAGTTATCAGTTATCTCCTGTTAATTTTTCCCTCTGAAAGTTCTCCACTGCCTTAACCGGGCCCTTTGGGTCCTGTCACTGGATCTAACCAACGCCTTTATCTACTGTGCGATGTGTCCTTGAGCGATAGTTTGGTAAAAAAGGTGTGGATGTATACATATATATTAGAACCATTTTTCAATTGCTCATATTGTTTAGTATAATCCAATTTCTTTTAGGAAATTTACAATCTTGGATGGTTTCATTTTCGTAAAAAGTTTTTTTTTAAATTTCTCACTTGGTAGAGAATAATTTTTCCTTCAAAAATTATTGTTGGTAATAATTTTTTTTTATTACAAAGTATTTCTGGTATTAAAACCTGTTTTTACATTTTTTTTTTATTAAAGTTTGGGTGTTAACTATTTGCCCATAACTGGGACCCTAACAGGTGCTACCACCCCTGGTCAGGGTGGACCTGGGAACACCAGCAATTAAGAAGTGGCTCTACGCTCCTCAAACCCTCCTGATTAGAGGCCTTGCTGTTGGATGTTGTTTATCGTCATACCCAGGACGGTCCGTGCCAGTGCTATCATAAATACGGCTATAGCTTGGAAGAAGTGCCGTGTCATTTTATCCGGTAAAATAGATTATCATACATTTTTTTTACAATGATTTTCATCCTGTAAAAGATCGCAGAACCACTCAAGGTAAAGGGTTACAGAGTAAGTAGCACAGTTTATGAGGAAGTATGAAAGATATTATTGACAGCCTGTTTATCGCTGTTCCAAACTTTGCCAGTGGGAACGTTCACACCACTTTTAAGGATAAAAATATTACTTCCAAGATAGACGAACATATCGACTATTTTTAATGGCTTGCCTGGCAAGGAATTGATGGAGTCTTATTGACTGAAGCACATTGAAATCTGCATTTACATAAAGACCAACTCCTCCAGCTGATTCCTCTCGACTGTACAACAGATCGAGCGAGTTTATTGTCAAAGAGTTCAATGTTCTTAGTATAATCCGCATCTGTGATAGTTTTTACTTGATATGTTCGGCTTCTTTTCAAGAGTAAGACCATTTTCCTTGATGATGCCCGCAAAAGTCTGCAACACATAAACTATCAGTGTACCAGTTTGTCACCTTGAAAGACTTTGTGAATTTATCTATCGCGTTTAAGAACAGCAAGGATAGGGTTGTGGCTTTAGAAAACTCGAAATCGATTGACAGGGTTTAGCATACAGGCCTTCTTAACAAGCTGAAGGGCTATGATGTCTCTAGTCGAATATTCGACTTAATCCAATCATTTCTAACAGATGGTGTAATGAAAGTCACCTTGCATGGCCACTTTTTTAGGTCCTTTCATCTTAAGGCTGGGGTCCCCAGGACTCTATCGTGGGACTTGCTTTGTTTCTTACCTTCATCAACGACTTTAATCAGTTCTCTACTCGGTATTTATACTGATGAAACAACTATTTACTCCTGTCTAATAGTACGTCCAATAGGTCCGATAAAGTAAAACTGGCAGCTGATCTAGGTAAATGACTTCAAATCAGTTGTTAATTGGGGTAAGAAATAACTTCTAAATTTTAACGCCTTCAAAACGAAACCGCTATGTTTTAATTATTATAGAGGAATATTTTGTTTCCCATCATGATGGCTGATGCTAACCTCCAGGAGAGCAACAACTCTTTGTGTTTTCTTGTTCTCACGTTTTATACTGACATAAAGTGGAGTGATTATAGTGAATCAATTGCTAAGTCCGCTGCTAAGAAAGTCGGTTAACTGTGTCGTGATAGACAATTTTTCTTGACAATGCATTGAATATAGCTGCCATACCTGGTCCGGTGCTCCCACTATATATATATATATATATATATATATATGTGTGTGTGTGTGTGTGTGTGTGTGTGTGTGTGTGTGTGTGTGTGTGTGTGTGTGTGAGTGTGTGTTAATGTATTTTCATTAAATAATATAGACAAGTTTTGTCTATTTATTTTAAGCAAATTCCTTTCATATCGTCTGATAAGCTTAATAACATTATCATTGAAAGACGAAAGAAAATCACCATATTGATACACATTTTTTGATACTATCTAAGCTTTCGGCTTACATAAGCCATCGTCAGGGATGACAAGTACATTACAATGAATTAAACAATACACGGACATAGCAACAATGATAGTCTGTTTTGTTTGCATGGATGATTTCCAAGCAACGACAAACTCGTGCATACGAGCCACATTGTCATTATTATCAATTTTTTAATCGTTTTATTTCTGTTGCTTGATTATACCGAGTAGTAATAAGACGTAAGAGACTGAAGCTATCCGAATTTCTGAGATTATCATAATTATTAATGTTTATTAATGTTTTCACTCATCTTTCATCTTATTTATTTTGCTTCTTATCACGACGTTTGAACGCCATTTTTATATTATATGATCTTTAATTTAGCAGCATGGGTCAGAAATAAGGAATACGCCTCCGGTGAGATTTGGACTCCCAATTTTTATTCTTTTGAACTGTTTCATATCTATAACGAAGAGCCACGAAGGCGTCACCAGTAGACATCGTTCAAAAAACCAATGTGGCAATTGTTATCATTTTCCGATCTCCACATTTCCGCCATGATGTCATGGTTTAATTTACGAATTACTTTTGGAGTGCGCCATCATTACTGTTCCAATTTAGTAATTGGGACACAAACTACGTATTTGGGATATCAAAATGAACAATAGCAGACACAAAACGTAAAAAGCAGAAAGAGGTGTATATGAACAGCGAAAGATACATTTCCGAAACTCATCGTTTTTGCAGTGGGAATGGCTAGATGTAACCGTAGGTTCTATGCTAACGGTTTTTTCTCTCACACTTATCACTGGAGAAACTCTCTTACGGTTTTTTGCTTTCCATATAAATTTGATCTTCAAAAACTTAAATGTAATGTCGATCGTTATCTTCTACCTTCTTAATTTTTTGTTCTTTTATTGTATTCGCTTTATAATAATGTTTTTCTTTTTCGTATATTCTCTCACACTCATCGTCCTGGGTACGACATTAAACTGCATCCAACAGCAAGGCCTCTGATCAGGAGGTTTTGAGGAAGCGTGGAACCACCTCTTAATTGTTGGTGTCCCCAGGTCCACCCTGACCCGGGGTGGTAGCACCTGTTAGGGACCCAACTATGGGAAAATAGTGAACTTCCAGGTTTTTTCCAGCACATTGAAACAATGATGTTGCCAACTACACTTTTTTAAAACATGATGTTGCCAGCTATACGTTTTTGAAACAATGATGTTGCCAGTTTTTGAAACAATGATGTTGCCAGTTTTTGAAACAATGATGTTGCCAGCTATACATTTTTGATATATTTAGTAAATACTGGATCTGGCATTAAATAACCCATAGTGGTTGATAGGCCATAAAACCCCAAACAACCAAATCTCTCACACTCAGTAATCCCCTACGTCTTAGTAGCTTTATTCCCTTGCTTTGGGTGAAATGATTAAAAAGAAGCAAAAAAGCAAAGTATTATTAGATGGGAAAATGTCTTTAGTAACAAAGAAAAGCATGGTGAATAATATATTTATATCTAATTTCGCATATAGCATTCATTAGATTTATCTGTACCCACGACATTTGTAAGAATCGAAAAAGATTGAGTTTTTTTATCATTTTACTAGGGGCTTCCTGTTCATAATATAAATACTGTGTCAAATCGATCTCTGATTTCTTAAAGAGTTACCTGCTCTTTGTTTTTATTTACTTTGTCTAACATGTGCTTACGTTATTGATAACTGCGTACTTCTGATGCTTTCCATTTTCCCAATTTGTAGAGGTACGCAGTTATCAATGACGTAAGTACAGTTGACATAAGTTTGTAAATAATAATAAAGTACAGAAAACTGTTTAAGAAATCAGGGTTCAATTCGATACTCTATATTATGAGCAGGAATCCCCCTTGTCTTCTAAAATTACAAAAAAAATGAATATTTTTTCAATTCTAGCAAATATCGTGGCTAGAGTAAGTCTAATGAATATCTCATCTATAAAGAGTGTTCCAAACAAAATTCTTCCCTGTTTTTACGTGGGGACAATTTAGGTCCACTAGTGCAGATACTAGCTGTTTTTCTTTTGTTTTCGATACTCATTGTGAATCCATTTTTCATCACTACGCACCCGGTTGTCCAAAAACGTCTTTGTCGATCAAGAAAAAGAAAAATGGTTTCGACGCTGACCTATGTTTGTTTCCGTAATGTTTATTTTCCTGGTTTCGGTGTTTATGGCCATATCACTTTGAAACACCCGTAAGATCACTAAAGTTAAGGAACGTCAAGCGCTCTCACTACCTAGTTTGGTAACCGCTTGGGGTGATGTTATTTCTTTGCGTGAGACACAGTCTAAATACCGCCAACAGTACGTAGAATATACGTAATAATTACTTTTCTTGCAACCACTGATGTTAAGCAACGCCGAGCCTGGATATTATCTAGATTTTTTAATGTTTACGGAAGAGATAAAAGAAACATTTGGGAGAAAGGCAATATCTTCTATATTTTATAAAAGCAGGAGCAGGTTGTTAGAAAATGGAATTCAATGTTAGTGATTTAGTGTAGAGAATCTGAAAGCGCACATATAAAAAATACGACGTTGTGGACTATTTAGTTTCAACTTTACTACAACAACAACAAAATATAATTACTGTTGTAATCTAGGAAAGGTTACTGAATAGAATAATCACACGAAGGTTGGTAATGAACGATAATACAAGAACAACACATATAAGATTCGCCAGCGGCGCGTAGAAGAAGTAGTCAACTGTTAGAAGTGAGTCAAGTGAAATCCACAATGAATCTCCAACTACAGGATATCTACCAACCGCCCTACGCGGTCAGATGTAGCATAATCCCGTAGGCTCGGCCTAAAATTCCCCGTAGATCCCTTTGAAACAGCGTCGGATAGCTGTTTCCCGAGACGAGACTCTGCCCTTCGACATAACCTCGTCTGGGGATCCTTTCTGCTCGGAGCAGATATTTACAGAAGAAGCTGCTATTGTCAAAATGCATGTGTTGGGAATCATAGGGAAGATGATATCAGGGCCTTGGATGAGTACCTACTACACTAGTGTAAATACCTAAAATGACCCCATCAACACTATGAACATCGTCAATGGGGTTATTGGCAATCTGAAGGTAAATTCATTCTTTAGAAATACATAACCAAAGAAAGTGATAGAGTCCCTACTGATTGTCCCTGCAAATGAACTCTTATTTCAACAAATAACTGCCTGCTTAAAAGGGATTGTGGAAGTTTTAAGCAGGGAGTATGCAAAGTCATTCACCATGGTACAGGCTTCTACCACGTCAATCTTAACATTGGTGAGGCAGTACACCATGCTAGCTGAAAATATCATTGGTGAATTTTGTGACAGAAAGAAGCTTGCGCCTAATGTCCATGTAACGAACGTAAGTGATGTCATCAAGTCCAAGCAGAATCAAGTTAGAAAATTCATCCATGAACTGGATGCTGAACAGTTCAACAAATACATCCAGTTGTTAATGAATTACAGCAGACAGAAGACTGGGCTGAAGCAGACACAGCAGCAAACAGTTGAAGAAGAAATTGGTAAAAAGATCAAGTGTAAGAAGGCCCAGCTGCAAAGGAAGTGGTGAGCCTTGATCTAGAAAAAAAAACTAATGCAACAAAAAGATGTGTCAATTTCTACTTTGCTTGATGAGGATCATCCACAGTCTGCACAAGCTATGCAGATAGCTGGACATACAATAAAACACATTTGCACAGTTGATGGTGTCAGTCGTCAATACGTTGGCTACATCATTAGTTTGACCAGCACAGCTGGAGACGAATCTTCAACTGCAGACCAACATACAGTATTTACTACTGTATATATGAGCATGGGGACATACCCATTATCGTATGTAGGTATGCTACAACAATTACTCAAGGCACCTCGATCTAGGCGATGATGGTTTTAGTACAATGTTGGTGGGTGTGTTTGGGTTAAACAATCATCCATCGCCAAAACAATGTCATTGAGCATTTTAGCAAAAGGCTGAGAAAACAAAAAAGGGATCTAAAAATAACTATAAAAATAACCGTAAAAAATAACTGTAAAAATTGACAGTAAAAATAGCTGTATAAAGCATTGAAATCTTAATTAGACAATATAACATGTATAATTGGTTTATGAGAGTTTAGCCATTTATACAGTAATGGCTTTGATGACGCAACACCAACAAAATTATATACATAGATACATAATGGCTGGCCGCTCGTATACGAAAACGCCTGTCTAGCCAATCCCTTTTGCAAACACCTGCTCAGACGCATTTGCATTTGTTCAACACACACAGGGCTCACCTGTGATTGTTATTGTAACTATGCTGAGCGGGCTTTAGTTATAGTTTCTGGGAGAGAGAGCATAATCTGGGGTGATCAACAGTCTAAACAAGGCCAGCACGATGATATAACTTCGTGCAAGCAAAATCCTCGACGGCTTCCAAAGAGTTACATCTACCCAATTTCGCTGACAAGTCTTGGGTCAAGCCGTGGTATGGTTTTAAGGTGCCGCACGCAGATCGAGAAGTCACTTTAAAATTTGGTCTGTACTCTGGTAAAAGACATACACGCATACAGTTCTACATAAGTTAATAGATAGATAGATAGATAGATAGATAGATAGATAGATAGATAGATAGATAGATAGATAGACAGATAATCAGAATGGCATAGATAGATAGATAGATAGATAGATAGATAAATAGATAGATAGATAGATAATCAGAATGGCATAGATAGATAGATAGATAGATAGATAGATAGATAGATAGATAGATAGATTCTGATTGCCGCATTTTAAATGAGAGCTGCCCACCCCTCACATCTCACCTCGTCGATGGCCACTAAGATGACTCGAGACCAGCATTTGATTTCATGGGTATCAGTCATATATGATAAATAAAACCTGAGCAAGCACATCGTTGGGTTGTTCGGATCTGCATGCCCAACAATTCTCTTGGGTACCAGGATGTGCCTCCTCAGTCCAGATCTACAAACCTTCACTATTTATATTATTCCGACTATTGTCCTCATCTTTGTCGGCATATTTATTACAACGTTTTGGCCGTTGTACGCTCCGGCCTTCTTCCGGTGGTTGGAATGTCGAACTGAACCCTTTATTTCGCTCACTGGGGTAGAATGTAGATTAAATAAAAGATTCTGTTCTAAATTCCATGTAGATTATGCGGGTCGATATACACCTGATGAAGGCTAGAGGTCGAAACGGCCGAAACGTGGTTATAACCTATTTTGAGTTATTTAATGTTGAATTTTGTATAGGGAATCCGGTGAGGATTGGGCCCATTACAAAGTAGTAATTTTCAACTAGACTAGACTTGTTAACTATTAGCTCACGCCAAGGAACCTCTGATTTAAATGCAGAAATCAAAATAAAAACTGATAATCTATATTGGTTATATATATATACATATAAATATATATATATATATATATATATATATATATATATAGTTGTTTTGATGTGAGTTTGTGACCCTGGGTTTCACGCGATTTGCAATCCTCAGTTAGTTCGATCGCTGATATTGAGCTCTTTCCAATAAGTACCGCGCATATATATATATATATATATATATATATATATATATATATATACTATTTACATTATTCGGACTATTGTCCTCTTTTTCGCCATATTTATTACAACGTTTCGGCCGTTGTACGCTCCGGCCTTCTTCAGGTGGTGCCATGTCTAATGGATGTCAGTTATCTCCTGTTAATTCCCCTCTCCAAGTACTCCACCACCTTAACCAGGTATTGAACTCACACTCTTTGAGTACTGTCACTGGATCTAACTAACACCTTTATCTAGTGTCCCAAACCTTATTGCAAAAAAAAACGCAGATATTGCCGACAGGACGATGAAGCAGGTTGGTGTAGTTGGCTTGTTTCTGGCTGTTATGATGACCTTTCCGATTCTTTACATAACCTGGCCTCGATAACAGCGTGCGCTCACACATTTCCAAGACTGCATATTATTTGGCAAATCAACGTGAGTGCCTTGTCATAGAGTCACGTTGCTTGATCTGAGCAATACAGATATTATACCACATATCAACTTCCTTGCAATAAATTCAGCATTAACCAACAAATATTTATGAAAATTTGAGGGTGTCATTTAACTTATGAGAGAAATATATCGGGTCAAATTCAGTTTTTCTCCTTTAAAAAGAAATCTTCATACCAAACTCCTTTGCAGTTGTCAGGTTATATTGTGCAAACACTGACATGAAGTGGACTGTACTGAATTCATTGCTAGGTCAGCTGCTAAGAATATTGGTTAATTGTGTCGTGCTATACAATTTTTCTCTCCAGTGTCTATCCTAGATATCTATAGTGATTTTCTAAACGTAGCTTAGATCTGGCACAAGGCCGAAAGACGTAATTGTTCTAACGAGACAACCTTGCTAACCATTACACCGCCTAGAGGTGCCCGAGTGATTTTCCAAGAATTGCTTAGATGTGGCACAAGGCCGAAAGTATGGAGCACCCAGTGAGGATCGAACTCACCACTCAGTCGTAATTGTTCTAACAAGACAAGCTTGCTAACCATTACACCGCCTCGGGGTGCCCGATCCTAGATATCTATAAGTCTACCATTCGTCCATCCTTTGAATATTGCTGCCACGTATAGTGCACTGTCCTGCCTGTATATTTGGTGATTCTTGATAAAAAAATCCAAAGAAGAATCAGCAATATTATTAGTCCTGATCTGGCAGTTCGCCTTCAGTCACTTTCCAGTACTAAATTGCATCCCTGTGCCTTTTCTATAAATACGTTGATGGTAATTGTTCGGGTGAGCTCTTCGCTATGGTACCTAGACTTTATGAACTTAAGTGCAGTAATTGATTGGCAACAAGGTCTCATCAATTTCTCGTTGAATTGGCTAGATGTAACCGTAAGTTCTATGCTAACAGATTCTTTTCTTGCTTGTGGAACTCTCTTTTGGCTCCATGCTATCCAGCTGACTTTTATCTTCAAAAATACAATGCCAATCGTTATCTGTTGCCTTCCTGATTACTCTTCTAGTGTTCTCGCACCTTAATAATGTTTCTGTTTTCTAATTCTTTCACACCCAGTAACCTCTTGCGTCTTAGCGGCTTTACGGCCTTGCTTGGGGGGGGACAAGCTTGCTAACCATTGCACCGCCTAGAGGTGCCAGAGTGATATTCCAAGCATTGCTTAGATGTGGCACAAGGCCGAAAGTATGCGGCACCCAGTGAGGATCGAACTCACTACTCAGTCGTAATTGTTCTAACGAGACAAGCTTGCTAACCATTACACCGCCTGGAGGTGTCCGAGTGATTTTGCAAGCATTGCTTAGATGTGGTACAAGGCCGAAAGTATGGGGCACCCAGTGAGGATCGAACTCACTACTCAGTCATAATTGTTCTAACGAGACAAGCTTGCTAACCATTACACCGCCTCGGGGTGCCCGAGTGATTTTCCAAGCATTGCTTAGATGTGGCACAAGGCCGAAAGTATGGGGCATCCAGTGAGGAACGAACTCACTACTCAGTATTAAAAAATATAAGTGCAACAGATAATAGCCATAGAAACATAACTTCCAGTTTGCACAATAATACACATAACGGCATATATTCTTATCATTTTACCTTGTCAATTTTATCTCCTTGATATTCAAAGTCTTTCATCAGTCTTTCAGCCATTGATATTTTTTAAAACTATTCTAGTATTTCAACTTTAATACTGTTCGCAGCTGTTTTTATTGTTTCCTGGGGATCTTTTCTTAAATATTGCTTTATATACTCATATACCAATCTTTTGATGATGAAACTTGCAGTTTTCTGCTGTGTTAATATCTGGAGGGATCGCTAGGTCTACCATTAATTTGATGTCTTTACTTTATGTCAAGTGGGTAACGGTCAGCTTTGAAGAATATAAAGCAGCAATTACTTGCAGGAATATACGCTAGCTTAAGGCTTCTTGCTTGTGAGCTGGACTGCTCAAAAACGTCTCTTCCAAGAACTTTCTTACTCCCCGTATTTATCTTAATGCTATGATCCACTTTGAAAGCAGTAAAATTATAATTTTACTAGCCACAATATTATTCTACCTTCCCACTGTGATCTTTTAGGTGATGTTCGTTGACTATTTTCATGAGGGATCACTAAAACCAATTTTTCACATATATATATATATATATATATATATATATATATATATACACACATACACACACACACACACACACACATATATATATATATATATATATATATATATATATAAAGTGAACATAGAAGTCAACACTTAGAGGTCTGACGACTGTTCATCTAGCATGAAACAGACTGTCGCCTCTAAGTGTTGACTTCTATGTTCACTTTTATATTTACACATGCTCTATCGCTGATATTGAGCATTGTATCCCATAAATATAGCACATCTTAAGACTATATTTCTTGATATATATATATATATATATATATATATATATATATATATATATATATATATATATATTGAAAAATAAGAAATATTAAAAAATTAAAACTTCAGACACACTGGGTTGTATATTAATATTCTGTCGTTTTTATAATTATTTCATTTAGATTCCTCGACTAGTTTCGGCCGACATGACCATCATCATCAGAAAAAAAAAATAGGCTTGCTGGTAGCAGTGAACTACAGAAATGAATGTCTTGATGGAGAAAATGAAATTTTGTCTGTAGTTTTCATTTGTTTGTTTTTTTTATTTTTTTATTTTTTAACATGAATTTTGGTCAGACCTTGTGTTCGTCAAACAGTCTCTTTTAAGTTGTTATTTGAGATAAGACCTGGATGGATTCATGCTGCTCTGAATTCACTTGGTCATTTTGATAGTTTTATTTGTTCCTGGAAAGGGCATGTGTCTCTGTTAAGTGTGTGTGTGTGTTATTTGGTTCTTAGGGAGTGAGTGAGTATAAAGTTCGTAAGCGTGTATATTGCTGTGGGTGTGTGTTATCATTTGGCCCATTAGGGAGTGAATGAGCATGATGTCTGTAAGTGTGTATATTTGTGTGGGTGTGTGTATGAGTGTGAGGCCTCAACACCTCGGTAAGCATGTCTGTCTTGTGTGGGTGAGAAATGTGGGTAGTTCCTGATTTGTGGGGTTATATATTACTACTATCTACATTGTTAAATTTGTGATTAAGCCCGTCTGGATAGTGCGTTTTTAAACGTCGTATCCACTTATTTTCATGGAACTCTAAAATATTCCTAATGTTATTTGCTCTGAACTAATATATATATATATATGTATATATATATATATATATATATATATATATATATATATATATATATATATATATATATATATATATATATATATATATAATTTGGGTAGCAACCTTTCGTTGAATATGACAGACAAGGAAAGTTTGATTAATTCTTTTGGTTTAATTTTTATATTCTTACTTTTTTTCCGTTTATTGGGGTTAAGGGAGAGGACAAATTATCCGTAGTGTCTATTGTTTTAAGCGCTTTTGATAAATGCTGTTAATTTCTTTTCATGTTTGTCTGATTAAGTTGTAGTTTTGTGATGCCTATATAGTTATAACGTGTATTCCGAGTCCCGCGAACGGAACATAGTTGTAATTCAAATACACATTATTTCCCTTGCTAAATAAGATTAGATTAATACTGGGAACTATATATATATATATATATATATATATATATATATATATATATTAGCTTTCACAGTTAAATTTCTATTTCTGACACGAATTCAATCTACACCGAGGTTGATAAAACAGACGACCGATATCTTCGTGTGCCGAAATAGACTATTCCCCATATGAAGTGATTTTGGGATTTTATTTTTTATTAATTATTTGCCGTGTAATAATAAATACATTGAGCTGTTTTTTTATGGATCAGTTTTAATCAACTTGGATTAGACGTGGAGGTCTTTTTTATGTATTATATAATAAATTAATTTGAAATGCATATAGTAATATATAGTCCAATATTTTCCGATGCGTAATTCATTACTGAAATGTGTTTATACATTTGTGGTGACACTACGCACAGTAAAAGACCATATAATCTAAAATTAAAAATCAGAAGATGAGAGAGAGAGAGAGAGAGAAAAGAAAAGAAAAAGGAAAGAAAAAAGGGGGAAGATACCTACTCCCAATATCAGAAGAGACGCAGGACCCGAAGAACTATAGACCCATCACCTGCCTACCAACAATGTACAAGATCCTCACTTCTAACATAATCGAGAGGACATACAACTCTCTCGAGAAAAACAATTTACTCTCATCAGAAGAGAAAGGATGTAAAAAAGGAAGTTACGTGTGCAAGGACCAACTTATCAATAAAACAATATCGGAAGAGGTAAAAACAAAGTAAAGAAATCTCAGCATGGATCGACTACAGAAAGGCGTTCAACAGTGTTCCGCCAGCCAAAATGAGCTGACTCATTTTATAGTTCACCAATAGAAGAGTTAACCAATCAGAAGGCTCAAAATATTCAATACGACGTGTATAAAGGCGACCATGTTTTTTCCGGAATATTCAATGCCAGCCTTTGATATCGAAGACTGAAGAATTACGTAACAGCTGCTAGTGGTATTGGCGATATAGTCAGATTCAGTAGAGTGTCTGACTCGTGAGTGTTAATCTTTAACGTTGTTTCATTCAACAGATTACGTACTGCGCTGGATTCTATATTCATAGACTATGGTGAACATGGTCAACAGACCTCACCAAACCTAAACCATACAAACGACTCTTTGTCAATGAGGCCAATCAACATCAAAAGCAGGATCTTCCAAGGAGATAAATTATCACCACTACTCTTCTGCCTTGCATTGGCGCCACTCGGCTGCCTATTGAACAAAAGTAGCTACGGATACAAGTCACAGAATGGCAAATTGAATCATCTAGTTTATATTGATGATCTTAAAACGTTTGTCAAGGATGACAACCAACAGAAAAACCTAATCATCATTGTCAAAACCTTTAGCGAAGACATTAGGATGGAGTTCGGAATCGACAAATATGCCAACGCCACCTTCAAAGGCGGTAAACTAACGAAAACTACGGATTTAGACCTTTGATATCAACAAGATTACGGAACTAAATGGTACATACAAATACTTAGGAATTAATAAAGGAGACGGAATACATTTAATTATGAAGAAAAAATATCCGAGAAGAATATTATAGAAGAGTGTGTTTGATACTAGAAAGCGAACTAAATAGGGTCAATAAAATGAAGGCTATGAACACCTTAGCTATACCCGTGGTAACATACAGCTTCAACGTTATTAAATGGAAGTTGAATAACATTAAAAGATTGGTTGCCAAGACCATAAAAATACTTACCCAAATGAAGATACATCATCCGAAATCAGATAAATAGGCTGAATGTACCAAGAGCTTTAGGAGGTCGATGTCTAATCCAACTTGAATTAACTCTAAAAACTACCACAATCGGAATGGAAGCCTAGCTCATAAAATCCAATGATTCTCTCCTATAAATAGTAAAACACCGAATCCACTCCATCAACACTACACTATTCAAGAAACAGCTTAATATACCTGAAACCCTATCAACAAAACACGAAGGGAATACCATCTATGCCAAACGACTAAAACAGAAAGTAAAACAATTTGGCCAAATGAAATTACAGAAAACTGGAACGACAAGGCGTTGCATGGCAAATACCTAAAAAGAACGTAAGAAGCAGATGTGGACCAACAGAAAACGCGTCGATGGCTGAAGAGCACCGGGTCGAAAGCTAATACAAAAGGTCTATTTATTGCAGCTCAGCCTCGCACTCAGATCATCAAGGATGAAATTAGCCCGAAATTCAGGATCTACGGAAAATATGATGAAACTGTCGACCATATAATCACAGGATGTCCGGAATTGGCAAAAATGAATATACTAGCAAACATAACAAGGTAGCGACATATGTGCACTGGAAGATATGCAAGAAACACAAAATCGAAACCACTGAGAGATGGTATGAGCACCAACGAGACACAGTTACCCAAAATAACGATGTAACTATCCTCTGGGACATGCCAATTCAAACTGACAGGAAAATAAAACCCAACGGACCTGATATTATCATAAAAGACAATAAATTCAGGAAGTGTGTGCTTATTGACATAGCAGTACCATCTGAGAGAAACACCTCCATAAAAATTATCAAGAAATGTTTCAAATAAAAGGATCTGGTGATCGAGATTAATAGGATGTGGGGAATGAAGGCTGAGACTGTAACAATAGTAGTCGGAGCTCTGGGCCAAGTAAGAAAAGCAATGGACAATTTTACTAACAGTATCCCAGGTAACATCAACATACAAATTGCCCAGAAGATCGCTCTACTAGGAACATCCTATATACTAAGAAAAGTGCTATCAATTAAACGACAATTCTCCTTTAGCGCCTAAGGACGGTAGTTTGGACCCGGCTCTAAAGGATACAAAGCAAGAAACATAACATACACAAATAATAATAATAATAACAATAATAATAATAATAATAATATTATTACTTGCTTAAATTATTATTATTATTATTATTATTATTATTATTTCCTTTGATTTCTGGTGTCTACTCATTTCTTTCCAGGTCCTGCCCAGAGACTTAAGGTCAGAAATGGCATCATGACATTTTCTACTGACCAATTAAAAAAAACACACACATTTATTTTACATAGATAAAGCTCTTCGCAAGGTGTGGGCTGTACTCGTATTATTATTATTATTATTCAATTTTAACTGAAGAGAAAATGTTTCAATTATTATCCTTTGCATTGAATCCTAACAACTGACGATACATTTTTCCTTATTGTAGGTAGCCAGACGAATCTGATGAACGTTACGTTTCCTGTATACTTAATGGTAAGTCAATAAATTTAAGCAATATATATACATATATTGTGTGTGTGTGTGTGTGTGTGTGTATGTGTGTGTGTGTGT
>OZ038492.1:82842310-82874810 GCA_964036315.1 Acanthosepion esculentum | reverse complement strand
ATATATATATATATATATATATATATATATATATATATATATACATATATATATATATATCACATAGAACATATATCCACGTATTTTAATTTACCTTTACTACCTATATATATGTATATATATACATATATATATATGTATATATATATATATATTCAAAATAATAACATATGCATGTTATATGATCACTACAAAGTAGTGATGTTATAATATGCCAGTTATAATTTTGAATATATATATATATATATATATATATATATATATATATATATATAGATAGATAGATAGATAGATAGATAGATAGATAGATAGATGTGTGTGTGAATTTAAAATTTACCGTTTCCTTTTCCCCTCGGTGCATAATTATTATCAATGTTTACGTTTATTTCCCACTCCTCCTACACTTAAATAATTTCATCAATAAGAACATTAATTTAGTCCGATGAAGTACTTTTAGTTGGTCGAGACGCGTGACACATAATTTTTACTCGTTGTCCAAAAACATCATAGAATAAATTGCTCTCCCAATTTCTATTTTTCTAATCCTTGCTCCCCCTAACTTTTCTATCCCTTGCTCTCCCCAAGATTTTTTCCTTGCTCTCCCCACCCCCATTTTACATTCCTTGCTATTCACAACCTTTGTATTCCTTGCTCTCCAAATCTCTTTTTTTCTATTCCTCGCTCTCCCAAACTTTCTATTCCTTGCTCTCCGCACCCCTATTTTTCTATTCCTTGCTCCCCAACCTTTCTATTCCTTGCTCTCCAAATCCCTATTTTTCTATTCCTTGCTCTCTACAACTTTTCTATTCCTTGTTCTTTCAACCCCTATTTTTCTATTTCTTGCTCTCCCAACGTTTGTATTCTTTGCTCTGCAAATCCCTATTTTTCTATTCCTCGCTCTCCCAAACTTTCTATTCTTTGTTCTTTCCATCCCTATTTTTCTATTCCTTACTCTCCCCAACCGTTGTATTCCTTGCTCTCCCCATCCCTATTTTCTATTCCTTGCTTTCCCCACCCCTATTTTTCTATTCCTTGCTCTCTCCAACCTTTCTATTCCTTGCTCTCCAAATCCCTATTTTTGTATTCCTTGCCCTCCCAAACTTTTTATTCCTTGCTCTCCCCACCCCTATTTTTCTATTCCTTGCTCTCCCCAACCTTTCTATTCCTTGCTCTCCAAATCCCTATTTTTGTATTCCTTGCCCTCCAAACTTTTTATTCCTTGCTCTCCCCACCCCTATTTTTCTATTCCTTGCTCTCCCCAACCTTTCTATTCCTTGCTCTCCAAATCCCTATTTTTGTATTCCTTGCCCTCCAAACTTTTTATTCCTTGCTCTCCCCACCCCTATTTTTCTATTCCTTGCTCTCTCCAACCTTTCTATTCCTTGCTCTCCAAATCCCTATTTTTGTATTCCTTGCCCTCCCAAACTTTCTATTCCTTGTTCTTCCCATCCCTATTTTTCTATTCCTTGCTCTCCCCAACCTTTCTATTCCTTGCTCTCCAAATCCCTATTTTTCTATTCCTTGCTCTCCCCAACCTTTCTATTCCTTGCTCTCCAAATCCCTATTTTTCTATTCCTTGCTCTCCCCAACCTTTCTATTCTTTGCTCTCCAAATCCCTATTTTTCTATTCCTTGCTCTCCCCAACCTTTCTATTCCTTGCTCTCTAAATCCCTATTTTTCTATTCCTTGCTCTCCCCAACCTTTCTATTCCTTGCTCTATTGCTTACTCTCTGTTACTTCCTTCTATCCTTTGCTCTATTCCTTGCTCTCCCCAACCTTCACAAATTTAGTATATTTGACTTTACACTTTAGTAATTTATCTCAGGCATTGGGTATACACTTTTAAAAAAATGTCTGCTTTTAACTCCTTCCCGGCGTATATGTGTATTTACGTGTCTTTTTCAGACATGGACGAATAAACACGTTCAAGACCCAGCTACGGACGTGTTTATACGTCGATTTTGATTCTTTTTATGCCCTTATGATCTTGAAACGAGTCCAATTGTCAACTCATACGTCTGGTAGAGGTGTTAGCCACCGCTCGGGTACTTCAAGGCGCCTCAGTTTCTTAGTTACTACATTAAAAAAAAAATTCTTCTGGAAATTAAACGTTTTCCTAAAATAATTGGAGACGGAGGCGTTGAATCATAATAAAATATGTATAGCTTTTTATTAAACCATGTTCCAAATTTCGAGTCTTTCCAAGACCGCGTTTCCAAAAAATCAACCTACTTTAAAATACAGAAAGAGAGAGAGAGAGTCTGTCTGTCTGTCTGTCTGTCTGTGTGTGTGTGTGTGTGTGTGTGTGTGTGTGTACTGGCGCTATTCGATATAGTATATATATATATATATATATGACAATCCGTTTTCTTGTTCCGAAAGGCACACTACGAATTTGTCTACGCTCGCTGCAGGGTTCGTTTATTTCACAAACTTCATTAGTTTTCTGGGACGTCGTAATTTTTTTGTTGGGTGTTGCTCTTCCTGGCGCAGTGTAAAAAAAGACAGGCAGACAACAGACAGAGATCGAGAGAGAGAGAGAGAGAGACCGAGAAAGACCGAGAGAGAGAGAGAAAGAGGGAAAGCGAATGATTTGCTTACGTCTCGTAAGCTGATAAAAAACATGATAAGCAAATAGTCACACCGAAACAGTTCTATCGCGATGTTGAAGTGGGTGGGGGATGTCCACAGTAAGATATCAAATGTACATTTACCTATCATTCTTACTTATATATGTATATATATATATAAAAAAATGCACGTGTGCAAATTCGATACCCACACCTCGGCGTGAAGTGGGGCGATTTTCATATGAAAACGAATTTATAATCTAAATCAATCTCCGAGCCATCTACAGTTATTTGCGTGAGAACGACTTTCCTGCAAGGGAATACCGGTGCAAGACTAATTCTTTTCACGTCTTTGACGGTTTTGTATAAATCAAATTAAAATGACACACGCCTTTGACAATGAATCGAATACACGTTATGAAAGAAATGCTAACGGCTGGTCGATTCTAATCAACCCGATTTCAGTGATCAAAGCGCAAACACTTTATTATAAACCATTGAAATTCATAGAAAATAATTAAATAAAATATGTATTTAGCATATGAACAGTAAATTATTCAAATTTAAAAGTTAAATATTCTAAATTTAATTCATAATATCCCATCACAGAAAAGTGATATTAAAGTTATCTTTCATTTATTAAATTTCTGTATAAACAGCGCTTTTAGAAATACATGTATTTTATGTATGTTAAATGGGTCTTACGACAAGGGTACGTCTTCTCACCAGAACTTTTCAACCTATACATTGAGACCATTCTGAGAGAATTAGAAGTCCTACTAGGATTCATTATTGGTGGCCTCATTTTTAACAACATAAGATATGCAGATGACACAGTGTTGATAGCAGACACAGAAAAGAAACTACAAGAACTACTGAAAGTAATAAAGGAAAGCCAGATGGAAGGACTAAGTGTCAATCGCAAGAAGACTGAATGCATAATTGTTTGCAAAAGAAACAGTTCAACATGCAAATTACAGATTGCAGATACCGAAATCAAGCAGGTGCAACAATTTCGTTATCTGGGTGGCGTATTAACAGAGGACATAAGGTGCGACATGGATATCTGAATGAGCATTGGGATAGCGAAAGATGCCTTTCAAAAACTGAGCAAAGTATTAAAAAACAGGAAAATATCGTTTGAAACAAAGAAAAGAGCACTGAACTGTTATGTAGTATCAGTCCTCCTATATGGAAGTGGTTGCTAAGCAATTTCCTCACAAATCAAGAATAAACTTGAATCACTAGAAATTTGGTTCAACAGAAGGATGCTGAGAATACCTTGGACCGAACATATAAGCAATGAGGAAGTTCTAGAGACAATGGCAACAAAAAGGACATCATGAGGAGACAGTTGAAATTTCTAAAGAAACATAATGAGTAAATGTATGGCGGAGCAGAGTTTGGGGGAGATGGAAAAAAACAAAAGTTATTAAGAGCTATAAAAGACAGGAATTTGTGGAGAGCCATGATCGCTTACGCCCTGAAGGGAGACGGCCTATAGAAAAAGAACAGTATAAAAAGAAAGTAATAAGGAAAATATATATACACAGCTAAAACATAGTGAATTCGAATGACCAACATGCAAATTACAGATTGGAGATACAGGTGAGACAATTTAGATATCTGCGAAGCGTATTAACAGAGGACGGAAAATGCGACATGGAAATCTGAAGGAGCACTGGGATATTGAAAGATGCCTTCCGAAAGCTGAACAAAGTATTAAGAAACAGGAAAATATCGTTAGAAACAAAGAAACGAGCACTGAACTGCTGTGTAGTATCAGTCCTCTTACATGGCAGTGAATGATGGACAATTTCCTCACAGATGATGAAGACACTTGAAGCAACTGAAATATGGCTCTAAAAAGGATGCTGAGAATACCATGGACCGAACATGTAAACAATAAGGAAGTTCTTAGAGACAATGACAACAAAAAGGAGATTTCTGCTTAACATCAGGAAGAGAAAGTTGAAATTTCTAGGGTACATAATGCGGAAAGAGGGTTTGGAAAATTTGATACTCACTGAACAGTTTGGAGGTAAAAGTGCCAGAGGAAAGCAACTCAGCTACGACCTGGCGATGGATGGCGGAGCAGGGTTTGGGAGAGATGGCAAAAAGACAAAAAGTTATTAAGAGCTATAAAACAGGCAGGAATTTGTGGAGAGCCATGATCGTTAATGTCATGAAGGGACACGGCCTATAGAAGAAGAATAGTGTAAAAAGAAATTAATAAGAAAAAATATACACAGCTATAACATAGTGAATTCGATTGATAGATAGTCAGACCAACATGTAAATTACAGATTGGGGATACGGAAATCAAACAGGTGCAACAATTTAGATATCTGGGAAGCGTATTAACAGAGAACATAAAGTTCGACATGGAAATCTGAATGAGCACTGCGATAGGGAAAGATACCTTCCAAAAGCTAAACAAAGTATTAAGAAACGGGAAAATATCTTTAGAAACAAAGAAACGAGCACTGAATTGTTATGTAGTATCAGTCGTCCTATATGGTTGTGAATGCTGGACAATCTCCTCACAGATCAGGATGAGACTTGGAGCAACAGAAATGTGGTTCTACAGAAGGATGCTGGGAATAACATGGACCGAGTAACGACGAACTTCTACAGACAATGGCAACAAAAATGACGCTTAGACTTAACATCATGAAGAGACAGTTGAAATTTCTAGGGCACATAATGGGGAAAGATGGCTTGGAAAATTAAATACCCACAGGACATATTGACGGTAAGAGAGACAGGAGGGGAAAAAGAACATCATACCTGGTGAGCTTGATTGTATGGATGGCGGAACAGGGTGTGGGAGAGAGAGAAACGTTATTAAGAGCTACAAGGTAGAAGAAATTGTGGAGAGTCATGATCGTCCAAGCGTGCATCACGCATGACAATTTAGGAGAAAGATTATCCCAAGTCATTTCTGAAGTCTTCTTTTCGCTAAGATTATCTTTAACCTCGGGCATCTTCATTAATGCGTTTATTTCCTTGTTCTAGTTTTTCTTTTTTAATGTTTCTATTTAACAAACTCACCAATGTTTTGATTTGGACTTTCTCCCCGGCCTCGAAATCAGTTTTCAGGCGATGATTGTCCAAACGCAATTCTTGTAACTTCATATCGAGAACTGTGTTTGGACATCAGTGCTTGTGACCATACAACTTCAGCTTCTTCAATGCTGTCCACTGGATGAGTGCCCGTGAGACCACGTGACAATTTGCGCGGTCCAAATAGATGCGCACACGTGTATGCTCATGTGCACTACAGGGGACCATTTCAACACTCATGCCGTCATGAGTTCTACAACGATTGACAAAAGACCGGGGCGTCGGCCAATATCTTCTTTTCATTTTAGGTTCGAGACTACAGATTGCAGGCGAAAACAGGACCGACTTCAGGTTTGAAATTTTTGTATGTCTGTCTTTGTTGCTATATATGCGCGTGTATGTGTGTGTGCGTACGTTAATTGGTATATATATATATATATATATATATATATATATATATATATATATATATATATATATATATATATATATAGCTAAGTAATGAAAAGTTTGGTAATCCGTATGGATAATCCCAAGAATCATGTAATCCAGAGAGCTCAATGTCAAATCAGAGCAATTATTAATTCAATTTAAATAGAAAACAGACAACCTTAAGGGTCTTAACATCAGGAAGGTTGTCTGTTTTCTATTTAAATTGAATTAATATAATTATATATATATATATATATATATATATATATATATATATATATATATATATTTAAAAATTAGGAGATCAGTTGAATTCGCTACCTTGGTTTCAACCTTACGGTATTCTCAGACGATTTTTATCAATTGACCTCCTTACATACATATATATATATATATATATATATATATATATATATATATATATATATATATATATATATATATAACGAGCTTCTGTAAGTAGATGGCAGAACAGGGATTAGGAGAGATAGAGAAAAGAGACAATTTACTAAGAGCTACAAAGGACGGAAAATTCTGGAGAGCCATGATCGCCCTCGTCTTGAAGGGATATAGAAGAAGGAGAATATAGTATTTTGGTGGGCCGTTCTTCAAAATATTGAGTCGACATATACACGAAGCATAATTATTAATGGGATAAACATTCAAACCATACCGAAAAATCACAGACAGAACTGCAATGGATAGCTTCGAACTTCCTGCAGTCGGATGGCATTATACGGATATTGATAGTTATTGTCCAAAAGCAATTCTTGTAACTTGCTATGTAATTTTGCTGAGACAGTGTAGGTGTGGCAGCCATGTGATACAGACTTGATTTGACATCGTTTGACAGAAGAATAAATGTCGGGGGTCAAAAAATGCAGCACTCTGTATCGCTAAGATGGCAAGTTTTTCTCGGGCAACAGTAGCCAGGCTTCAGCAGGAATATGAAAATTCCGGACATATATCAGCGTCATGTAACAACTGAGCGCGCTCACAAGCAATATTTATTCTGAACTATCCAGAAATGTGGCACAAGGCCTAATGGGGATTGGGGAAAGGATGGTCTTCTTCTGCCTTAACTATAACTTAGCAAGCCGGAATCACAGACCCAATCGTACGAACAATATTCCATACACCAAAACAACACATCCATACGTACCTTTCTCACAAGCGACGCAAGAATGCAACGGCCAACAACCGATAAGGACAGGATTCGCCCAGCGACGAGAATGACTTGATCTAATCATGCTGCTGCACAACCGATCAGTCAACAAATTGTTCAAGTACACTACATCCCAAGGGAGTAATTATTGACAAATACGGTAATGGCTTAACCTGATCAAAGGAAATCGTCTAGTTACCTCGGCAGACTGGACAACGTGACGCCTGTTTAAACGAGTCATGCTTCCAGTTCTTTCATACTGACAGTCTTCTTTCTTTTTCTCTTTTTTAGCGTTCCACCCCAAGCAAGGCGGGAAGCCACTAGCACGCAAGGGGTTACAGAGAGTTGGAGCAAGAGTAAATAGGAGTGATAGAGGAAAGGATGAAGAGAAGGATAGGGGATAGATCAAGGCATCTGGAGACATCGATTGACATTACATTTGAATAGTTGGAGATTACAGCTATGAGGGAAACAGGAAAAGGGGAGGGAGTTCCACAGGCGAGAAGTGCGAGACATGAAGCTATTGGAGTAGAAGAGAAGGCTACATATAACAGTTTCGACAGTGAAAGGGTAAGAGCGAGATGCCAGCCTAGGTGAACGCTTAAATTCTGGGAACCAGCGAAAGCAGCTCCTCGGAGCAGTTAGCATGAAAGTATTTGTAAAAAAAAGACAGAGTAAGGCGACGGCATGTCTGTGAGACAGCGATTGCAGACGAGATGCCAGACCAGAGCCAATTACATTGCATATCCGTCTCTGGATTTTATCAAGTACCTTGAGACAAACAGAAGGGGCTCCAGACCATATATGGCAGCAATACTCCATACAAGAGCGAATGGTCGATTTCGGTCTTTCATTGAGATAAGGCACGTGGTTCTACGATTCGAGCCTCTCTGCAGGGTGATTTACAAAACTGATAGTGGATCTGTCGTGATGTGTTCGGTGTTCTCTCAAAGTTCCCAAATAGCACTCAACGAGAAACTGACGCTAGTCTTGGTGTGTTGCAGACCATCTGCATCCCTTTACGGTGGCAACGAATCCCGGTATCGAAAAATTGCTCCAACCTCCTCGTGTGCAGGGGACGTGAAACTTGTTCTAGGTACTCCACTGACCGCCGGGCACAACCGATATATTCCCCCATAATTCAGAAAGAATATTTTTAGGTATTCAATTTATAAGAAAATATATACAGCCCAATATTCTCGTAAGACAGACTTTTCGTACGATAAAAATGCTCCATAAACAACATTTGGTACCGTTCAACGTATATTTCAGACACGTTTTTAAAGAGCTGCTTCAAGATATGATAAAGGTATTGCTATTATCAAAAATATTAAGGCAGATTTATAGACAGTGTCTCAAACAGAACCGTTACAGTGTTCCTCTAGTAGAATTAATATTTTGTAAATATTTGCATTGACATACATGACTAATGTTTACAAATTGACTTGAGTATAAACCCGACCAATATCCTACATTCAATTTATAAGAAAATATATACAGCCCAATATTCTCGTAAGACAGACTTTTCGTACGATAAAAATGCTCCATAAACAACATTTGGTACCGTTCAACGTATATTTCAGACACGTTTTTAAAGAGCTGCTTCAAGATATGATAAAGGTATTGCTATTATCAAAAATATTAAGGCAGATTTATAGACAGTGTCTCAAACAGAACCGTTACAGTGTTCCTCTAGTAGAATTAATATTTTGTAAATATTTGCATTGACATACATGACTAATGTTTACAAATTGACTTGAGTATAAACCCGACCAATATCCTACCAGTAAAGCCAAGATCAATAAATACTTACGTTTAAATTCAAGTATAAACCTGACCAATGTTTACCTATATATGCAAGTATAACAACGACTATTTATCAATTAACTCAAATATAAACCCGGCTAATATTTACACTTAAACTCAAGTACAGGATCTGTCAATATTTATCATTACACTCAACTATAAATATGACCAATATTTACGTGTAAACACAAGTATAAACTCGAGTAATATTTACCAACTGGATCAAGTATAAACCCATCCAAAATTTACCTATAGATTCAAGTATAACTCGAGTAATATTTACCACCTGACTACAATATAAATCTGACCAATGCTTATCTATAGACACAAGAATAAACAATATTTACCTATAGCCTCAAGTATACAATCCGAACAATGTTTGCCTATACACTCAAATATAAACCTGTACAATGTTTACTTATAGCCTCAAGAATAAAACCGAACAATGTTTACCTATTGCCTCAAATATAAATCCGAACAATGCATACCTATAGATTTAAGTATAAACACGAACAATGTTTACCTACAGACTCATGTATAAACCCGGACAATGTTTATCTATACACTCAAATATAAACCCGAACAATGTTTACCTGTAGCTTCAAGTATAAACCTGAATAATATTTACCTATAGACTCATGTATAAACCCGAACAATGTTTACCTATACACTCAAGTATAAACTCAAATAATGTTTACTTATAGCCTCAAGTATAAACCCGAACAATGTTTACCTATACACTCAAATATAAACCTGAACAATGTTTACCTGTAGACTCAAGTATAAACCCGAACAATAGTAACCTACAGACTCAAGTTTAAATTCGACCAATTTTTAGCTGTAGACTTGTGTATAAAAAACAGATATTGATATTAAATAACACTGTTGGCTCGTCTGAATACCGAACGGGAACAAAACATAACTTCCTTATTGACAATAAACCCTTCCGGTGATTTTGTAGCATGATAGCACTCTTTATTACGATGCAAATACGACAATCAAAATAAGCAATCACAGAGGTGGTATAACAAATACTTCTATACTCTGCGTATTTTCCAGGCCAGTCAGATTCTGATTGTCACTTATTTTGCGCCATGCATCCCTTCTTGTCTAGTCAGCTGTTCCAACTATTTGGAAATATCGAGAAAAAAACGCTTTGAGCCACTTGTAAAGAAAGGTAGCTAAAGGTCATGAAAATGTAAAGAAAATACTTTGATCGCTGAATAATGAAGCAGTATGTTTATACAGGGTGACCCAAAAAACGTGAATTTTTTAAGTGCGTATTGCCAGACATGAGCAAGTGGCAACACTGCGAGACAGTGACCTTGAGCAAGTAAACATTTCGCCATTTTAGTAACGAGAATGAAATTCACAGTATCCCAGCTGAGATGTTGCAGCAGTCAATAAGGAATCTCAACAGCAGATTTCAAGAATGCATTCGTACAGGAGGACGCCATCTACAGGACGTAATTTAAAAAAAAATTAAAATTCCATCATTGTTTCTTAAATGGCATGTTTTAAGGTTTCAGTTACTATGAATTAAATATTTTTCTTCCATCACTCTTGGTTTTATTGGATTGTTAAAAAGTTCCCGTTTTTTGGGGTCACCCTGTATTAATAAAATATTTAATAAAAACAAACCACAAAAATGTTTCATTAGTTTTCCGATAAAATTAATAACAGCTGCCTTAGACTAATTTGGGTCTCAATTAAGCACAATCATGGAACGTTGCTTCAGATCTTATGGGAGCTAATTTTCACTAAAGCCCTCATTAAAGTCGCTTTAGTAGCATTTATTTATTTCTGTCGATGTCCGGACTTCAGGGGTGGTGCCTCTTTCATTTTTCTTTTAACGAAGTTCAAGTAAGGCGATAAAGCCATTAACACGCCTCCTAGTATGCCCTTGCAACTATCTCATCAAGTAACGGTATACCTTGAGTGACTCTTGGGCCTCCGATTCTGTGACCAATAGTATAAAAAAACATTATTCAACGAACGACCGGAATTATTTACAGAAATTAGCAACTGTGTTGTTATTTACACTATATTCGGACTCATCTTTGTTGTTGTCATCACAACGTTTCGGCCGTTGTGCCCATCGGTCTTCATCAGGTGTATATCGATCTTGGTAATTGGAAGAGAATTTCGAAATTAACCCCTTATTTAATCTACGGGGGTAGACTGTTCTTGTTCCACCGCTCATATTATAAGGATATCTCGTCTAGTTCATATTTTTCATCGATGCTGCTAGCGAGTTTCATTTAAATATCTTTTAAATAATTTCCCCCCAAGCAAGGCGATAAAGCCACTAGGACGCAAGGGGGTTACTGAGACTGAAGGAAACTGAGAAAACGTTACTGAGAAGAAAGGACAATAAAAAGAACAACATTAAAAAGACTATGGCGATTGACGTTGCATTTAAATTTTTGAAGACAGGAGGGTAATTGGCAAAAAAAAGAATTCCAGGGGCGAGGAGTGTCAGTGTTATAATAGAATTTACACTTACATATAGCTATTTCAACTGTAAAATGATGAGACCTAACTGCCAACTTAGTATTACGTTTGAATTCATGAAGTCGAGATGCCAAAGAGTAAATCTCATCAGAACAATTAACATGAAAATATTTATGACAAAGGCACAGGAAAACCATATTACGGCGATGGGAAAGTGATTGAAATCAAGATGCCAGGTCTGACCCTATAACATTGAAGATTTTCTTTGTATATTGTTAAATATCTCTAGATACATAGAAGAAGCCCCGACCCATTGTGGCAGCACTATTCAATGCACAGATGAATGATAAACTATTAAAGGTGCAATATTGATTCTCGCACGATACTATGAACTTTCCTAGTAAGCAAACCCAGCAATTCACTCGATATAATCATTCCAATTCATATCAGGTAAAGACGTTTTATCAAGACAAATTCATGAATAATTATATTAGACATACCACTACATGCTTATCAAGAGGACTCACATTACACCTCTCGGACCATAGCTCAATTTGGATTCATTTAAACACACGAGAAACTCCATTCGCAACATACCTCTAGAAAATAGAGGTATAATAAACTCATCCACGTGTAAAAATAGACTAAAATAATGGAAGCACTAATAATAAAAAGTAAAAAGTCAACACTCTATAATATCAACCATAAACATGGCCACAATGTGCTGACCGTGATTGGAAAATAAAAATAAAATAACAAGAAACATTCCTATAACTCTAGATTCATATATAAAAAATCCATACATTCAGAAAATAAAAATAAAAACCATCATTGATAATGGATAAAAGAATAGCCGAAAGCGTTTGGATACGCAGAATTGTGGAACAATTTTCACACACTTAAAAAAAAGCACTTATACAAACACAAGAAAAAATAAATAAAACATTTAACCGCAATACCTTGACAGTGGTCATTAATGAACATTCTGTGTTCCCCATAAACTGAGCATTTACTCGAATATGAGTATGCATATAAAATAACATTTAAGTAAAACAAATTAATAATAATATTTTAATGGTTTAGTGGACTCAGCGGTTTTCAATTTGCTAGTCTGAATCGTTTTCTAGAAGCGAGAACAAGATCTAAAAGGTCAGCCAATCTAACAGTGACCTCATACGACATATGTGGCCTCCTTTGCAAAATCACTTGCGGATTTTAAGTGCCACTTAAGATTATCGCACAAAATTCATAAGAGAATCAATGGGTAAATTGTAAAATACTCATACGTCGAAACCAGCGGGAGAGTCCATTATATATATATATATATATATATATATATATATATATATATATATATATATATATATATATATTGGAAAGACTTAGAACGAGAAATCGTCGAGCCGAGCTCGAATTTCGGTGTAACATTATATATATATATGTGTGTGTGTGTGTGGATTCTCCATCTAGTTTAACTTCACGAAAGCGCTTCTGATTATTACTTCAAATGCATTTCAGGTGTCTTTAAAAGACAACTCATTTGTTGATCTTTTTCAACAAATTCACTTACGATTTTTATAGCCGTTATTATTATTGTTATTTGCCTCATAAGGCTGCCTAAGCTTTTTCACAAACCATTCACTTACAATGTTTTATAGCAGTTATTATTTACCTCATAAGGCGGAATAAATTTTGTGAGAAGCTAACGCACTATAAAAACTAGTGTGAGCTAATTGATTTCTGTCAAGATTAATTGTTGGTGTCACACTTCCTGGAAAAAAACAGGATAGTTTTTAACGGTAACAAAATGCGGTGAAAATAAAACCCACAAAATAAAAATGGCGATTAGTTTAGCAACTCTGTCTATATTTCTGAGATGAAGTATTATGTACACTATTTACATTATTCGGGCTATTGTCCTCATCTTTGTCGCCATTTTTATTACAACGTTTCGGCCGTTGTACGCTCCGGCCTTCTTCAGGTGGTTGGAATGTCTTTATTCCGCTTACTGTTCTAGTTCCACGTGCCATGTTTAATGGAAGTCAGTTGTCAGTTATCTCCTGTTAATTCCCCATCTCCAAGTTCTCCACTGTCTTAACCGGGTATTGAACTCACACTCTTTGGGTCCTGTCACTGGATCTAACTAACGCCTTTATCCACTGTGACATGTGTCCTTAGCAACTCTCTTTCATCATAGAATATACGCCTCGAGAACTTTTCAGTTATTGCTATCAGGATTTTCCCCAGTCTAAAGCCCCTGAACAAACGTCTGCTTACATACCAAAATTTATGGGGGGGGGTTCATTTTTTTTTTATCGATCTAGGTACAACTATGAGGTTATAGCTTTTTGACTCGTGGATAAAGCAACAGAATGGTGCAGCCGCTACACACTGTTGAGCCAGAAAGGCGCACACCTGTTAAAAGTCCGATTTGAAGCAGCCAGTCCTTTCGGTACGATGGGCATCCTGAACAACAACAAAAAACAGGAGTATGTGCAGTGCGAAGTTAAAAACGCGTACTCCTTTTAGCAACACCACGAACGAGGAAGAACGCAAATCTCCACCCAGAAAACAAATCCTTGTCTCGACACTGCCCTCTCTCTCTCTCACTCACTCGCTCACTCACTCACTCACTCACTCACTCAACCAACCAACCAACAATAAAATAGTTCAACTATTCAGTTTTTTTGTGTTTATTTTTTTTTTCAGGGACTATCCCTATCATTCTATTACGGGAATTATCCTGAATACTCCCAATACGAAGAGTTCCCCATAGATTTACAATTTCTGTTTTATTTCCTTTTGTTTCTGTTATTTCTTCATCAGCATTGTCCGGTTCACACTCCACCCCGGTCTTGTCTTGCTTGGGGTGAAATGAATGAAAAAATAATTTCGAGATTTCGAAGTATTTTTATATCCGTGTAGCATAAATTATTATATTGTTTTTCTATGGATTAAATCTCATATTTGCTTCCGTTATAAAATTCGTATATTTTAACGTTTCAATAAGATACCGATATTATAATATTTTGGTCTTGTTTTTTTTTTGTTCTTTTTTTTTTGTTTTTATTTAGTTGCGGTTGTTGTTTGCATCTCTAGTTTATAGAAGGAATCGATTAAATTAATTATATTCTCTTAGGTTAGAAAGAAATTCCTGTCGACGATAAGAATAAATATTAATTTTTACGCTTTAATATTTTATTTCTTTACAGATTACTTAATATCAGAGTGGATACATTTAGTATGAGTTTTACCTTTTTAAAGCTTTTGTTTGGTTTGGTGTGCTTTGTTTTACGGCATATCAACCTCAATGGGTTATTTAATGCCGACAAGGTTTTTCTTGCTGGTAATATTTTTGGTTTGGTTTGTTTTACGGCATATCAACCTCAATGGATTATTTAATGCCGACAATATTTTTATTGCTGCTAATATTTTTGGTTTAGTTGGTTTTACTGCATATCAACCTCAATGAATTATTTAATGCCGACAAGATTTTTATTACTGGTAATGTTTTTGGTTTGGTTTGTTTTACGGCGTATCAACCACAATGGATTATTTAATGCCGACAAGATTTTTCTTGCTGGTAATATTTTTGGTTTGGTTTGTTTTACGGCATATCAACCTCAATAGATTATTTAATGCCGACAAGATTTTTAGTGCTGGTAATATTTTTGGTTTGGTTTGTTTTACGGCATATCAGCCTCAATGAATTATTTAATGCCGACAAGATTTTTCTTGCTGGTAATATTTTTGGTTTGGTTTGGTTTGTTTTATAAAATATCAACCTCAATGGGTTATTTAATGCCGACAATATATTTATTGCTGGTAATATTTTTGGTTTGGTTTGTTTTACTGCATATCAACCTCAATAGATTATTTAATGCCGACAAGATTGTTATTGCTGGTAATATTTTTGGTTTGGTTTGTTTTACGGCATATCAACCACAATGGATTATTTAATGCCGACAAGATTTTTATTGCTGATAATATTTTCTTCCAAGAATGTGTTACTGGGAATATTTTTTTCCTTCAAAAATGCATAGCTGATAACATTATTCTCCAAAATATTGATGTTTTTTTCTTTAAAAATATATTCCTGGTAATAATTTTTCCTCAAAATTTTATTACTGGTATTATAACCTATTTCTACACTTTTATACTGTTTTGACCACTGTTTGGCGGGGAGGGGTAACTATTTCCCGTAGTTGGGACCCCCCACCTAACAGGTGCTACCACCCTGGGTCAGGGTGTACATGGAAACACCAGCAATTAAAAGGTGGTTCCACGCTCCTAGAAACCTTCTGTACAGAGGTCTTGCTGTTGGACGTAATTAATTTATCGTCTTACCCAAGACGCGGATGTAGTTTATCGTCTTACGCAGGACGCGGATGTAGTTTATCGTCTTACTAAGGACGAGGATGTAGTTTATCGTCATACCCAGGACGCGGATGTAGTTTATCGTCTTCCCCAGGATGCGGATGTATTTTATCGTCTTACCCAGGACGAGGATGTAGTTTATCGTCTTACCAAGGACAAGTATGTAGTTTATCGTCATACCAAGGATAAGTATGTAGTTTATCGTCTTACCCAGTGCAGCCTTTTTAAAGTGAGTTTAGGTCAGATTCAAGGCAAATACCGTATACTGTATAAGTTAATAAGAAAGGGATATTTAACGACAGAACTGCAAGTATTTCTTCTGTTTATGAAATTTAGGCTTTAAGCGTTCCGATATGCCAACGATGATTTTAACAGTTTTGATTGGGAATTTTTTCTCCCTAAGATCCCCTTCTATCTGGACGACCAAATTCTGTCAATATAGCGCTTTTGTAAACTGTAACTTAGGAAAATCCTAAAATCCTTGCCCCGGAAATTAGTAAAACCTTTCCAGCCTCACTGTAGTCAAAAAATATCTCCATGGACACAAATATGTAACTTTGCTCAACGTGTCCATCATCTGACGGCTTCTCAACTTCATCAAAGAGTTGCCTCTTGCCCGTCATTGAAGAGTAGACTTGGTGCTGGCCATTTTCTGGGCAGAACCATCATCAGGAATGAAAAGTGGGTTCTCTATAATCATATCCAGAGAGAATAACAATCGTTTGCACCCACTTGAAATTGAGAATCTATCCCTAAACCTGAACTGCACCCGAAAAGAGTAATGCTCAACGTTTGATGGGATGTGAAGATTGTTCTCTATCATGAAGTGCTGAAGCAAAACGAAAAGAGGTAATATGCAAAAGTATTGTCGTCAATTTGCACAAAAATTTACATCAAAAGCGCCCATAATTTTTTAATCAAAAATACGTGTTGCTCTTTTACGATAATTAAAGATCACATACTGACTGAATCACCCAAGAAAATATTATGACACTAAATATGGAAGCATTGCCTTTACCTCCTAACGCTCCTGACCATGCTCCATCTGACTATCATCTTTTCAGATCATTGTAATTTTCTGTAAGGGAAAACCGTTTATTAATTGTAAAGACATCAAAACTTATTTTAAGTGTTTCCTTGCATCAGAACATGAATAATTTTATGCCCGACGGATCAAAAATCTGCCAAATAGATGGGGTTATTTTATCTACAATGAGGGGAAATATAATCCTGATTAAATATATCAATTAAGACCAAAGCGTCATTTTTTCTTTTCATTCTTCAAGTCGCGAGGGACTTTTTTCTAACATAATAGCTTTAATTATATCAGCATTGGTGTTTGTGTTATTTTGGTCTAAAAGTCTCCCAAGCTAATTATTTTTGCTCATCAAAGACATGATTTCGAAAATTATTCTTAATTAGTCGTTGCTTTATATGTGTAAGGAGAAAATTTGTTTATCAGGATTGATCCTGTTCTTTACAACATCAAGTTTATATCTGTGAGATAAGTGAACAAACAAAAAGCTTTCTTTGTGGGATTTATATAGTGAAGTAGTGAAATAGCTGCTATGAGAATTTATCAATGTTATTAATTGCAAGTTTATGAGAAATGTGGGTTGCGTCATTTATTCCAGTATTTTGAGCGTTTTCTAATTAGTGTATTATAATATATTAGTATATGTTCTTATTATAATTCTGCTTGTTCCTTCATTAGTTAGCACGACCTTTACGTCCTGCCAATATCTCATACATAATGAACTATTTCGTTTTGATCGCGCGGAAAGACGGAAAAGGCATATCAGAGACTTTACTTAGTGTCAAGAAAGAAAGAATGGAGGAAAGATAGAAGTTTTTAACGCCCCTGTCAATACCTCATAAATGATGAACTATTCCGTTTTGATCGCGGGGAAAGACGGAAAAGGCATATCAGAGACTTTACTTAGTGTCAAGAAAGAAAGAATGGAGGAAAGATAGAAGTTTTTAACGCCCCTGTCAATACCTCATAAATGATGAACTATTCCGTTTTGATCGCGCGGAAAGACGGAAAAGGCATATCAGAGACTTTACTTAGTGTCAAGAAAGAAAGAATGGAGGAAAGATAGAAGTTTTTAACGCCCCTGTCAATACCTCATAAATGATGAACTATTCCGTTTTGATCGCGGGGAAAGACGGAAAAGGCATATCAGAGACTTTACTTAGTGTCAAGAAAGAAAGAATGGAGGAAAGATAGAAGTTTTTAACGCCCCTGTCAATACCTCATAAATGATGAACTATTTCGTTTTGATCGCGCGGAAAGACGGAAAAGGCATATCAGAGACTTTACTTAGTGTCAAGAAAGAAAGAATGGAGGAAAGATAGAAGTTTTTAACGCCCCTGTCAATACCTCATAAATGATGAACTATTCCGTTTTGATCGCGCGGAAAGACGGAAAAGGCATATCAGAGACTTTACTTAGTGTCAAGAAAGAAAGAATGGAGGAAAGATAGAAGTTTTTAACGCCCCTGTCAATACCTCATAAATGATGAACTATTTCGTTTTGATCGCGCGGAAAGACGGAAAAGGCATATCAGAGACTTTACTTAGTGTCAAGAAAGAAAGAATGGAGGAAAGATAGAAGTTTTTAACGCCCCTGTCAATACCTCATAAATGATGAACTATTTCGTTTTGATCGCGCGGAAAGACGGAAAAGGCATATCAGAGACTTTACTTAGTGTCAAGAAAGAAAGAATGGAGGAAAGATAGAAGTTTTTAACGCCCCTGTCAATACCTCATAAATGATGAACTATTTCGTTTTGATCGCGCGGAAAGACGGAAAAGGCATATCAGAGACTTTACTTAGTGTCAAGAAAGAAAGAATGGAGGAAAGATAGAAGTTTTTAACGCCCCTGTCAATACCTCATAAATGATGAACTATTCCGTTTTGATCGCGCGGAAAGACGGAAAAGGCATATCAGAGACTTTACTTAGTGTCAAGAAAGAAAGAATGGAGGAAAGATAGAAGTTTTTAACGCCCCTGTCAATACCTCATAAATGATGAACTATTCCGTTTTGATCGCGCGGAAAGACGGAAAAGGCATATCAGAGACTTTACTTAGTGTCAAGAAAGAAAGAATGGAGGAAAGATAGAAGTTTTTAACGCCCCTGTCAATACCTCATAAATGATGAACTATTTCGTTTTGATCGCGCGGAAAGACGGAAAAGGCATATCAGAGACTTTACTTAGTGTCAAGAAAGAAAGAATGGAGGAAAGATAGAAGTTTTTAACGCCCCTGTCAATACCTCATAAATGATGAACTATTCCGTTTTGATCGCGCGGAAAGACGGAAAAGGCATATCAGAGACTTTACTTAGTGTCAAGAAAGAAAGAATGGAGGAAAGATAGAAGTTTTTAACGCCCCTGTCAATACCTCATAAATGATGAACTATTTCGTTTTGATCGCGCGGAAAGACGGAAAAGGCATATCAGAGACTTTACTTAGTGTCAAGAAAGAAAGAATGGAGGAAAGATAGAAGTTTTTAACGCCCCTGTCAATACCTCATAAATGATGAACTATTCCGTTTTGATCGCGCGGAAAGACGGAAAAGGCATATCAGAGACTTTACTTAGTGTCAAGAAAGAAAGAATGGAGGAAAGATAGAAGTTTTTAACGCCCCTGTCAATACCTCATAAATGATGAACTATTCCGTTTTGATCGCGGGGAAAGACGGAAAAGGCATATCAGAGACTTTACTTAGTGTCAAGAAAGAAAGAATGGAGGAAAGATAGAAGTTTTTAACGCCCCTGTCAATACCTCATAAATGATGAACTATTCCGTTTTGATCGCGCGGAAAGACGGAAAAGGCATATCAGAGACTTTACTTAGTGTCAAGAAAGAAAGAATGGAGGAAAGATAGAAGTTTTTAACGCCCCTGTCAATACCTCATAAATGATGAACTATTCCGTTTTGATCGCGGGGAAAGACGGAAAAGGCATATCAGAGACTTTACTTAGTGTCAAGAAAGAAAGAATGGAGGAAAGATAGAAGTTTTTAACGCCCCTGTCAATACCTCATAAATGATGAACTATTCCGTTTTGATCGCGCGGAAAGACGGAAAAGGCATATCAGAGACTTTACTTAGTGTCAAGAAAGAAAGAATGGAGGAAAGATAGAAGTTTTTAACGCCCCTGTCAATACCTCATAAATGATGAACTATTCCGTTTTGATCGCGCGGAAAGACGGAAGACATGTGGGAGATGCTATTTGGTTTCAGTAAGAAAAAAGAAAAAAAGACATAAAGAAAAAAATGGAAGATAGAAGTAGTTAAGGTTTTAGACCAATCCAATACCTCATATATAATGGACTATTTCGTTTTGGTCGTGTGGAAAGACGGAAAAGACATATCAGAGACGCTACTTGGATTCAGTGAGAAAAAGAAAAAAGACAGATAAATGGAAGCTAGAAGTATTTAAGGTTTCAAGCCAATCCAAGACCTCATAAATAATGCACTATTCCGTTTTGATCGCGTGAAAAGACGGAAAAGACATATCAGAGACGCTACTTGGTTTCAGTGAGAAAAAGAAAAAAGAAAAAAAGAAGAAATGGAAGCTAGAAGTATTTAATTTTTCAGGTCAATCCAATACCTCATAAATAATGGACTATTTCGTTTTGATCGGGTGGAAAGACGGAATAGACATATCAGTGACGCTACTTGGTTTCAGTGAGAAAAAGAAAAAAGATAAAAGGGAGGATAGAAATATTTAAAGTCTCAGGCCAATCCAATACCTCATAAATAATGCACTATTCCGTTTTGATCGCGTGAAAAGACGGAAAAGACATATCAGAGACGCTACTTGGTTTTAGTGAGAAAAAGAAAAAAAGAAAAAAACAAGAAATGGAAGCTAGAAGTATTTCATTTTTCAGGCCAATCCAATACCTAATAAATATGACTATTTCGTTTTGATCGCGTGGAAAGACGGAAAAGACATATCAGAGACACTATTTAGTTTCAGTGGGAAAATGAAAGAAGGAAAGATAGAAAGGAAGATACAAATGTTTAACGTCCGTTTCTCTGAAATGGAAAAACTCCTCAATTTAAAATATTCTAATTTGTACCCACTTCTTAAAATAACGACCAGCATTTCTATTCATGATTGTTATTGCAATATTTTGTTAAAGTTGTTAAGCTCCAATATTTAACGATGTGATAAGGGAATTTCTATGGATATTTTATTGTCGCAGAACTTGCCAGTCGTTTATTCAATCATTACCTGAAGAATTAAGATCCATTAATGTCAAATAGGAAAACAGTGAGTATTTCTAGTTTACCAACATTTGTCTTATAATTGCATGTTGAATGTTTGTGATTTGATGGTCGATATGTGTACGAATTGCATTAAGTTTCGATAGCTAGCAAGTTAGCCTACGAGAAAGTGAGGTGGTTATGTTACCTATTATTGTGTTTTGATTATTAGTGTTGGAGATACAATCTCTCAAAGAACACGAAAATTCACAAACAACATTGTTTCTACGGGGGTTAGATTTTTTTTTATTTTTGTAGTCCTGTGTAACTGGTAATAATTAGGTAAGATACTTTAAGCATTTTATAATGAATGATAGAGCGTATGTATTTGTTACAATTATTAGGTTGAATGTACCAGCGAATTATATGATTTTCGACAATTGACAAGTTATTATATAAGATAGTGTGCTGGTTGTGTGGCCAATGTAATACTTTAATTTTTATTATTGATATTGAAGATGTAATTTTCCAGAGTTCACTAGAATTTGTAAAAGACATTGTTTTTGTATACAGCGGGAGACTTTTGAGGCCTCGAGATTTAGTAATTATTAAGTTAGATATTTTAAACATATTATAATAAATATTAAATCTAAAGCAGTTATTACAACTATTAACTAGCGAATTATATTTTTAAGAGCTTTTTCATCTTGTTTATAGTTCGGTTAAGATAGATTAAGTAATCATCTTTTGAATTTTGTTTAAATCAGGATTGTTCACTATTAATTTTCCTAAAATTCTTTAAAGTTTATTTTATTTATCGTCAGTATTGTGGCCAGGGAAGATATAGAGAATAAGTATTTGTTTTACCAAATTATGTACGTGAAGAAGGATTTTTTAAGCATTTCAGCCCAAGCGAGGCAATAAAAATACTAAGATGCCAAGAAAAAAACGAAACCGAAATATTAAAAAGCGAAAAACAATAAAAGAACGGGAATTAAGAAGACTAAATGTTGTAGCATACCTACGGACGATAATGGGTATGTCCCCATTCACATAAATACAGTAGTAAATACTGTATGTTGGTCTGCAGTTGGAGATTCGTCTCCAGCTGCGCTGGTCAAACTCTCTGGCTCCGGGCAGAGAGGACCCCAGACGAGGTTATGTCGAAGGGCAGAGTCTCGTCTCAGGAAACAGCTACCCGACCCCGTTTTATACGAGGTCAACAGGGAGTTTTTGGCCGAGTCTACGGGCTCGGATATCCCCACATTAAATTCGGCCTTATGTCACATCTGACCGCGTGGGGCAGTTGGTAGATATCCTAGAGTTGGAGATTCGTCTCCAACTGCGCTGGTCAAACTCTCTGCCTCCGGACAGAGAAGACTCCAAACGAGGCTATGTCGAAGGACAGAGTCTCGTCTCAGAAAACAGCTACCCGATCCCGTTTTATACGGGGTCTACGGGGAATTTTTGGCTGAGCCTACGGGCTCGGATACCCCACATTAGATTCGGACGTGCCACATCTGACCGCGTGGGGCGGTTGGTAGATATCCTGCAGTTGGAGATTCATTATGGAATTCACTTGACTACTACTTCTACGGGACGCTGACAAATCTTATATGTGTTGTTCTTGTCCTAAGCATTATCGTTCATTACCAACCTTCGTTGATTATTCTATTCAGTAACCTTCCCTAGTTTACAGCACTAAAGATAACGATTGACATTGCATTCACATTTTTGAGGATCAAATTTAAATGGAAATCAAAAAGCTGGAAAAATTTCCAGAAACGAGAAGTGCGGTAGAAGAAACTATTAGCATAGAACTTACGGTTACATAAATGATGTAAATGATGAGACCTAACCGCCAATCTAGTACTGCGCTTAAATTCGTAAAGTCTAGGTACCAAAGAAAAAAGAAATATTTATTTTGAATCATACGAAAATGTGGCACAAGGCCAAAAGGAAGTGTAGGGGAAGGCTGGTCTTCAATCTATCTTATCTTATCAAAAATATTTCAGTATTCCTTACACCAAAACAACACATTCTTACTTGCCATTCTCACAACAGTCGCCATAATACCTCAGATATCTATGTAGTCCTAACTAGTTCCCATATGCATAATTTGTCTCGGGAGTGATAAAAATAATAGTATAGAGGACAGTTCATCAGAACAATTAGCATGAAAGTATTTATAGAAAAGGCACAGGGAAGCTACCACAATATTCCTTAAGCTAAAACAACACATTTTTTTAATTCCTACAACAGTCGCCATAATACCTCCAGTCTCTATGTAGTCCTAACTAGTTCCCTTATATATAATTTGTCTGGGGAGGGAATAAAAATAACATCATAGGGGAAAGCTCATCAGAACAATTAGCATGAAAGTATTTATAGAAAAGGCACAGGGAAGCTACGTGAAGAACCCTTTGAAAATGATTGGCATTGGATTTAAATTGTTGATGATCAAAGGTGACTGGAAAGCAAGAAGCCGGGAGAAAGTTCCACAAGAGAGAAGTGCGAGAGAATAAACTCTTGGCTTAGAACTTATGGTTACATCTAGCCATTTTAAATATAAAATAATTAGATGTTGCCGCCAATCTAGTACTGCGCTTAAATTCATAATGTCTAGGAACCATAATACTAAAATGTGGCACAAGGCCAAAAGCGGGGATAAGAGAAAGCTGGTTTTCAAACTGTCTTATCTTAAACTTAACTAGCCACAATTACTGATCTAAACATACCACAGTATTCCTTAAGCCAAAATAACACATTCTTTTCATTCTTACAACAGTCGCCATAATACCTCAAGTCTCTATGTAGTCCTAACTAGTTCCCTTATGTATAATTTGTCTGGGGATAATAAAAATAACAGCATAGAGGAAAGTTCATCAGAACAATTACCAGGGAATTATTTATAGAAAAGGCACAGGGAAGCTACGTCAATAACTCTTTGTGATTATGTAGCGTCAAGTTATAGGGTGTGGTGAAGAATTGTTTTCGTTCATGGTTGATTATATTCTTTATAACAGCTGTATTATATCTGTGAGAACATTTACTTTGATAATATTAAAAAACAAGGATTTGGGCTTGGAAAATTTTTTAGATAGTGAAATGGTAAATTTATGCATTATTAGACTTTCAGGATTTTATCATTAATGTTAAGTTCTGAAGAAACGTGCAGATCAGAGTTTTCCAGAAAGGTTTTTCAAGATTTGTTTATGCTGTCTATGTTTTTCGTTAATCTGAATATATCATCAACATATGGAATATATCATAAGCTTGATGTAACAGAGAGAGTTTGGTAACCACACACAAGCACACACATATATATATATATATATATATATTATTGAAATTGGAGTAGATTTGAACAGCGAAATTAGATCAGAACAATTTTTTTTACTGATGGGAATCTGATCTAACCCATTTGGAATTGGCTCATTAGAAAGACAATGTAAAATGATCGAGATAATTTTTATTGGTTAAAATTTGAAATAGAGCTTACTAAGGCTATGGGGAACTTTTAAATTCACATGATTTTGGGTTGAAGGCAGCACTTGTGATAATCGCGTGTGGGCCAATGGTCTATTTATGATCAGCCAGATTTATCTATATAAACGCGCAGACAGAGTGGTTGGCTCGTCTGCCGTCGAGTGCAGTCGAGCTGGGTAGAGAGTTATCGGAGATTGAAAGTGAGCAGAGTTGAATTGAAGGCTCGAAGAAGTACGAAAGTGACGTCAGGATTGGAACAAAACCCCCGCTAACATGTACTGTTCATATAAGTACCGCTGCTCCGGCTACCACAAAGATTACTACTACTGTTAGTACTGCCGAGGAGGAACACAACTATAAACTTTAAGCCGCACACAGAAATCTTTATCTCTCTATCGCAAGAGTTGTATATCGTTCTGAGACGATTTCACAACAAGCTAATCACAACCCATTCTCTCTGTGTCGAGAATCCAGTGTATGAGTTTTTACGTCAATTATTTTCTTTTCTGTAACCCGTTTCTTTTTTATACTATTCTTTTGTGCTATATAAAAGACATTAACAATTCAACCATTGAATAGTTGTTTGTCCGGCTTTCTGCGGATATATATATATATATATATATATATATATATATATATATATATATATTGGTGCATTCTAAATTTCTTAGCACGGACTCTCCAGCCGTGTCTACATCTTCAGTCGACCGTGAATGGATGAACATCACTTCTGCTTTCTGGATCAAACCAAACACAACGTGGGCAGGAAGCAGGATTAAACCAGTGGACCTGTCGAATGATCTACGGATGCTCAGGGACCTACGGTCACTCCCTTAAGTTCGGTTAAGACCGAGTAGACATCTCAACCCAGAGAGTAAGACGTTGAGGAGGTTGAGGGACTGGGGCGAAAGTGTTAGACTGATAAGCTTATTAAAATCAAATAAAGTGGTACTGAGAGGTGTCCTCATAGCTACACCATCAATCTGTGACCGACAATGTTACTATGTCAGAGAAAGGTTTTCGACACCTAACGAAATAAAAATGGCTTTATTAGGTTTATTTGAATGTAGTATTTGATGAGATTCGTTAGAATAAATTGCACTACATTTATTTGGTAAGTACGGTATGGCAATTTGGATTAGGATATTTGATAAATGATACACGATAGATGAAATTTCTGAAATTATGGGACGTTAAACAGGATTTATGCGCTTTACATTCCCATATGGATTGAGCATTAATAATCCCCAATAATTTTGTGGAGTTTAATGGATCCAATTTCGGTGTTAGTTGTAAGGAGTAGGGCTCGTATTCCATAGTGATGTCTATTTTTCATGCTTCCAGTTTTGAGCAATGCTCTTAATCCAGGATAAGTTTCGATGTGTTTATCAGCCCGCTACTGGAGAATTTTAGGCGCTGTCAAATTATGTGACCCCTAATAGAATAATTTTAAATTTAAAATATATATCCGTTATATATAGCTATGAATCTTTTACTTTAAAACAATTATTGTAAGTTCTTTTTTTTTTAAGCGTTTTACCCCAAGCAAGGCGGGGAGCCACTAGCACGCAAGGAGTTACAGAGACTTGGAGCGAGAGCAAAGAGGAGTGATGGAGGAAAAGATGAAGAGAAGTATAGGGGATAGATCAAGGCATCTGGAGACGTCGATTGACATTACATTTGAATAGTTGGAGATTATAGCTATCAGGGAAACAGGAAAAGGGGAGGAGGTTCCACAGGCGAGAGGTGCGAGACATGAAGTTATTGAAGTAGAAGAGACGGCTACATTTAACCGTTTCGACAGTGAAAGGGTGTGAGCGAGATGCCAGCCTAGTAGAACGCTTAAATTCTTTAAGTCTGGGAACCAGCGTACGTAGCTCATCGGAGCAGTTACCGTGAAAGTATTTGTAAAAAAAAAATAGAGGGAGGCGACGTCACGTCTGTGAGAGTGCGACTGCCGACGAGATGCCAGATCAAAACCAATTACATTGCATAACCGTCTCTTGATTTTATCAAGGACCTTGAGACAAACAGAAGAAGCATCAGACCATATATGGCAGCAATAGTCCATGCAAGGGCGAATGGTTGATTTGTAGATTTGAAGGATCGACTCCGGCGAGAATATTTTCCTGGCGCGGCACAGGGAGCCGACTTTCCTTTCGGTGGACGAAGCTATTGACTCAATGTATTCGTTCCATCTCAAGTCAGCGGACAATGTGAGACCGGGCAGTCGCAAAAAGGTGCTCTCATGGAGTTGAGCGTCAGACATTCTAATGGGGGGGGGCAGGGATGGTTCTCTGTGGTGAGTAATAGAGAGCAGTTTTGTTTCCGGTGCTAATCTCATTGATAATGGTCGAAAATAATCGAATAAAAAGTCACAAACGTCGATCAGTTTCTTTATAACTTTGATTTCAATGTACGTCAATGCATGCGTCGAATGGAAAAAATAAATTTAAAATGAAGATGATTTTGATTTTAATTTAAATAATACTGACATCTCATTTTAAGAGATATATTTACCAAAATTACACAAAAATATCTTGAAATAGAAAAGAGTAAATTTATTCAATAAAATCGCCATTATATATATACAGGGATTGGACAAAATAATTGAAACACTTGTTAAATTCAAAGAAACTTTATTTAATATGGAGTTGGTCCTCCTTTAGCCGCACAGACAGCTTTAATACGTTTAGGAATGGAATCATACAGCTTCCTGACTTCATCCAGAGGAATTTTCAGCCATTCTTCCATTAACATCTGCTCCAGCTCTTTAAGACATGACGGTAGAGGATAGTGGCTTCTAACTTGTCACTCCAAAATGCACCACAAATGTTCAATAATATTGATATCTGGAGATTGGGGAGGCCACTCCATATGTTCTAGCTCACTTTCATGCTCTTCATACCAATTCTTAACCACTCAAGCGGTATGTATTGGAGCATTATCGTCTTGGAAGATGCAATGACCATCAGGGGATAAAGTCTGGGCCATTGGATGAACATGATCCCCAAAAATATTCAGGTAATCGTTTCTGTTGATTCTACCACGCAGTGCAACTATTGGACCGAGACATTTCCATCATATAGCGGCCCAAACTATCACTGATCCACCACCATGCTTCACTGTTGGAAGAAGGCAGTCAGGGTTGTAAGCTTCTTTGGGCTGCCTCCACACATAAACTTGCTCTGAAGTTGGGAAAAGAGAAAAACTGGACTCGTCTGAGAATATGACTTGCTTCCATTGGTCTGCAGACCAGGCATTGTGATCTCTGCACCACTTCAACCTCTTCTGAATGTTGCGAGTGGAGAGAAGGGGTTTCCTTACGGCGGCTCTTCCACGATATCCAGCCTTATGGAGTTCACGACGAACAGGTTTTGTAGAAACTGGACTATTCAGATGATTATTCAACTCAGCAGTCACTTTGGCCGCAGTAGTCCGATGATTTTTCGCCACATTGCGTTTCAATGCATGTCGGTTCCTGTCAGTAAGTTTGCAAGTCCGGCCCCAATTGCTATGCTTGATAGAGGTTTTACCCTGTTTCTTGAATTGCGTCATAATTCTTGATATGGCAGCTCTTGAAAAACCAAACAGTTTAGCAACGTTAGTGATCGAGACTCCTGCCATGTGAGCTCCAACAATTTGCCCATTTTCGAACTCAGAGAGGTCACGCATTTAGCTTAAATTTTACTAAATTCTAAAAATAAATAAGCCAAAGACAGTAAATTAGATAAATAAACGTATTTACAAGAGATATAACCTGCAATTACGAAGTTTAAGTTAAAGTTCTTAATATAATAAGTGTGTGTGTAGCAACCCTACGCTTATGTAAGCGCAAGTATGCAGGAATCATTTAAGTATGTATAGTCATATCTGTATGTATGTATATATATATATATATATATATATATATATATATATATATATATATATGTGTGTGTGTGTGTGTGTGTGTGTGTGCGTGTGTGTGTGTGTGTGTAGAGTGCAATGGCTAAATTGTCGTCAAATTACGCAAAAATGAAAATAACACTGACATTTCATTTTAACAGATATGTTTACCGACATTACACAATATTATCTTGAAATACTAAAGAGGAAATTCATTCAATAAAATCGCCATTGGCTTCAACAGCGACCTCCAGACGACTTCGGAATCTCCTGCAACTCTTCTGGACGGTCTCCTTGTTTAAGTTGTTGAATGCTGCCATAATCCTTGCCTTCCCTTCATCTTTGGTGTTACAAGGTGTTTTGCTTGTCACTGGCTCAACTGCACACCACGCATAACGATCAAGGGGGTCGCAGTCTGGGGAATTAGGTGGCTAGATGCAAGGGAGGCTAGTGGTCGCAGAAATTGACTGACGGCCATGATTAGTTCTTCTGCTTGTGTGACATGGTGCAGAGTCCTGTTGCCAGACATAGGGTTTTACAGCAGTTACTCTCTATCGGCACATGGCACTCTTCCATGTAGCCCTCAGTGTTGATTCTAAAACCCTCACAAACAGATTCAGGAGTTTTTTTCTTATCAAAACGAACAGAGCGAGTTTTGTCGAGCTGCCGTACCTTCGTAATCATTATTAGACTCATCCAACTCTTTCCGAATCCTCTGCACTGTCCTCGGATTAACACCCAAGTACTTAGAAATGTTCATATTGAAGCTTCCGGCGAGAGAGCCAAGCAGTATATTGTGCCGTTTCCAAATTTCTGGTGGAGGGAATTGCGTCATGGTGTTTTTTATTCTTACAGATGGTGCCCAACTGACCCTACTATACTGTGCAAAATCAAAATCAAACAACGCGCATTAAATATATAAAATGGTAACTATTTATACATCACACCGTGTACATTGGGTTAAAAAATAGCAATCAGACGTGAAGCTAAGTCACTATGCAGTGGTGATTCCTATACGTACACTGACTATATATATATATATATCTTCATACATACATTCATACTATCTATATATACTATATAATATATGTATGCGTACATAGACACATAAATACAGACATACTATCTGTTATCTGTATGTGTGCGTCTGTGCGTGTGTAAATGAGAGAAACTTTGGTAGTTGAAATACGGGATGAATTTTCTTTGAAGCACATAACACATACGGAGATAGATAGTGTTGATTCTTGACTCAATGTTGAATCTCGCCTATTGCATGGAATAATAATGCAACACAAAATGTACTTAGAACAAGAATGTATTATAACAAGAAAGTGTACACAATAAGTACATATAGTATTTCTGTATATTTCTGGGAAGACGTTCCTGGAGAATGTGTTGACTAGTCGCAGTCGATCAGAGTCTCTAGTTGGATCTCGTGATTCCTCTTCTTCCGGTACCAACCACTATTTATATAGTTGGTAGTCACCTATGCAGATTAGGTGGATCCTACACAACACCCTCCTCCCAAGCCTTGGAATCCTTTTGGATTTCAAACTGGCTTCTATATGGGATGATTATGGTTATTTCTTTGTAGATCCCCTTTGCATAGTTCATATATATATCTGTTTTTTTTTCAATATCTTTCTCGTTTTGGATTCACGTCCAATGGGTCCGTGAACTTTCGTTTCCTACCGGATCTTCTCGGTTCATGAGCACTCTGCGGAGGTTCTACTTGAAAAGTATCATACATTACATCAATGAGATCTTCCTCCTCATCCGGTATACTCTCTTCATGCTCTAGCACGTAGCATTTTTTGAGTTGGTTCTGGTGCCTCTTATGAGTATTCTTCGGCCCTTTTATTATGTAAATCAGGTCACCGATTCTCTTATCCACTATGCCTCGCTCCCAGAACTCAATGTTGTTTCTATAGCACTTGAAAAAGACCTTCTCTCCGGGGGTGTATCTTTTTCTAGCTGTATACATAGTGTTCTTTATTCTATTTCTTCCTGGCAAAAGCTTGTCAAACACTGACTTAACTTTCCTAGCGAACATTAGTTCAGCTGGTGCCATGTTTGATGGTGTTCTCTGGTTAGGCGTGATTCTGTATACTTGCAGGAATTGCTGAAGCGCCTTTTCCGTTGGAACTCCTGAGGCTTTTCTTCAGAGCGCGCTTTAACGTATCTACAAATCTTTCTGCGAGTCCATTGGATCTCGGATGATACGGCGGCGTCGTTATGTGGTTAATTTGATATAACTCACAAACTTCCTTAAATTCGTCAGAAGTGAATTGTGTACCATTGTCACTCACAATACACTCTGGCACACCGAACCGTGCAAATAGTTCATGCAAAAAAGTTGTTGTGGTATTGGACGTAGGCTTTTTGCAGCGTAGTACTTCCGGCCATTTTGTAAAGCTATCTACTACAATTAAGTAGTAATAATCTTCTACTGGACCAGCGAAATCAATGTGTCATCTTTCCCACGGATGATCCGTCTTTGGCCATGGTTTGTGTACTATAGGTGGTGCCTTAGCTGCTAACGCACACCCTTTACATCGATGAACCATGTTTTCGATATCCACATCCATTCCTTTCCAATATACCAAGCTTCGCATTAAGCTTTTTGTTCTATTAATCCCCGGGTGACCCATATGAAAGTCCCGTAGGATTCTTTTCTGCAACTTTTTTGGTACTACTACTCTCTCACCATTTGCGAAAGGCACGTTACGTTTCTTTTTAAATATAGGCATAGTATTTTCTTTTAATTCAAATTTAGCTTCAAACTTGTTACATCTTCCAAGACCAGGTGTGAAGGTTTCCGGAAACTTTTTCTTTAATTCATCTTTAATGTCCTGTCTTGATTGCGTATTACTTTCTACTTTTCTGCAGAATGAGTTTAACGGTTTATCCCACAATTCGAATGTTTCAATAAAATCTGTACCCAACAAGTTTTCTCCATTTCTCAGAATGAACACTTTTATTTTTTTTAACGATCCCATTCACTTTCATTGGAAGTACAACCTCGCCTTCGAAGTTAATTTGCTTTCCAGTTACCGTTCGAGCGAGTTTCGTTGACTTCATTATTGTAGGCCTTTTTAAAATTTTCCATGTTTTATCGTTCATTATTGTTAAATCTGACCCTGAATCGAGTTGAAATTTGATATTCTTTTTGAATATTTCAGTCGTCACATATTTCCTCAAATCTCTATCTGATTTGATATTCGAATTTGTTTGTCTAATTCGGTTCTTGCATTTTTTCGTTTTACAACAAGATCCTTTGTGACCATTCTTTTGGCACACGAAACATTTCTTATTTCTATATGGGCAATTTACCTCCCAATGTCTTTCGTTACAACGTCTGCAATTATATGGTGGGACTTTTTTATTTTCGTTCTTTTTATTTTCTTGTCTATTATTATAATACGCTGAATTTTTTCTCCAATTTTTCTCTACTGGGTACTTTGACTGCTTTTTTATTTTTTTAATATAAGCAATACCAGCTTCTTCGATTTTTTGCGACTCTTTCTTTAACTTTACGGCCCGTTGACACTCCTCTGCTAACTTTTGCAGGGTAAGGCCTTGTTCAGATTCGAGTTTAGACAAAACTCGACGTCTTATTTCGGCACTCTTACTGGATACCAGTCCTTGAGCAAAAATTAAGCACTTGAATTCTTCAACCGTAATTTCTGCCAATCTGAAATTGTCACAATGTCTATTCACTATAGATGCATATGTTAAGTAATCCTGATCGTCGGATTTAGAGACATTCATGCATAACCATCGCTTATGCCAAAACGACATATTTGCTCCAAACAGCTCTTTTAGCAATTTCACTGTTTCCGAGAATTCCAATTCAGTTGTTTTTCTCGGTAGAATAAAATCTACAAATTTGCTATGTTCTGCTGTACCTAGCTTTCTTAGTAATAGACTGACTTTTCTTGAATTCGACCAGTTTTCACAGTCTGTGTAGAAAATATCTTCATATCGTTTAAAGTACGCTTCAAACGTTTTTTCTTCGTCTGGCACATAGTTG
>OZ038492.1:82779810-82837310 GCA_964036315.1 Acanthosepion esculentum | reverse complement strand
AAGTTTTCCTCCAATTCAACATTAGACTCTTCCGGGGTACCCATGCCCGATTTCCCTCCCAGAACCGAGGCCCTTTTGATCGGATTGCACATATCCCCGTCGTTGGTATTGGGCATTATTTCTAACTTAGATCATCACAAGGCTACTGGTGGTGACGGGATACCAGCCTGTCTGAATACTGTCCTGAAGAAATGTGCGCCTGAACTGGCGCCTGCCCTCTCTAAATTATACAACCGCTGCCTCAAGAAGTCTTGCTTTCCTGACTGCTGGAAGTCCTCAACCATTGTTCCTGTCTTTAAGAACTCCGACCCTTCTAATTACCGTCCTATCAGTCTCCTACCCCTCTTCGGCAAAGTCTTCGAAGCCATTATCAACACCGATGTGATTAATCACCTGTTATCCCATGATCTGCTCTCAGACAAGCAATATGGTTTCTGCTTTGCCCGATCTACAGCTGATGTGCTTACGGCCATCACTGAATTTGTCTTCCAAGCTATTCATAATAATGGTGAAGCTCGTGCCGTGGCCCTTGACATCTCCAAAGCGTTTGATAGAGTTTGGCATGCCGGCCTTCTTCGCAAGCTCCAGGGTTATGGCATCACAGGTCGATTGTTTGACCTAATACAATCATTCCTGTCAAACCGGGAATTGAAGGTCGTTCTCAATGGATTCATCTCCAGCTCCTATTCCACTAATGCAGGTGTTCCTCAAGGCTCCATCCTAGGCCCTACTCTGTTCCTCATATTCATAAACGACCTTCCTGACGCCATAAATTCCCAAGTCGGCATCTATGCGGACGAAACCAAAATTTACTCCTGCCTCAAACACAAATCCAGTGATGCTGACAAAATTAACCTGGCATCTCGGATAGAAAAGGACCTCCAATCGGTTGTGAACTGGGGCAAGAAATGGATGGTTAATTTTAACGCCTCTAAAACTAAACTGCTCTCTATTAATCACCACAGGGATCCATCCCTGCATCCCATTAGAATGTCTGATGACCAACTTCTTGAGAGCTCCTCTCAGCGGCTGCTCGGTCTCACGCTGTCCGCTGATCTGAGATCGAACAAATACATCGAGTCAATTGCATCATCCACCGCAAGGAAAGTTGGCTCCCTGTCTCGAGCCAGGAAATTTTTCTCCCCGGAATCTATCCTCCAAATCTATAAATCGACCATTCGCCCTTGCATGGAGTATTGCTGCCATATATGGGCTGGAGCCCCTGCTGTTTGCCTCAGGGTTCTTGATAAGATCTTGAGACGGATATGCAATGTAATTGGCCCCGATCTGTCATCTCGTCTGTAGTCTCTCTCTCACAGACGCGACGTTGCCTCGCTCTGTCTTTTTTATAAATACTTTCACGGTAATTGCTCCGGGGAGCTGCTTTCGCTGGTTCCTAGGCCTCATGAATTTAAACGACCCACGAGGCTGGCATCCCGTTCCCACCCCTTCACCGTTGAAACCGTTAGATGTAGACGTCTCTTCTACTCCAATAGCTTCATGTCTCGCACATCTCGCCTGTGGAAATCCCTTCCTTATTCCTGCTTCCCTGACAAATACAAGCTCCAACTATTTAAGTGTAACGTCAATCGACATCTCCAGCTGCCTTGATCTATCCTCTTCCCTTCTCCACGTCCTTTCACCTTTCATTCCTATCTGCTCTCACTCCAAATCTTCTGTAACCCCCTAGCCTTGATCGATCTACTAGCGTCCTCCACAACCTCTCCTTTACCACTCCTATCTGCTCTTCCTCCAAACCTTCTGTAACCCCCTGCGTTCTAGTGGTTTCCAGCCTTGCTTGGGGTGATATGCTTAAAAAAAAATATTTAAGTAAATGCTCTGTTTTATAATAAACAGTATTAAGTAACATTTACCGGACTGAATGTCCGAGAAATTTTCATAGAAAAATTTCGTCCTCCGACAGGAATCGAACCTGTATCCTATACGGAACCGTCATATAGCCTGACGTGCCTTACCGATCGAGCCACAAAGGATTGTTCGATTAGCAAGGTCGATTTTACTGCTTTTTAAACTTCAATCTTCCATGAATCTCTCACGTACATTCATATCTGCTCAAAGCGTATCCAAATGTAAACAAATGACGTCCCACTCTTAGAATCGCAAATATATATATATATATTTATATACATATATATATCGCAAATCCATAATATATATATATATTATGGATTTGCGATATATATATATATATATATATATATATATATATATATATATATATATATATATATTATGGATTTGCGATTCTAAGAGATAGCGGTTCTGAGTTAGAAATTGGAGAACCATGTCCGAATTCCTGTCGTCTTCATGATATTCGCTTCTAAGAAAAGTATGAATCCATGTCTTTTTTTTATAATCAAAAGGAAGTAACCGATTCTCGGTCGTATCAATTATGGACACGGCCATAATTTACTGAATATGTTCGGGAAATAAAACCTTTCTATTTCTATTAAAATCTACTTGTTCAGACAAACAAAGCAAACAAAAAAAAATCCTTGATAATGGCTAATGGATTAAACAAAAGAGCTCATTTGGGCCGTTCTATCATCGTCTATGTCCATAAAAGAAATCTCTTGTACGAATGCAAGAAAAATAGAACTAAAGCTTACCACTGAGGTCAACTCCGAGCAACGACCGTCTGTTTCATGCATGACTGCAATCTTCGGGTCACGTGTCAATTTGTTCATATCAGAGACATTGTCTATCCCAGATATTAAGCACTTTTACCCACAAATATACCGACACTTAACATTATATTTGTATTACATATATGAGGCGACAGTCGGTTTCATGCCCAAACACAATCGGGAGGCTATATGCGTTGGAATTATACAATAGGCTACTCACAATGCATCACTAGCCTGTATGCATAAATTGTCGAGCAAAAATACGACGTAGATAGGTAGGTAGGTAGGTAGGTAGATAGATAGATAGATAGATAGATAGATAGATAGATAGATAGATAGATAGATAGGAAGGGAAAGTGTGATAGATAGATAAGGAAAGTTTGATAGATAGATAGATAGATAGATAGATAGATAGATAGATAGATAGATAGATAGATAGGAAGGGAAAGTGTGATAGATAGATATGGAAAGTTTGATAGATAGATAGATAGATAGATAGATAGATAGATAGATAGATAGATAGATAGATAGATAGATAGATAGGAAGGGAAAGTGTGATAGATAGATAAGGAAAGTTTGATAGATAGATAGATAGATAGATAGATAGGAAGGGAAAGTGTGATAGATAAGGAAAGTTTGATAGATAGATAGATAGATAGATAGATAGATAGATAGATAGATAGATAGATAGATAGATAGATAGATAAGGAGACACTGTGACAGATAAGGATAGATAGATAGATAGATAGATAGATAGATAGATAGATAGATAGGAAGGGAAAGTGTGATAGATAAGGAAAGTTTGATAGATAGATAGATAGATAGATAGATAGATAGATAGATAGATAGATAGATAAGGAGACACTGTGACAGATAAGGATAGATAGATAGATAGATAGATAGATAGATAGATAGATAGATAGATAGATAGATAGATAGATAATGAGAGACAGATATGCAGACAGATAAGGATAGATAGATAGATAGATAGATAGATAGATAGATAGATAGATAGATAGATAGATAGATAGATAGATAGAAGGAAAAGAAATAGTATGAATTAAATCCTCAAAACCAAAAACGTAAAAGAAATCTGAAGATCCTAACGATCAACAAAAGAAAAAAATTGCAAAACGAAAAAAAAAACTCATACAAAGAAGAAAAAAGAAGAGAGAAGAGAATAACTAAAAAAGAAAGAAAAAGAATGAAACTCACGAAGAAGGCGAATAAAATGAGAAAAAAAAACACACAAATAAAATCCTTGACTAAAATATTAATCATTACATTTTTTATCTTCTTTCAAATGGTCCGTAGGCTTCACTCACGGTCTGAAGGAGAAGTAAAATAAAATTAAACAAAAGAAAAGAAATATTTAATCAGCCTCTGAGGTCATAGAAAGAAAATTTTATTAGTTTTTCTGCTTATTAATTTCATTCGGCTTCGTATATTCATTTATTTATCATTTTATTTCATTCTTTACTGAGTGTAAGTGGAGGTGGGTAGAACGAGCAAAATAGAATGGCAGGAAGGAAGGCTGCAGGCTCTTCACTCAGTTGCCCGCTACCCCCGGCCTGTCGATATCACCTCGCTCGACTCGTTCGATTGGATTTTAGTGGATCCTACAATTTCATACAAGCGTCTAAATCCGCATGGTTGGGTGTATGCCTTTCCTCGGACCCCGCACTTTAGTCGAACCTAAAACTTTGAGGTTATTTTATGCATAAACGCCAATGTCTCTTATATTTGCATTTATTTAAAAGTGCGTTCAGCGCAAAAAAAATATTGAAGTCAATAACAAAGAGAAAGAACGGAAAATCGTCGATGTTCATCCATTGGCCAAACAAAAAAGTCCTTTATGTTTTTGTCGTTAGGTGGCTTTATACGCCTTTTAATTTTAAATAACTTCGTTCAAAAAGATCACTTTTAATTTTATTATGATAGCTTTCATTTTAGAATGCATTTAAAAAAACACTAAGATAGATAGATAGATAGATAGATAGATAGATAGATAGATAGATAGATAGATAAGGAGAGACTGTGATAGATATGCAGACAGATAAGGATAAGGATAGATAGATAGATAGATAGATAGATAGATAGATAGATAGATAGATAGATAGATAGATAGATAGAAGGAAAAGAAATAAAAAAGACAGATAAGGATAGATAGATATCTCACGTACATTCATATCTGCTCAAAGCGTATCCAAATGTAAACAAATGACGTCCCACATTATGAAATGGACAAAGTCCGACAATTATTTGAAGACACGTTAAGGCACGTCAGGCTTAAGTGGAAATAGATAGATAAAATATATAATATAAATTTTAAATAACTTCGTTCAAAAAGATCACTCTTGATTTTATTATGATAGCTTTCATTTTAGAATGCATTTAAAAAAAACACTTTTCTAGACTGATACATTTTTAATAACATTATCTACACGTGGACTCTCGTCTTCATCTTTGTTTTTATCACAACGTTTTGCCCGTTACGCCCTACGGCCTTCATCATCCGTTTGTCGATCCGAGTCACACAATAATCTAGTGTAGGTCTTCTCAACCATTTTTACTTCAGGGCGTACTTGTAGAATCACTAAAATTCTGGGGCGCACTTTACATTTTAATAAGGAAAATTACTCATGAAATTTGAAATGTTTGGTTTAGCATTCCTAAAGAAGATTAACGACACAGTTTTTTTTATTTAGAGGGATTTATGAAAAATCTGTTGTTTATTTTCTTTTCTTTAGAAAGGTTGATAATGACTGATTTAAATAGCTTGAAGAAGGCAGACGTGAATTGATTATCAACTCCTGGTTAAAGATTAAGGGATTTAGCATCCAGTTTAAAATATCAGATGACAAAGACATTTTCCCAAGCTTTTTAAAATTAAAGATTTTTTTTTTAATATAAAAATAATTCCAAAATTACTCTTCTGCTAATATTATGCATCTGACTACCTTTCCCGGTGTATTAGTGGTCCTTGGCACACCGGTTGAGAAACAATAGATGATATATCTAGCATCATATTTTTTTTTTTGGTATTATTTAAAGGGATTTATGAGGAATCTATTGTATTTTTAGAGAGGCTGATAATGACTGATTTAAATAGCTTGAAAAAAGCAAACGAGAATGGATTATCAACTCTTGGTTAAAGATTAAGGGATTTAGCATCCAGTTTAAAAGATCAAATGACAAAAGACATTGGCCCAAGCTTTTTAAAAATAAATATTTTTTAAATATAAAAATAATTCATAAATTACTGTTCTGTTAACTTGGGACGCATCTGACTACCTTTCCCGTTGTATTAGTGGGCCGGGGCTCACCGGTTGAGAAAGTGCATGGTTCCCAGCAAAAAGGATGGCTTTTCAAATGACTTTTATATTATTGACTCAAACACGTAATATAGGTTACTTGTTATTTTCCAATGCTTTTCGTGCCTTCGATGTTCACTGTGATTGTTAGATTCTCCAAGCCTTCTTTCCTCATTATGTGTCCTTCAAATTTTAGATATTGTTTTCTGATTGTTGGCAGAGGCTTATTTGTAGTACATCGTCTCCGTGAATCTTGTTCGTTTCTTATGCTATTTTCAACATCTCCGCATCTCAGTCGCTTCAAGAAATTGTAGTGGTATTCCCTATCACATAGGAAATTAGATAATACATAGCTATCTAGCATCATTTTTTGTTTGTATTATATAAAGGGATTTATGAGAAATCTACTATATTTTTAGAGAGGCTGATAATGACTGATCTAAATCCTTTAAGAACGCAAAAGGGAATGGATTATCTACTCCTTAAAGATTAAGGGATTTAGCATCAAGTGTAAAATATCAAATGACAAAGACATTGGCCCAAGCTTTTTAAAAATAAAGATTTTCTTTTAATATAAAAATAATTCATAAATTAAACTTCCGTTAACTTGGGGCGCATCTGACTACCTTTCCCGTTGTATTACTGGGCCGGGGCTCACCGGTTGAGAAATAATAGATTAAATATTTATTGAAAAAAAAAAACAAAGTGCATGGTTGCTAGCAAAAAGGAGGGCTTTTCAAATGACTTTTATATATTTACTCAAACACGTAATGTAAGTTACTTGTTATTTTTCCAATGTTTTTCGTGACTTCGAGGTTCACTGTAATTGTTAGATTCGCCAAGCCTTCTTTCCTCATCATATGTCCCTTAAATTTTAGGTATCGCTATCTGATTGTTGGCAGATGCTTATTTGTAGTACATTGTCCCCGTGAATCTTTTTCGTTTCTTATGGTATTATCAGATTATGGTATTATCAGCATCACCACATCCCAGTCGCTTCAAGACATTTCTTCAGATTTTTTTTTTTTTAATCGTATCACCCCAAGCAAGGCCGGAGGCCACTATCACGCAAGGGGTTAAAGAAGGGTTGGAGGAAGAGCAGATAGGAGTGGCAAGGGAGGGGATGTGGTGAAAGAGAAAGACAGTGGGTCGATCAAGGCAAGGGGGCCACAGAAGATCCGGAGCGAGAGCAGATAGGAATGAAAGGTGAAAGGATGTGGAGAAGGGAAGTGGATAGATCAAGGCAACTGGAGATGTCGATTGACGCTACACTTAAACCGTTGGAGATTGTATTTGTCAGGGAAAACAGTAATAGGGAAGGGAGTTCCATAGGCGAGATGTGAGAGACATGAAGCTATTGGAGTAGAAGAGACGTCTACATCTAACAGTTTCCACGGATGGGAAGAAATTGTAGCGGCATTCCCTGTCATGTAGGAAATTAGATAATATATAGCTATCTAGCATCCTTTTCGTTATTTCGTTAAAAGGATTTATGAGAAATTTACTATATTTTTAGAGAAGCTGATAATGATTCCTTTTAACAACGCAAAAGAGAATGGAAGTAAATCAACTCCTTAAAGATTAAGGGATTTAGCATCCAGTTTAAAATACTAAATGACAAAGACTTGATTTAGACATGGAAGGCATGTGCTTGGTGTCTCTAGCTTCTTCTTTTTTTAAATATAAAAATAATTCATAAGTTACTCTTCTGTTAACTTGGAACTCATTATTTACCTTGGAACTCACTATTTACCAACTTCCCCACAAGACAAGAGGTGGCACAAGGCCGGTTTTTAACGTGGGACGTATCGAGCCCGTAGGCTCGGGCAACAATTGCCGTAGACCCCGTATACACGGGGTCGGGTTTGTCAACCTCCCCAAACGAGATTCTGCCCTTCGGCATAGCCTCGCCTGGGTTCCTGTCTGCCCGGAGGTAGAGAGTTCGACAAGAGAGGAAGAGGAAGAGGAAAGCCTCCTAACTTGGAATTCGCCTGCCTACCTTTCAGCACGCAGTGTTGCGCACAGTGGCACCGGTTGAGAAACACTGGAATAGATTAAAACTGTACTTGTGAGTTCAAATTCCTAGGCCGGGCAGTGTATACTTGGGCTCAGTGGAAACTTGACGAGCTATAACTGAACAGTACTAACTGTACTTATGAGTTCAATTCCTAGGCCGGGCAGTGTATACTTGGACTCAGTGGAAACTTGGCGGGCTATAACTGAACAGTACTAAATAAGAACGAAACGACCTATGTCTGGACATAGACAATGGAACAGAAAAGAACAATCCACCCTTGGAGATTAACTAAAGCGTTCAGTTCGAAGGTTATCCGGATCGACAGGCACCTGATGAAGGCCGACGACACAACGACCGAAACGTTATGATAATACCAACTAAAATGAGGACAGTTATCCGCGTGTAAATCATGACAAAATATTCACGTTTTTGTGCATTGAGGTTAACATTTAATATCTCTCTTCCTGTATGGTGGCAAGCGTTGGACAGTTTCTTTACAGATGAAGAAGAGACTCGAAACAACAGAGATGTTGTTCTACAGATGGATGCTGAGAATACCATACCATGGAACAACAGGGAAGTTTTAAAGAAAAATGAAAACAAGAAAGACAATCATGCTTAAATAATAGGAACTTAAAGTTGATAAGTTTGGTACACATTCTGAGGAAGGACGGCTTTGAAAACTTAATACTCACAGCATGTTGAGCTGACGAGTTTTTGTGAATAGATGGCAGAGCAGAGACAGGGAAGAGTATTAAAGAGTTGCTTAGAGCTACAAGGAACTGGCAGTTGTAGAGAGCCGTGATCGCCCACGTCCTACTAATGATAAAGATGATAGAAATAAATAAGTAATATTTCTGAAATATCATGATTTCTTTACTTAAATAAAGAAAATTAAAAATGCATCACAAGCAAAAAATGCACATAGTTTGGTTTGGTTTGGTTTGATTTGATTTGGTTTGGTTTGGTTTGATTTGATTTGGTTTGGTTTGATTTGATTTGGTTTGATTTGGTTTTGTTTGGTTTGGTTTGATTTGGTTTGGTTTGATTAGATTTGGTTTGGTTTGGTTTGATTTGATTTGGTTTGGTTTGATTTGATTTGGTTTGATTTGGTTTTGTTTGGTTTGGTTTGATTTGGTTTGGTTTGATTTGGTTTGGTTTGGTTTGATTTAATTTGGTTTGGTTTGGTTTGATTTGATTTGGTTTGGTTTGGTTTGGTTTGGTTTGGTTTGGTTTGGTTTGGTTTGGTTTGATTTGATTTGGTTTGGTTTGATTTGGTTTTGTTTGGTTTGGTTTGATTTGGCTTGGTTTGGTTTGGTTTGTTTTACGGCATATCAACCTCAATGGGTTATTTAATGCCGAAGAGATTTTTATTGCTGCTAATATTTTTTATCTATCTATCTATCTATCTATCTATCTATCTCAGTATATATTGGTTTGGTTTGGTTTGGTTTGGTTTTACGGAATATCAACCTCAATGGGTTATTTAATGCCGACAAGATTATTATTCCTGCTAATATTTTTTCCTTCAAAGATTTATTGCCGGTAATTTTTTTTTCTCAAAAGTATATTGCTGGTAATATTTTGTTTTTCCAAAATTAGTATTACCGGAAATTGTTTTTTTTTTTTTCAAAAATATATTGCTGGTAATATTTTGTTTTTTCAAAAATGTATTACTGGCAATTGTTTTGTTTTGTTTTTTCAAAAATATATTGCTGGTAATATTTTGTTTTTTCAATAATGTATTTCTGGTAATAATTTTTTCCTTCAAAAATTCATTGCTAGTAATAAGTTTTTGCAAAAATGTATTGCTGGTACTAAAACCTATTTTTACATTTTCATTGTGTTTTGATCCCAGTTTGGGATTAACTATTTGCCCATAGCTGGGACCCCTGGAACAACAGCAATTAAGAGGTGGTTCCACATTCCTCAAAACCTCCTGGTCAGAGGCCTTGCTGTAGGACGTAGTTTATCGTCTTACCCATGATGAAGCGGACGTAGTTTATCTTCTTACCCAGAACGCGGATGTAGTTTATCGTCTTACCCAGGACTCGCACATGTTGTGAAGAAGACAATAAGAATTATTGAACCTATCAAAAGTGTTTTCAGAATTTAGTTCTGGATCTTTTCTCGTTGAATGATGCTCTGCAATCGGGTATCTCTTGTACCAGGTTGGTTATGTTAGTCACTTTGATGGGTGGCTTCCACAGATGTCAAATAATGATGAAACTACTGAACCATATTTGAAAGTTCGTTTTTAAGCAAATTTTGATGGGTGATGAAAAGTGAATACTTTACAACAATATGGAACGAAAGAGACCGTGAAAAAGATGAAAGGAACCCCTACTAAACAAAACAAATGCTGGACTTCATCAAAGGTTGTTCATACCGTGTATACGCTGCGATTATATTGGACACAAACAAACGATTGATTTCAACAAGTACAGCAACCAAGTGGCGTATTTGAAGATAGCTGTCAAAGAAAAGCGTCTGTTTGGAATTAATTAACAAACAAGGCGTAATATTTCATCAGGATAACGCTAGACTGCATATTTATTTGGTGACCTGGCAAAAATTATTACAGCTTGGCTGGGAAGTTTTTCTTCATGCGTAATTTTCAACAGATATTTCAATTTTCGAAAATCCTTACGGTCTTCACAAAATTCACTTAATGACGACATTTATAATTTCCTGAAAGACTGAAAACAAAAAAAAATGTTCCGAGTGATTCTTTATTGTCACAAATAAAAACAAATTCTGGGAGAAAGTTAACATGAATTCGCCTGAAAGATGGCGGTAGATGGGTGGAACAAAATATTGAATGTGCCATTCAATAAAGTTAATATTCAAATGAAATTATTTGTCTTTTATTTGTTTTTAAATTAATCGAGCCAAAAATGTAATGTCCATCAATATACTTTATCCAAATCAGACGTTGTTAAAAGAAGATAAATAGATAGAAAAGAAAAAAGAAAGCAAAGAAGGAAGAGTAACACATAAAAATGTACAGAACTGCATATATTCTTATATATATATATATATATATATATATATATATATATAAAATTGACATTGAAGTCAACGCCCAGAGACGACAGTCTGTTTCATGCTAAACTCAAACGACATGGTTTGATTATTGCCTTTAGACTCTGTGAGTTGACTTCAATTTACACTTTTATATATACGTACTCTTTAACCTGAGTGTTTATGTTTGTATTAGAGCGTACATAAATATATATCAATACATTATGTATGTTTGTATATGGTTCAATAACTATATATATATATGATAGAAATTGTTAGGAAGATTTGATACTGAATTACTTAATATATATATATATATATATTTGATAATGAATTACTTAATATACATATATATATATATATATATGTGTATATATATATATATATATATATATATATATATATATACATATATATATATATATATATATATATATATATATATATATATATATACATATATATATATATATATATATATATATTATAGTAAAAAAGAAAGAACAGTAAGATGTATAATCCGGTATTCTTATTGATATTTTTAATTTTACAAAACAGTGCTCAATGTAAATTTACAGAGCATAAATATTATAAATTAACTAATTTAAAAATATGGTTCCATCGCTACTCAGGAATTACCATGATTCAAAAACAAAAACTAAACGGTTCAAATTCAATTATATAATTAAATTAAAAGCATTAGTTCCGTTTCATCTTCAAGAGAATTCGCTTGAAGATGAAACAGAACTAATGTTTTTAATTTAATTAAAAGCGATGGAACCAAATTTTTAAATCAGTTAATTTATGATACATACATACATATATATATATATATATATATATATATATATATATATATATATATATATATTAAGACATAAAAGGACGTCCAATCGGTTGTGAACTGGGGCAGGAATTGGCTGGTTAACTTTAACCCCTCAAAAACAAAACTGTTCTCTATTAATCAGCACAGAGATCCTTCCCTGTCCCCCATTAGAATGCCTGACGCTCAACTTCTCGAGAGCTCCTCTCTGCGGCTGCTCAGTCTCACGTTGACTGCTGACCTGAGATGGAACAAATACATTGAATCAATTGCTTCGTCCACCGGAAAGAAAGTTGGCTCCCTGTGCCGCACCAGGAAATTTTTCTCCCCGGAATCGATCCTTCAAATCTACAAATCAACCATTCGCCCTTGCATGGAGTATTGCTGCCATATATGGTATGGAGCCCCTTCTGTTTGCCTCGGAGTTCTTGATAAGATCCAGAGATGGATATGCAATGTAATTGGCACTGATCTGGCATCTCGTCTACAGTCGCTCTCTCACAGACGCGCCGTCGACTCTCTCTGTCTTTTTTACAAATACTTTTATGGTAATTGCTCCGATGAGCTGCTTTCGCTGGTTCCCAGACTTCATGAATTCAAGCGTTCTACGAGGCTGGCATCCCACTCCCACCGTTTTACTGTTAAAACTGTTAAATGTAGCCGTCACTTCTACTCCAATAGCTTCATATCTCGCACGTCTCGCTTGTGGAACTCCCTTCCCTATTCCTGATAGCTATAATCTCCAACTATTCAAATCTAATGTCAATCGACATCTCCAGTTGCCTTGATCTATCCACTATCCTTCTCTTCATCCTTTCCTCTATCACTCCTATCTGCTCTCGCTCCAAATCTTCTGTAACCCATTGCGGGCTAGTGGCCTCTCCCCTTTCTTGGGGTGAAATGCTTAAAAATATATATATATATATATATATATATATATTGCGTATATTTTGGCTGCATATTTTCATATATAGAGATAGATAAATTGATAGATAGATATGTTTGCGTGTGTGCTTGCGAAAAGCACCTGACCAAAATGTGTTCCCATGACAATTAACCATGCAATATCTGTAAAAAGATGCTATACTCATTACCAACCTTGATAAAACTCCACTTCCTTCCACACACTCCCCCCATACACACACACACACACACACACACACACACATATATATATATATATATATATATATATATATATATATATATATATATATATATATATATACTAGCAGCATGGCCCGGCGTTGCCCGTGCTTGATTCAAAAATCGTACGACTCATACAGCAATCGCTATCACTTGACTTAAAATATTTTTGCCCTTCCTTGCCTTTAAAGGAGTGCCCTTTGCCGTGCTGATGTTGCTACATGCCTTACTTCTTGCCTATCTCACACTGCGAATTTTTTCTAAGCTCTATACTAAACATTAAATCTGTTACGAAAAAAGAACTAAACAAAATGAACACAAAACGATTCGCTTTAAAAAAGGACTCGTAAATGGAAAAACCGAATGAAAAAAGAATGTTAACAACAAATACTTTTTCACACCCAACCCAGTTCTGCGGAATCAGAATCAATGTTGAGTTTAAGCAAGCGAATGAGCCAATTGGAGTAAAGTGACATGCAGATTTAAATTTTTCCCACTTGTGACGAATGCAGCTATCGATTTTTTTGCATGCTAGCATGCTAGTTAACATTCGTGTCAATCAGCTGTTGGCTCTCACGCTGGACAATAGAATCTTCCTGCCTATTCGTGGCAGCCAGCTATAGGCTTTCACTCTGGCCAGTAGAAAACGGCCGCAAACTACATGAAAACTACCGTAGAAGCATGACAAAATCGATTATTTCCACTATCGATGGGAGTTGGGAAATGCAAAGTCGGTCTTTGCCTTTTCACTAACTTGGAGCACTTGCATGTAAATTTTGGTTCAAATCCGTCGAAAATTGCGGTCGTGCATTCGTTACACACACACACACATCCTGCCTTTTCTAGATAGAGATATACATGTTCTTATGTTTGCTTTAATTTCGGGTGAAAATAAAGACAAAAATTGTCCAACATTTGGATATTTTTTATTAAGTTGGTTCTTCATCTAAGTAACCCGAACTCTTCAAAATTATATTTCAACCTTAGTTACAACATATTACATTGCATCTGGACATTTGGTTCTGTTGTTAATATTTCGGCCTCTCGCGTGGTATGACGGCATATATATATATATATATATATATATATATATATATATATATATATATATATGTATATATATATGTGTGTGTGTGTGTGTGTGTGTGTGTGTGTGTGTGTGTGTGTGTGTGTGTGATATTAGCTATCGAAAAAATAATTAAATCGCTCGATTACTGTGGAGAGAAAAGCGCAAATCTGTAAACAGTCACTATTAATGCTGATAATGCAAGACTCTCCAAATTGGATTGAGTTCTCTAGGTCACTGACGTGTTTATGAAAATATATACGTAAAAATTAGCCTTTCTCCCGGCCGGGTTAGAATCTCCGACTGATGCCAAATCGGTTAGATTTCGGTCCCGGCTTGAAGCGATCGGATGTCTAGCCGCCACACTGAGGAGCAGTGATACAACGAAACAGTCTGTCTGTGGATGAATATATATATATATATATATATATATATATATATATATATATATATATATATATATATATATATATATATATATATCAAAGAAAGAGAAAGACTATGAGAGAGAAGGGCTATGTAAGAGAGGAGGCGAGAGGTAAAGAAGCAATAAGTCGTCCGGGATGATCTACTACATATCATCCGCAGAAGGACGGAGAATGTACTGGTCAAATTTTTGCAAATATATTTAAATAATAAATGAATAATAAAAATAAATAAACTTCTGAAAACCCATATGTGTGCGTGTGTATGTGAAAAAAATTAAAAAATACAATTTAAAAAAATAGAAAATTCTTCAATTAATACTGAGAATAAATTAATCTATTAAACCTTCGGCTTATGTAAATTAAACGGAAAATCATATTGACTCAAATAACAACAAAAAAAACAGTGGAAGGAATTTAATAAAAACCAAAAAGAAGGAATGAGAAGAAAGCGAGAAAGATGTAGCTGAGAGAAAGAAAGGAAGATGGCTAACAATGTAAAAGAAAGAAAGAAAGAAAGAAAGAAAGAAGTTGAGAAAGTGAGAAAGATGACTAACAAAATAAAAAAGAAAGAAAGAAAGAAAGAAGAGAAAAATCAAAGACGTTAAGAAAGAAAGAAAGAAAGAAAGAAAGAAAGAAAGAAAGATGGCTAACAAAATAAAAGAAAGAAAGAAAGAAGTTGAGAAAGAGAGAAAGATGACTAACAAAATAAAAAAGAAAGAAAGAAAGATAGTTGACAAACAAAATAAAATAAAGAAAGAAAGAAGAGAAAAATCAAAGACGTTAAGAAAGAAAGAAAGAAAGAAAGAAAGATGGCTAACAAATAAAAGAAAGAAAGAAAGAAAGAAAAATTGCTAACAGAATAAAAGAAAGAAGTTGAGAAAGAAAGAATATAAGAAAGAAGGTGAGAAAAAAGAAAGAAAGAAAGAAAGAATGTAAGAAAGGTGAGAAAGAAAGTTTGCTAAGAAAGAAATAAAGCGAGAAAGAAAGATTGCTAATAGAATAAAAGACAGAACGCGATAAAGAATGAAAGAAAGATGTCTAGAGAAAAAAGAATGAAACTACAATACAAGAAACTTGTTTTTTAAAAAAGCGGGAAAAAGAAAAAGTTTCAGTAAATATTTATACTGATTATCTACCTTCAAATATTTTGTCATTCGTCTTCAAATAATGAATTTTCTTAAATCAACCGAAAAGAAAGAAAAAAAAAAGTCAAAAAGAAGTCAAATAATTGGGGATAATATAATAAAGAAAGACATCAGGCGAGAAAAATAAATCAAATCGCATCAAACATTGTCTCCCTACTTCGCCCCCCCCCCCAAAAAAATAATGTAGTCTAAAAAACATAATTATTGCCGCTATTGAAACAATGACAGTCAATCAGATAAAAGAAAACATGTAAAACAAGCAAAGAGAGAGAAGGACAAACAAATGTTTCGGATGATAAAATGGTCGGCAGCTGGAGATTTGCAATAGGTTGACCTTGGACAACAGTCGAAAAGCACTGGAATAAAATAATAAAAAAAAACACAATTTCATTTTTTTCATGTGATGTTGCAGAAGCTAATATGTTCGGCACTTCTGTACTTTTAATTACAAAAGCCGTTTTGCTTTGCGACTTAATTGGACTAAACTATTTAATGTTAGTACACGTGTCTTCATATTAAAGTTAAAAAAGAAAATTTGTATTTCCAATATGTGTTTTTTTACCTAGATTCGAAGCAGGACTTCACGCACTGCTTATAGGCTTCCGCCATTTTGAGATGCACCTAGAGAAACGTACCAGACGCTATTTGAATTTCGAGCAAGGTTGAGTCATAAGTGGTATCCTATATTCTGTACCAACTGTAATAACGTATATATTACCCTTATTTACTAATCTTACGGAAATTTAGGTACCTCAACAGAAAACGCGATAAGGTTTAAAAGAAAGAAAGAAAGAAAGAAAGAAAGAAAGAAGGAAAGAAAGAAAGAAAGAAAGAAAGAAAGAAAGGGTAACAAATGAAAGAAAGAAAGAAAGAAAGAAAGAATGGTAACAAATGAAAGAAAGAAAGAAAGAAAGAAAGAAAGAAAGAAAGAAAGAAAGAAAGAAAGAAAGAAAGAAAGAAAGAAAGAAAGAAAGAATGGGTAACAAATGAAAGAAAGAAAGAAAGAAAGAAAGAAAGAAAGAAAGAAAGAATGGTAACAAAAGAAAGAAAGAAAGAAAGAAAAAAAGAAAGAAAGAAAGAATGGGTAACAAATGAAAGAAAGAAAGAAAGAAAGAAAGAAAGAATGGTAACAAAAGAAAGAAAGAAAGAAAGAAATGGGTAACAAATGAAAGAAAGAAAGAAAGAAAGAAAGAAAAAGGTAAGGAAGATAGAAAGAAAACATGGGAGAAAGAAGGTGAGAAAGAAAGATTGCTAGCAATAAAAATAAAGATGGTGAGAAAGATGTGGCTCAGAGAAAGAAAGAAGCCTAACAAAATAAAACAAAGAAAGAAAGAAAGAAAGAAAAAAAAAGAAAGAAAGAGGGGAAAAATGAAAGAAAGAAAGAAGTTGAGAAAGAGAGAAGGAGAGAGAAATGGAAAATCTTTCTTGAAGTTTTTATTTTAGTTTTAATTTCAGGCTAATTTAAATTTAATATTTCGAATAAGCAAAATACTTTGCTGTATTTCAAAAACTAATTTTTGATTTTTTTTTTTTTTGCTAAAATAGCTGATTAGAGTTCATTTTTAGTTGTCTAAACGTAATTCGCTTTATTAAAAAAAAAAAAACTTCCAAAAATGAAATATACTTTTCTGAAACTTTATTTGCGGAATATTAGCTGATTTAAAACATAATTTATCTGATTTGAAATAAATATTATTTACTTTAATTTTAAAATATCGCCGAAATGCATTTTTGACATATTGACAGCCTGATGACGGATCTAATATTCTTATACGAAGACTTTATCTGTAAAACGTAATTGAAGAAAAATGACGTGAGTGCTTTTTTTATATTTTTAAGTACGCGGTAATTTTTAAAATTTAGAAAAATATTCTCCGTAATCTAATGTTTTATTGAATTTTAGATACTTTCTGGCTTTAACACATTAACTGCCAAAATTTTAATGCGTATTTTTGGCCCAGACACGTGTCTTAGGAGTTTATTTATTCCTTATGTTTAATTTCAGTAGTTACCATTGTCGTTTTTATAGAAACTAGAACATCAAATATATATATGTATAAAACATCAAAAAATAATATTGATTAGAAATAATAAAAAAATACTTTTCAAAATAGTCATTATTTTTCTACTCGCGAAATGTAAAATTTTAACAGAAAGTGTCATCTTACGACTAATAAAAACTTTAAAGGCTAAGTGTTGTAAAATATACCTCTGCAAATACAATGTATGTAAGCAATTCAATGTAAATACAAGGAATAACATGTAGTGAGTTTAATTTTAACAGATCCCCAAATGGGGCTCATGGCAGGTAATGGGTTAAATTTATTATAGTTATCGCTCTTATTTTCTGATAATGTAGTGTAAATCAGCACGTTTATACACATACAAAAAATTTTTAAATTCTTTTTAAAATATTGGCGTCTGATGATTTGTATTAAGCTTTTCCATTTATGATTAGTAAGTATAGTTTTCACTTAATAATAATATCATCTAAAAGGCTGAAATTAATGCATAATTTTAAAGGAATTAAACATTAAAAATATTTTCTAATTAAAATTTATAAAAATAAAAAACAAAAACAATAATAAAAATAAAAACGATTCTTGTAAAAATTCATTATTCACTGAAAAAAAATTTAAGACAATAGTGTCCTTATTATATCTTATAAAAGCAATTAAAAGCTTTTCTAATTGAATAATACATAGTTTTATTGCATTTTATTTAATTTTACGATTTAGAGCAGATTTTCGGTAAATGATGTTTCCGTTTGACAAAAACAAATTGATGATATAAATTCTTCTTTTAACTAATATAAATATGAAGAAGCTGGTATTTCTCGAAATTTCATAAAAATTAAATTAGTGAGGTGGGTAACAGATGTAAATTAAATTAATGGGTAACAGATGTAAATTAAATTAGTGGGGGGTAACAGATGTAAATTAAATTAGTGGGGGTAACAGATGTAAATTAAATTAATGGGTAACAGATGTAAATTAAATTAGTGGGGGGTAACAGATGTAAATTAAATTAGTGGGGGTAACAGATGTAAATTAAATTAGTGGGGGGTAACAGATGTAAATTAAATTAGTGGAGGTAACAGATGTAAATTAAATTAGTAGGGGGGTAACAGATGTAAATTAAATCAATGGGTAACAGATGTAAATTAAATTAGTGGGGTGTAACAGATGTAAATTAAATTAGTGGGGGTGTAACAGATGTAAAAAAAATATTTTTAACATCATTTTCTAAAAAATATAATTCAGAAACAATTTTATTAGTTTGTGAATAAGTCCTGAAAATTTCACTAAAATAATCCGACAATTATTTGATTTTTGCAAGAATTTCCAAAACAATGTGTTTTTTAACGCCAAAAAAGACGCTAAAATTTCCAATATTAATCTTTGGCCCACATGCTGATGCAAGAAAAAAAAGATTTTTAACCAAAATTTCGAACGTGCCAGATATGAAATATAATAAAAAATACTTTGGTCTCTCCTCTTAATATTAACATAAACATTTTGAGAATAAAACTTTGTTTTTATCAAGTTTGGGGCCTTCTTTAACAACGTTATGCTCTTTTTTAGAAAATTTTTGAGATACCTGCGGAAATTATTTATGAGTGAATGTTATATAACAAAAGATCCTGTGATACCTTTAACTGCATTCCAGCCAGTTAGCTCAATTAGGCGTTTGTCACGGTTTCGTGGCGAAACATATGAACAATTTAAATACGTTCATTATTAATATATTTTTTTATTTTATTCTATTTATTTAGTTGTTTGTTCTGTATAAATTAACTTCGCATAGAACAGGGCATAATAACAGCGAATTTCCTGTTTAATTAGTTCAAACAAAATTCTCTTGTTACTTGCGAAAACAAAAACTGTAATAATTAGACAAAAAATATTAAGTGCAAATATTTCTTTGAGAGTACGAAAGTTTGGCAAGCATAAACTGACATGCTCGCAATACGACGGCGTGCCAAAAGCACAGTTTTTCCTATGACACCGTTTTTTTTAACCACCTTCAATCATCAGTAATGTTTATTGCTTAAAAAACGATTATTTGAATTGGAATAAAATCTAAACATATGAAAGTAAATTTATACATTTTCTTTGATCTTGAGAATTTATTGGAATGTTTGTTAAAACATTGTTAAAACATTGTTAAAACATTGTTAAAACATTCTTTAATTTCCAACTAATTCAAACTAAAATGATAAATAATAAAGATTCCCTTATAGTCAGTTCACATATTTATTTATAATTTAGTGCCCTCTTCATCTACCGGTACCTTTCTAGATGATGAGTGCACTCGGGTCGGAGTCGCGATCCGTCTTTGACTCAAATTATGTGAGCGTCACAGATGCAGATGGGGAGCATCCATCGATGAGTTTGGTTTGCACCCTCTCTCCTGTCGTCGTAGTGCTGGCCGCTTTCCACGGCATGCAGCAATTAACGACATCATCAAAAGAGGTTTGGATGCAGCTGGGTTCCCTTTCCAAATCGAACCCGTAGGCCTCGGCCGTGGTGATGGAAAGCGGCCGGATGGCATTACCATCTTCCCTTTTAAAATGGGTATGTCGTTGATTTGGGATGCGACCAGTGCGGATACATTTCCGGTCGGTAATTTGATCAGGTCCGCTGTTGAGCCGGGGACGCAGAGATAAAAAAAAAATAGCTAAAAATTCTTCTCTTGCTGATATATTTTTTTTTTTTACTCCTGTGGCAGTGGAGACTTCAGGGGTTATTGGCCCTCGTTCGATGGCGTTCCTTCGGAGGATTGGCGCGATTGCGTCTCGATTAAGGAACGAGCCTCGCGAAACGGAGTGGCTCTTGCAGCGTGTCTCACTGGCGACGGTTCGAGGTAATGCTTTCTTCATCATAGCGGCTGGCAGAGGATAGAAAAAATTGTTTATAGTTACGTTGTTCTGGAATTGTCATCATTGGTCGACTGAACTTTGTTTCAATGACTTTTGTTTTGTTATTATTAGTTACTTTGTTCAATAAATATATTGTTTCCTTGATTTAGTAAATGTTTATAAATAAAAAAAAAATGTTCACTTGCATTATTCGGACTGTTATCCTCATCTTCACTGCCATATTCACAACGTTTCGGCCGTTGTACTCTCCGGCCTTCTTCAGATGATTGGAACCGAACCCTTTGTTTTGTCCAACGGGATACATTGTTCTAGTTCCACATACCATGCCTCTTCCGGGTGTCTTAGTTTATTTCCTTTTAACTCTTTTAACTCAACTCTCCAAGTTTTGGTTCACCACAGGTATTGAACGCACAACTATTTGGGTCTAGTCGCTGGATCTAACCAACGCCTGGGCCATGTTTCATTCGGGACAGTTTCACATTTATTTCTTTATAGATTGGTAAATGATAAATATTGCAGTTCTAATTGTATTAGTTTTTAGAATGAGGTCAGCATAAAAAATATTTTTGTAAATAAAAATTCTAATAAATAAAAGTGTTTAATATTTTTGTAGTAAATTCTCAAGAACTAAAAAAAATGTATATATTCATTTTGATCATGTGTTTATGTTTGTGGCTACGTTTGTCATTTTTGAGATCAACTGCCAATTTGACCAAATTTAACCGATTATATTTACTATTATGACAAGGGTACATAGTTGTGTTGTCTACATAGAATCCGGGTTGAGAACTGAAGATATCAGGAAGGCCGTTTCAGGAGATTTTTGTGACCTAGCATATGTGCTGATTCCTTAAGTTTACGAATTTTCCAATTGTGTTCCAATTGAGCCGACCAAGCATAGAAATATGAGCTCTGGTAAAAAATAATACAATGATAACAGCAAAAGTTGCAATATCAGCACTGGTAAAAAATGATTGCTGAAGACATTAGGTTTATAATACCCAGAAATTCATACACAGATGTCCTCAACGACACATAGCACAGTGGATAAAGGCGTTGGTTAGATCTAGTGAGTTCAATACCTGGCTAAGGCGGTGGAGAACTTTGAGAGGGGAAATAACAGGAGATAACTGTTAGACATGGCACGTGGATCTAGAACAGTCTACCCCAGTGAGTTCAGTTCGACATTCCAACCACGTGAAGAAGGCCGGAGCGTACAACGTTGTAATAAATATGGCGACAAAGATGAGAACAATAATAATAATCCGAATAATGTGTACATAATACCTCATCTCAGAAATATAGACAGATACAAAAAGATCTGTGAAAGTGAAAATCTATAAGAAGAAATCAATTTAAATTAAAAAAAAAAATCGTCCAGAAATACTATAAGCTTTCAACTTGTAAAAAAGATCAGTATGCCAAACCCGGTCAAATACCTTCAAAGTAACAGTCAGAGCTTCACCATTCTTATAGCTTGATAGACTCTTTTAGCCGTTAATAAGCAATTGACCTAGAGAAGCAAAAGCCATATTGCTTATCTGAAAGATGAACTTGCAAGATGAGATGCTTAACTAATTGTTGGAAAATCTCTTGAGATGCTTAACCAATTCAAAGTTGATTAGAGCGTCTAGTACTTGGCCAAAAAGAGATAGAAAGCTGATAGGTAAAAGAATCAAATGGTTTGCAAGATTTCTTAAAAACTGGAACTACAGAAGAGGATTTTTCACCAAGAAGGAAAGCAAGCAGCAGCAAGGCATTTATTGTAGAATTAAGATAATATACAGACCAGTTCAGGATATCATGCACAGAGTTATATGCATATCACTCAATAGAGTCTCAGTTCTAAGTGGAAAGTCAGGCAAAGATACTCCAGATGAGTCAAGAGTAGAATTTGAAGAGAATTTATGAGCAAAACATTGAACTTTATTCATAGATGTTAACACCTCAAATTAAGTAAAGAGAGGAGGAATAGAAGATTTACCCTTTAACAGACTATTACAGAGCTGCCAGTGGACATGAGAACCTAACGTTTCAGGCTACATGTTAACAATTATTATGAGCAGACACTAAGAGGTCATAAGAGTTGATCTAGAGAATCGAAAGCCATATTGCTTATCTGAAAGATAATCCTGCGAGGTGAGATGCTCAACCAATTCAGAGCTAATTAGAGCTTCTAGTACGTTGCCAGCAAGCGGTAGAAGGCTAGTAAACAGTTAGTTAGAAAGATCAGATGGTTCAACTGAGTTCTTATAGACTGGAACTACAGAAGAGGATTTCAAACAAACAGGAAAGCAAGCAGCAGCAAGGCATTTATGGTAGAGTTTAGAGGGAACAGGGACCAGTTCAAGAACACATCTTTAGGACTATTGCAGGGATGCCATCAAATCCACGGGCTTTGGAATGGTCCAATTTAGAGATGATAGCAGAAACCATGGGCGAAGTTATATCCAATACAGACTCAATTCTAAATGGAGAGTCGGGGAAAGGGGGAACTTCCACTCAGACAGTTTCTTCCCCAGAACTGTTACATTCTGGAACTGGTTCCCGAGAGGGTGTTTCCTCGATCATTAAGATCTTAACTACTTCAAGTCTAGGATCAACCGCTATCAATTCTACATATCGTCATAATATGCACGTCGTACTTCCTCCCTTTTCGCCCTCACAAGAATCTCAGTAACCCATTATCTTGGGTGATTTGGGGCCTTGTATTGGATGAACAATGATTAAAAAAGCATAAATACATGGATATTTTTAATGGTTACTCATATTTAAGTAGACTCACCGATTACTTATTAACCAGTATGTTTATTTATTTTCGCCTACCGGCCTGAATGTTCGAGAAACCTTATTACAGAAAAATATGCGCACTACGACAGGATTCGAACCTGCGACCGCCTGGGCAAAGAGAACTGTCCTTAGATTCGACGTGCTTTGACCGACTCAGCCACGAAGAACACTTACCGATCAAGCAAGTCTAAATAGTGTCATTAAGCGAAATTCTTCTCGTCATGGATTTCACGAAATTTTTCATATGTGCAGTTTCATATCCAAATGTAATCAAAGCAATTTTCTTAAGAAGTAATGGATTTTTATTTATTAATCTGACAGATTTTATCACTTTAAAAGCTATTTTTAGTGTATGTGAGTAGACGCTCCCGTTTATTTATTAAACTATATTTGTTTATTTTTCTCTACCGTCCTGAATTTCGAATATGCAATAACATTCGTCAACCTCTGTCTCTATGTGACCTGTTCTTTTATTATCCTCTCTGTCTCTCTAATTCTTCTTAACCCCCTTGGATCTTAGTGGCTTTTTTGCTATGCTTCGGTTGAAATGATTTTCAAAAAATAGATATAGACAATGAGCTTGATAGATAGATAGATAGATAGATAGATAGATAGATAGATAGATAGATAGATAGATAGATAGAAAATGAACAGACTGTGAGAGATAAAAATACATAGATAGACAGGGAGAGATTGATAGATATGAACAGACTGAGATAGATAGATAGATAGATAGATAGATAGATAGATAGATAGATAGATAGATAGATAGATAGATAGATAGATATGAACAGACTGTGATAGATAGATAGATAGATAGATAGATAGATAGATAGATAGAAAGATAGATAGATATGAACAGACTATGAGAGATGAAAATAGATAGATAGATAGATAGATAGATAGATAGATATGAACAGACTATGAGAGATGAAAATAAATAGATAGATAGATAGATAGATAGATATGAACAGACCGTGAGAGATAAAAATAGATAGATCGATAGATAGATAGATAGATAGATAGATAGATAGATAGATATGAACAGACTATGAGAGATGAAAATAGATAGATAGATAGATAGATAGATAGATAGATAGATATGAACAGACTATGAGAGATGAAAATAAATAGATAGATAGATAGATAGATAGATAGATAGATAGATAGATAGATATGAACAGACCGTGAGAGATAAAAATAGATAGATAGATAGATAGATAGATAGATAGATAGATAGATAGATAGATATGAACAGACTATGAGAGATGAAAATAGATAGATAGATAGATAGATAGATAGATAGATAGATAGATAGATATGAACAGACCGTGAGAGATAAAAATAGATAGATAGATAGATAGATAGATAGATAGATAGATAGATAGATAGATAGATAGATAGATATGAACAGACTATGAGAGATGAAAATAGATAGATAGATAGATAGATATGAACAGACTATGAGAGATGAAAATAGATAGATAGATAGATAGATATGAACAGACCGTGAGAGATAAAAATAGATAGATAGATAGATAGATAGATAGATAGATAGATAGATATGAACAGACTATGAGAGATGAAAATAGATAGATAGATAGATAGATAGATATGAACAGACTATGAGAGATGAAAATAAATAGATAGATAGATAGATACATAGATATGAACAGACCGTGAGAGATAAAAATAGATAGATAGATAGATAGATATGAACAGACTATGAGAGATGAAAATAGATAGATAGATAGATAGATAGATAGATATGAACAGACTATGAGAGATGAAAATAGATAGATAGATAGATAGATAGATAGATAGATAGATAGATAGATAGATATGAACAGACTATGAGAGATGAAAATAGATAGATAGATAGATAGATAGATAGATAGATAGATAGATAGATAGATAGATATGAACAGACCGTGAGAGATAAAAATAGATTGATAGATAGATAGATAGATAGATAGATAGATAGATATGAACAGACTATGAGAGATGAAAATAGATAGATAGATAGATAGATAGATAGATAGATAGATAGATAGATAGATATGAACAGACTATGAGAGATGAAAATAGATAGATAGATAGATAGATAGATAGATAGATATGTACAGACCGTGAGAGATAAAAATAGATAGATAGATAGATAGATAGATAGATAGATAGATATGAACAGACTATGAGAGATGAAAATAGATAGATAGATAGATAGATAGATAGATATGAACAGACCGTGAGAGATAAAAATAGATAGATAGATAGATAGATAGATAGATAGATATGAACAGACCGTGAGAGATAAAAATAGATAGATAGATAGATAGATAGATAGATAGATAGATAGATAGATAGATATGAACAGACCGTGAGAGATAAAAATAGATAGATAGATAGATAGATAGATAGATAGATAGATAGATAGATAGATAGATGTCGTTTGATTAATAGGGAAAAATAAATAAAAAATGACTCTACTTGGATAAAGAATAAAGCTTCCCCTTGGAAAGTGAGATGCACTGACTGCTTTCGATTTCCCTACCTGACATATTTCCCAATTAATTCTCTGCCCGTCACATTTGGCATGCGCGTATGTAATGCGTACGAGGGTCGTTCAGAAAGTTCTAAGCCTCACCCAGAAAGAGTTCGAGAATAAGACAGTTTTTCAATATTATTCAATATAGTCCCCCTTGACATCATTGGACTTGGTACAACGATGCTTAATCATTGAAATCCCATCACGGAAGAAGGCGGTGTTCTGGTCCTCCAAAAACTCCTACACGGCACGTTTGATCTTGTCATTTTTTTTTTCAAAATGGCGAACACGCAGGTGAGTTGAAGAAACGGGGAAGAAGTCAGATGGAGCTAAATCTGGTGAGTAAGGGGGATGAGGTAGTAATTCAAAGACACGCTGGGTTGATTACCTTCCTTCAGCTTCCCTTTGCGCTTCGACATGATTGATTCCTTCAGTTGTCTTAATTCTGATACAAAGTAACTGTCCATTAATAGTTGTTCCCTTTTTCACGTAGTCTATAATGATTACGACTTCAGAACCCACCACCATCAAAAAACAGACGCTGCCTGCTTGAACTACTCAGGATGTGAAACCAGAGTTTCCGCTGCTTACTTTGAACCTTTGATTCAGGTTAGAATTGGTGAACCTAGGCTTCATCTTGAGTTATGGTGGAAATTCTCAGGGTCAGCCTGGAAGCGTATCAGAATTGTCCTGGAAATGTCAACCCTATTAAGCTTCTGCTCTGGTGCCACCATTCTTTGGGCCCCATCATTCCCAAGATCTCAGTTAAAACAGTACATCGCAATATTGAAATTTTGGATTCCCAAGTTTTCATTACTGCGATTGTTTTTGGATTCCGTCATATTGGTTTCTACTGATAAAAACTATTAAAGGGACACAACTCTCTAACTTTCAATAGCTCATGTTCAAATGAAAAAAATTACTCTCCTCAAATTAGTGTTTCAAAATAAAATTGTCCATGTCTTCAACTTTATTCCTAGATGCCGTATCTCAACATATCATATCATTTTGCAATCAGGCCCACTTTTTCGGTCTGGATCCAGACCCACTATCCCAAAATTTTGGATTCCCAAGTTTTCATTACTGCGGTTGTTTTTGGTGATTTTTTATGTTATTCTTTGCGACGAATTATTTTGTACGATAATAATTTTTATAACTTGGAAATAAATATGGGAATAATTGAAATTAATTGCAAAATCCAGCGAAAGTCATCTATGAAATAAAAATAATTGTTTGTACGGAAAGTAAGGACCTATTTACATCAAATTGTATTTAAATTAAGTGGCAACAGAAGAATCATCGTTGAACTTTTAAAAGGTAAGCTTAAATATCAATGCAGCGATCAATTTTGAGTTCTTCATTAGTTTATTCCACGCAAAAAGAAATCTCCGCCAACAAGAGGACCAGATTGCAATCAAAAGAGCCAAGGCTACAGCGAGGAAAAGAAATTCCCGTGCAAATAAAAACCCAGATCAAACGACAGCCAGGAGAGCTTCCAATACTGAGAATATGCAAAGACTTAGGGACTCTCAAACTCCTGAACAAGCCGAAGGCCCGATCAAAAGCCTCCCGCAGGAGCTAGCTTAGTTGCCTTGCGATAGGGCATAGGACGGCTTTTAAGCTAGTCCTAGAATATAGCAGTCCTTTAAAATATGGTCCTCCTGAAAATATGTGACTTTGGCGCCAGTAAAAAAAAAAAAAAAAAAAAATGATTTTACAGTAAGAAAATATCAAATTGGAAAATCTGAAAATTTAAAAGCTGTGAAGTCTTGGATATCATCAGCGTACCAAAGCTCGCATTTAGCACCATGACCTGACACGAATCAAACCTAATGCCACAGACACACACGTGTATATATATATATATATATATATATATATATATATATATATATATATATATATATATATATATATTATGAAATGGACAAAGTCCGACAATTATTTTAAGACATTTATTTTTTATGCTTAATCGTTCTTTTTATAGATACAAATATTTAAGTAAATGCTCTGTTTATAATAAACAGTATTAACAACATTTACCGGTCTGAATGTCCGAGAAATTTTCATAGAAAATATGCGTCCTAAAATAAGTGTCGGACTTTGTCCATTTCATAATGTGTGACGTCATTGGTTTACATTTGGATACGCATCGAGCGGATACGCATTGAGCAGATATGAATGTATGAGAGAAAATCATGGAGAATTGTGGTTTAAAACAGTAAAATCGACTTTTCTAAATGAAACGCTCCTCTGTGGCTCAATCGGTAAAAGCACGTCAGGCTATATGACGGTTCTGTATTGGGTACAGGTTCGATTCCTGTCGAAGGACGCATATTTTCTATGAAAATCTCTCGGACATTCAGGCCGGTAAATGTTGTTAATACTGTTTATCATAAGCAAAGCATTTACTTAAATATTTGTATCTATAAAAAGAACGTATAAGCACATAAAAAAATGTCTCTCTCTCTCTCTCTATATATATATATATATAACTCTCTTCTGGTCACATGCTTTCCAGCCAACTTTAATCTTCAAAAATCTAAATGCAATGTCAATCGTTAGCTGATTATACTTATATTGTTCTTGCCCTTTAATGATGTTTCTGTTTTCGAATTCTTTCACACCCAGTAAGCACCTCGTGTCTTAGCGGCTTTATTGCCTTGCTTGGGGGTAAATCCGATTAAACCAAAATAATGGCTCGTAACCCTATATGGATTTCCTCTTGGAAATACAGGCTACTGTAAGCTCGAGCTTCTGCAATATGAAATATGTTTTAGCTGTAAATTACCCGCAAAGGGTTTGATAAACCGTATAAAAGATAAACTGAACGCTAATATATATATATATGTTAAAATAAATTCAAATTGATTATGACATAGTTACATTCTGCATTTACGCTTCAACCGTCGGAACAATATTAATTATAATATGAAGAAGACTAAAATGAATTATGTCTATAAATTAATTTATCAGTTTAATTTTAATTTTTAAATTGTTTGTGGTGTTTATAAATTGTATTTCCATTTCAGCCGAGAGAATAAGAAAGATTTCTGAAAATATTCCCGAGTGCACCAATCGCAAAAGTGACAACTTCAGCTGCTGCTTGGTACACTTCTCCCTCTGCCAGAACTTCGTACCACAGTATTTTCCCTGTCAGATCTTGGTACCTCAGTGTTTCCCTTCCAGGTCTTGGTACCGCTGTATTTTTCCTTCTTGGTCTTGGTACCCCTGTATTTTCCCTGACAGGTCTTGGTACCTCAGTATTTTCCTTGCCAGATCTTGGTACCTCAGTATTTTCCCTGCCAGGTCTTGGTACCTCAGTATTTTCCTTACCAGATCTTGGTACCTCAGTATTTCCCTTTCAAGTCTTGGTACCCCTGTATTTTCCCTTCCTGGTCTTGGTACCTCTGTATTTTCCCTACTAGGTCTTGGTACATCAGTATTTACCCTGCCTGGTCTTGGTACCTCTATATTTTCTGCCTTCACGACGTTCTTATCTCAAGGTACCTCAGTATCTATCAGGGTCCATTCATGACTGCTACTGTGCACAAGTGTGATATCAGGGCGATTGCTCTCCAATCGCTTATTATTATCATTATTATTATTATTATTATTATAAACTCTTGACCTAAATGAGTTTTCACACAAGTAGTACCTGGTAGATTTCATTGGATATTTATATGAGAACAAGACCCATTAGCCCATCACCCTACCCCCCCACTCAATAGTCTAGCTGATTTTAATAATGCTACTGGCGAAATGGATGCGCGGGTGTAACGAAACACGACCGGGAATCGAACTCTGCTCTCTGATTTTCTTTTTGTTCCGAGCCGTTATCCATCACACCATTCACACATCGAAGCTTACAGCACCTGGTATTATCAGGAGTCGACCATCTGGGTATTGATCAGTCAACAGCGTTAAGTTCAGTGATCGTCTCGAATGAAGAAATCGTATAGTAGAGATCGAATTCCAGTTATGTTTAGCTACATTCAATGCACAAAATATGGATACCCTTTGGAATGGTACGAATATCTATCTTCTCCCCTCCCTTAAATAATGGGAGAAAATGTGCTCTTCTGCGTTGGTTGGCAATCAGTCTAGGAGAAAAGTAACTCTGAATTCCAAACCGTATGTACACCTGGAAAAGCAAATATTAATTTTTCATATTAATTTTAATATTTATATTGTTGGAATATTAATCAGTCGATTGTCTAATTTCTTTTCGATTCTTATCGGAATTTTAATTCTTCTAAACTACTTGCAAGGTTTTGGTTTGTTCTAAGCCCACAAGTAAGGATTGGCATGACTTTTCATCTTGCATAATTCTCTCATTTCTTTTGCAAGTTACAGATACGAAGATTTTCATTTTCTTTCAGTTTTAATCTGTGGTCCGTTGGAAGAGCGACAGTTTCCATCCTTTTGTTCCCGCTGAATACGACTACTTCAGCTTGAACCGGTAGTCGTAATAGGAGAAATTATCGTAGTCGAAGTAAAAGTAGGCGAAGCAGTCATAGTAGAACTTTTTTTTTTATTATTCTTTTCCTTCTTTTATTATTCTTCATACATTTTGACGTTAGATTTGCTTGTGCCTATCACAAACGCCTGCGTCTGGACCCCCGCGGGATCGCTAGCCACTCCAGCGCGTCTGATTCACGCATGCGTGAGCGACTTGATCATATCACTGAACCTGCAGAGACCAAGTGAAATTGCTTGAAAAGACGCGTTCTCTCGTTAACGACGCCGATCAAGAAATGAACGCTTCTGAACAACGAACCGTAAGTGCTTTGTGCGACTTTTGTGGCCCGGGCTTGGGGCTAAAAGGCTTTCTCCGCGTTGTAACGTTCGTGGATCCTTTGCGGTGTTTTCTATTTTGACTACGGCGAGCACGAAGGAGCGTGCAAGCGAAAATAGCGTGGGGGGGGGGGGCGGGTAAGGCTGAGATAAATCGACTTTCTCACCCGGCTATTTGTGGCTATAAGTTAACATGGGCTTCTGTGCGGGTGTACTTGCCTCGGTGTAAGAGTTTGCCTAATTTTTTAGCTTTGTTTTCTTTACATTAATCTAATATCGACAAATCAAGGCAGATCGATATATAGTAACAAGGGAGGACAAAAATGAATATTACCAGATAAATGATGATTAAGATCAATCTTTATACTTTGTATTATCCCTTTCTCTTTCTTATGTATCTATCTATCTATCTATCTATATATATATATATATATATATATATATATATATATATATATATATATATATATATATATATATAATTAATAAACAATAAAATCCAAAATCACCTCATATGGGGAATAGCCTATTTCGGCAGCCGAAAATAACAGTCGTCTGTCTTATCAACCCTGGTGTGGACTGATTTTGTGTCAGAAATCGAAGTTTAATTTTAATTTTAAATTTAAATTTAAATTTCATTTAAATTTTTATTTCCTTATTTGAAGAAAAATATTCACTAATTAAGGTATTAATTCTTAATAAATTACCTTTTATTCGGTTATAAAAACAAGTTATGTTTTTTCTGATGCTGAGTTGTCTGTGTCCTGAGTTGCCCCGTCACTCAAATAGTGGTGCTGAGTTGGCGGTGTTGTGTTGTCTCTTCCCGTTTGAACACCCGACAAAACGTTTAGCAAGTGGCAATTCAAATTTTCATGATTAGTCAAGTATTTTAGAAAATACCTTTGTCAAGTAACTGCAAGGAGTTTCTGGTTTTAGTCATAATATTGGCCAAAAAGCCCGTTCGCTTATTCAAATGAAAATTTACTTAAACCGTACGAACTTTTTGGCCAAACCAGTATTTGGGTGAATTACAAGCCTTTGTCTATGGCCGTAAAGTGAGGATTGTCTGTAATAAATGTGGTCGAAACGTATACAAATATCACAGAAACCTTGTTCATTGCTTGGAATATGAAAATATATATAAGATTCGATAGCGTTACTTTCAAGAAACTTTATAAATGTATTGTATTGTAGTATATATATATATATATATATATATATATATATATATATATATATATATATATATATATATATATCAAGTATGTGGTGCAGTTCAATTTACATGACATGAATCATTCATGCAAAAAACATATATTGAAGTTAATGATATAAATGGCGAGAATACATCTTCGCAAACAAATTTAATAAATAACATTAACCTCGAACCTGTAGATGAATGTTATGATCCCTGTTTATAAATTCCAGTTGCATACGATTTTTTTAAATTTTTTACAAGCTTTCATCTGTGCATACAGACATCATCAGATATGAAAATATATTTGTTTTTTACATCCAGGTAATAACAAGACAACGAAAGAATAGATGTAATCCGAAATATGTTTTTAGAAATGTGTTATTGTTAATTGTAAGAAATTTTGGAGCGTGCGGTCGCAACGCTGAGGTTGATTTTTTAAATTTTAAGATTGTGCGTTTTTGTACTAATATGGTAATAGGGGAATTCTTTTGTGCTGGTAGGTTTTTCAGTCAATGTGGCATGAACTAAATTGTTCAATAAATAGAGGAATGTCACAGTTATTATCCGAAAGTTGCACGTCGGATCAGTTATTTTAATATCAAGTATGTGGTGCAGTTCAATTTACATTACATAAATCATTCATACAAAAAACAGACATTGAAGTTAATGATATAAATGGCGAAGATGTATTCTCGCCATTTATATCATTAACTTCAATATCTGTGTTTTGCATGAATGATTCATGTAATATATATATATATATATATATATATATATATATATATATATATATATATATATATATATATATATCATATATATATATATATATATATACTAATTAAGGATTTCAGCCTTAATAAATTACTTTTATTCGTTTATTAAAAAAATATTTTTCTGGTGCTGAGTTGCCTCGGTCCAGAGTTGTCCCGGCCTTAATCGATGGTGTTGAGTTGGCGGTGTTGAGTTGTCCTGCGCCCAAAGGTATTTTAAGGCTAACAGAATGCTTGTCCAATAACGTGCTCAGTAGAAAGCAAGAGTGACAATAATCTATAAATTACTTAGAAAATATTCGAACGATTTATTTCATCAACCAACTCCAGAGTTTAACATAACAATGCTTATTATACTCAAAGGGTTCAATAAATAGATTTTTCGAACCATTTGACCTTGTCCTTTGGACATTTCCTCTATCTATTTTATAGATAGATAGACAGACTGAGAGAAGTACATATACAGACATTATTTAATGAGGAAAAATCTTGTTAAATTCTACTGACAAAGCCTGTCTGTTGAATATGCTACTGTATTTCTCCAATTTTTGAAGTTGAACAGAGACGTCAAAAATGTGATTAAACTGTCCAATATTCATATTTTTATTCTGTACTTGTTCAAAAACTTTCGACAGTCAGTCAATATAAAAAACTGGTAATATATTCCGAGTAGGGAAACATAATTTGAATATTTAATTTTATATATATTTTCCTCTTAATGCTCTATCACTTGATACTGAGCACTTTAATTACAAAGACTGCTTACCGTAAAAGCGTTATCACCCAGAAATACTATATTTTCCTCTTAATGCTCTATCACTTGATACTGAGCACTTTAATTACAAAGACTGCTTACCCTAAAAGCGTTATCACCCAGAAATACTCTGTTCCACCATTTTTCCATTAAAACAATAGTGATAAAAAGCTGAATGTAATTAGCTAAGATGAACATATAGACATTAAAATTTACATTTAAAATCGAGCGTCCCTGTATCTTTAACGTTTCGATGTAAACTGCAACCAGTTTTTGTTCTATTTTCTTCATATCCGCAAAACATTATTTTCGTGAACACGAAAAGGTAATTTCGAAGGAATTCACGGATTTTTAACCCGTTTTTGTTTTTCGTTGTATAAAAGTGTCTCCATTAAATGCAACGTTTCTATTAACAATCAATAATGTCGGATTAAACATCCACTAAATTTTTAGAATTTACTTTGTTTGCGTTTCGGATACGAAACTTCGTACAGACACATACATACATACATACATATATATATATATATATATATATATATATATATATATATATATATATATATATATATATATAAAGGTGGACATTGAAGTCAACAACGTGAGGCGACAGTCTGTTTCCCGCTAAACGCAATCGTCATGGCATGAATAGAATACGGAGGTAATGTGAGTGGCATGGCGGGTCCTGACCGTGAATGTTTGACTTGGCAGGGAATATTACTGTTGTAACATAGGAAAGGTTACTGAATAGAATAATTACACGAAGGTTGGTAATGAACGATAATACTTAGGACACGAACAACGCATATAAGATTCGCCAGCGGCGCGTAGAAGAAGTAGTCAACTGCTAGAAGTGAATCAAATGAATTCCACAATGAATCTCCAACTGCAGGATATCTACCAACCTCTCCACGCGGTCAGATGCGGCACAAGGCTGAATTTAATGTGGGGTAATTGAGCCCGTAAACTCGGATAAAAATTCCACATAGACCCCGTATAAAACGGGGTCGGGTAGCTGTTTCCCGAGATGAGACTCTGCCCTTCGATATAGCCTCGTCTGTGGATCTTCTCTGCCCGGAGACAGAGAGTTTGACCAGCACAGCTGGAAACGAATTTCCAACTGCAGGATATCTACCAACTGTCCCACGCGGTCAGTTGTAGGAAAAATCCGAATTCAGTGTGGGGTATCCGAGCCCGTAGACTCGGCCCAAAATTCCTCGTAGCCCCCGTATAAAACGTGTTCGGGTTACTGTTTCCCGAGACGAGACTCTTCCCTTCGACTCAGCCTCGTCTGAGTATCCTCTTTGCCCGGAGGCAGAGAGTTTGCCCAGCACAGCTGGAGACGAATCTCCAACTGCAGACCAACATACAGTATTTACTACTGTACTTATGTGCATGCGGACATACCCATTATCGTCCGTAGGTATGCTACAACAATTACTAAAACGTCGACAAAATGCACCAAGAACTGCAATTTTTGCATTCAACATTGGCCAATCAAATAAAGGTTAATTTTTCCCCAAATATGACATTTTTACTGATCGAACTGATCGGATTAAAAGTACCATACATGTTTCCTTTCCCTTTCAAGCTACTCCTGTTAATACCAATATCATATGGAACCTAATATGACTCATGAAACATAGAGGCATTTATTACAAACGAACCAGATTGCTTTAATAAGCTGAGATGCGCGCAACAGAATAAAAATTTTATTCATCGGGTTGTATTTGGGTGGAATTGTTTTAGAATACAGTAATAGACTAAAATAAATGTTGGGTGTCACTCTTAGTTCATTAAATTGTTCCAGTAACAGTCGCAGGTGGTACCGAATATAATGAAACTGACAGAGGCAGCGTGGGTGTGTTACGGTGATCTTCAGATGTTTCTTTGCCCCACATCTCTTTTTAGCATTTAGGCTCCGAAGAATTAATTGACGAGTGCTCGAACACCAAAAGGTCCGCCCCCTTAGGCAGTACGTCTTCGTGTGGAAGGACTAGGTTCAATCCATCTAAGGCGATAAATGCTTACCAACCCAGAATAACGATGTAAATATTTAACAGTCCCCCACCACGAGGGATGTATGTGGCACAAGGCCGAGCTTACCGTGGGTTTTCCGAGCCCGTAGGCTCGGCCAAAAATATTCCCGTAGAACCCGACTAAGCAGGTCCAGGCCTGTCTACCTCCCTCTCCGGACGAAACTGTGCCCTTCGGCAAAGCGTCATCCGGGTTCCTCTCTGCTCAAGGCAGAGAGTTCGACAGTAACGAACGGGCTATAGCAATGCTCCCCAAACAGAATAACGATGTTCGAACGGATTTTAATTTGATCTCAGTTATCTCCTATTTCTATAAACAAAAATATAAATGTGAGTACAAACTGTATTAACGGAATCCATCGACTTGGATGTTGGATCCTAAGGTAAAATGGTCGGCTCGCTGTACCGCCCCAAATAAGTACCTGATTTCTCGTACTATCCGCTACATTTATAAGAGCCAGATTAGTTCGAAAATAGAGTACTGTTGTCATATTTGGCCAGGAGATGCCCAGTCCTCACTTTCCGTTCTTGATAGAGTTCAAAAGCGTCTCTGAGTCCTGGTGAAATAAGAATTATTTCCCTCACTCCAACCTCTGTCTCTCTCAAAGACAGAACGTAACGTGTCTCTCGCTGCTTTATCGTCACTTTCCAGTCTTGATAGAGTTCAAAAGCTCCTTTGAGTCCTTTTTGGAGAAGAATTATTTCCCACGCTCCAACCTCTCTCTCTCTCTCTCTCTCTCCCTCCTCTCTCTCTCTCTCTCTCTCTCTCTCTCTCTCTCTCTCTCTCTCTCTCTCTCTCTCTCTCAAAGACGTGACGTAACGAGTATATCACTGCTTTATCGCTACTACCATAGAAAATGTTCGGATAAACTATATTTTCTTGGTTTAAACTCGGGAGATGCCCAGTCGCCACTTCCCAGTTTTGATAGAGTTCAAAAGCGTCTCTGAGTCCTGGTGAAAGAAGAATTATTTTCCACGCTCCAACTTCTCATAGGTGGGATGTGGCTCTGTCGCTACTTCCATGAAAAGTGCTCGGACGAACTACATTCCCTCGTCCCGCCAGATTTAATCATCCCAACTAGGACCCGTCATGTCACTTACATTGATACAAACCACCCACAAACCACATTCCCTCTGTATTTCATCTGTGAGAAGTAAGTTTCAACAGCTTCTTCCCGCGAATCACTGCTCTATGGAACTGACTCGCAAGAGGATGTTCCCTTGATCATTGCAATCTTAACCGATTCAAGATCATTGAAAAAGGACATATGCAAATGGAAACAGAATGAACCAATCACTCAGGTCGAAGTTTAAGTGTTCAACCGATGGCAGAATACAAACAGGAGAATATTGCGAGATGATTTGGGAATGAGAAAAATGTCGCTCGCTAATTCCTGGATCAAGAAAATCACTAAAAATTTAAGGAATCCGCTTATCGACTTATCCGCCTGTGATATTTGGCAACTTCCAAATTTGAAAAATAGCCTCAAAGATTTTCTGACTTCCCTAACATCCAGCAATATACGACAACGTTACTGAAGGTTATTCCAGAAAAGGAGTTCCAAAAATGTTTCCGGCAATGGTAATACCGTCTCATGAAGCGTAGACCTTCACAAGGGGTGTAATTTGAAGGTGACAGCAGAGAATATTGGTCAGGTAAGCAAACTTTGGTTTCACAGGACCATACCAGAATTTGAACAATTACCAGTGCCGGACCTACATTGTGGGGGCCTGAAGATTGAACAGATTTGGGAGCCCATCGTAACTAGTAACCATAGATTCAATGATCCAACTGCCAAAATGTTGGTTGGCGAACTCAGTGAGGATTTCGGCCGCTGCAAGCCCCTAAGAAATTTTTTAAATCTAATCATTTACAGAATTTTGAGGTGATATGAAATGGGTATTAGAGTGTATCCTAAAGCCAACATTAGTAACTTCAACTCATTAGCTTGTGATTCTATCAATAAAATGGCCTTCTTATAACAAACACCTTGATTTTGTTGAAAAATTCACTCATTAAAAACATTGCTTCCAGGGCTCCTCTGGGGTTAGGGTCCCTGAAGTTTAACCTTCATTAGTTTCATAATAGATCCGCCACTGACTGTTACCTATCATGTATGGACACTCGGAAATTATACACACAGAGAACAAGCACGCAAAGCGTAAACATACACATAAGTCTTTACGTGCACACATATCGGGTGTAACAGAAAAATTGTCCGAATCGTATAACAGCAAAAACTGTTCAATTGTTAGATTAAGCTTTGAACCGTTGTATCTTACAAATGATTAAAGATATCTTACTGGAATTCTCCGAGGTTTTCATAGCACTTTCGGACTCTAGTTTGAACAACATGAATGCATTTATCTCTAAGTTGAAATGATGATCCCTCTTGCTGTTGTGACCTCCTGATCCAGTTTTCCTTACTATTGTTCCCTCTTTTTAAAACCTATTCACCGATCTCATGGTGGTTCTTGAATGGATTTTGAAGATTCAAGCCAGAGTATGAATGTTGGTACCATTGCTGAAGGCCTGAATGATCTTTTTCGTATTATCATTGCTTAGTTGGGAAGACATAGTGGGGCTGACAAAATACGATTTTAACTTGTTTTTTTTTTCTAGCTGAATAATTCAAAGGGTTTTTCAGGGATTCTTATGACAAATGATGTCAGGATGATTAAATGTCTTATCTGAAAACCTGGAAAAAAGAAACTCAATTAGATTCGTATTTTTTTATATATTAAACATTTTATGGGATGGACAATTATTCCATGCTGTTACACTATTTGCACAATTTTACTGTTACATCCGGAATATATATATATATATATATATATATATATATATATATATATATATATATATTTATATATAAAAGTGAACATTGAAGTCAACACTTAGAGGCGAGACTCTGTTTTATGCTAGACGAAATCGTCAGGCCACGAGTGCTGCTATTTTTCTCGGCTATTTATATATACGGGCCAGTGATGCCTTGTGGGTAGTCTATTTTGGCGGTTATTTTACCGGAAGTCGTTTATTTGTTTATTTATTTATTTGAGTTAAATTATTTTGCTTGTCATAATTTATTTTTATTTATTTATTTATTTAATTTTTATTTCTTATCTCACATATATTTTTTTTTTATCCGTGTTTTTATTAACGTAGTAAAAATATGTTTCTATCGCTTATTTAATTGTTTTGTTTTGGTTTGGGAAGATAAAGCTATTTATTCAATTTTGGGGTTGATTGTTGTAGTTTATTCTAACTATTATTTTGGCGGGAGCAGTCTTACGATAAATGATGCCATGATGGCTAAATATCTGAAAACCTGGTAAATAGAAACTCAATTAGTTTAGTTTTTTTTTTTTAGATATTAAACATTTTGTGGGATGGACAATTATCCGATGCTGTTACACGATTTGGACACTTTTACTGTTACATCTGGTGCATAAACACACAGATACGCACGTATATATAATGGTTCCAAACGTATCTACCATTCTTCTGTTATGCGCCATGTCCTTTCGAGATGTAGGTAATCATGACTCTTCACAAGTTTCTGTTTTTGTTGCTCTTAGTAACTTTTACCCTTAAACATTCATTTTTCTTTTCCATCCACACAAACTTGACTTTCTTGCCACGGTTATGCCCTGTGGGTGTTAAGTTCTCCAAGTCCTCTTTAGTCATTACATGTACCAGGAATTTTCAACTGCTTCTTTCTGATTGTAAACAAAGGTTTACTTGTACTGCCTCTTTGCTTTATTAACGACTTACACGCGTAGCAACTCCCGGACTTACGACTAGCAGTAAAATATCCTAAAATAAAAAGAAATTCGAATAGATATATAGCCACTCCTCCATTAACGACTTACACGCGTAGCAACTCCCGGACTTACGACTAGCATGTAAAATATCCTAAAATGAAAAGAAATTCGAATAGATATATAGCCACTCCTCCATTAACGACTTACACGCATAGCAACTCCCGGACTTACGACTAGCAGTAAAATATCCTAAAATAAAAAGAAATTCGAATAGATATATAGCCACTCCTCCATTAACGACTTACACGCGTAGCAACTCCCGGACTTACGACTAGCATGTAAAATATCCTAAAATGAAAAGAAATTCGAATAGATATATAGCCACTCCTCCATTAACGACTTACACGCATAGCAACTCCCGGACTTACGACTAGCATGTAAAATATCCTAAAAAAAAAAAAAATTCGAATAGATATATAGCCACTCCTCCATTAACGACTTACACGCGTAGCAACTCCCGGACTTACGACTAGCATGTAAAATATCCTAAAATGAAAAGAAATTCGAATAGATATATAGCCACTCCTCCATTAACGACTTACACGCGTAGCAACTCCCGGACTTACGACTAGCTGTAAAATATCCTAAAATGAAAAGAAATTCGAATAGATATATAGCCACTCCTCCATTAACGACTTACACGCGTAGCAACTCCCGGACTTACGACTAGCAGTAAAATATCCTAAAATAAAAAGAAATTCGAATAGATATATAGCCACTCCTCCATTAACGACTTACACGCGTAGCAACTCCCGGACTTACGACTAGCATGTAAAATATCCTAAAATGAAAAGAAATTTGAATAGATATATAGCCACTCCTCCATTAACGACTTACACGCATAGCAACTCCCGGACTTACGACTAGCATGTAAAATATCCTAAAATTAAAAAAAATTCGAATAGATATATAGCCACTCCTCCATTAACGACTTACACGCGTAGCAACTCCCGGACTTACGACTAGCATGTAAAATATCCTAAAATGAAAAGAAATTCGAATAGATATATAGCCACTCCTCCATTAACGACTTACACGCGTAGCAACTCCCGGACTTACGACTAGCTGTAAAATATCCTAAAATGAAAAGAAATTCGAATAGATATATAGCCACTCCTCCATTAACGACTTACACGCGTAGCAACTCCCGGACTTACGACTAGCAGTAAAATATCCTAAAATAAAAAGAAATTCGAATAGATATATAGCCACTCCTCCATTAACGACTTACACGCGTAACAACTCCCGGACTTACGACTAGCATGTAAAATATCCTAAAATGAAAAGAAATTTGAATAGATATATAGCCACTCCTCCATTAACGACTTACACGCATATCAACTCCCGGACTTACGACTAGCATGTAAAATATCCTAAAATGAAAAGAAATTCAAATAGATATATACCGTATTCTACGATGTACGGGAACTTAAATCGGGGGAATTTTTTTTTTCTTTCTTCAAAACGTATAAGATACTTGTACTGTAATTGTATAGTGATTTTCCAAGCGCAGCTTAGATGCAGCACAAGGCCGAATGTAGGGGGCACCCAGTGAGGATCGAACTCACTACTCGGTCGTAACTCTTCTAGCGAGACAAGCTTGCTAACCATTACACCGCCCCTAGGTGTCACTGTAACGTAATTGTATACAGACTGAAAATAGAGCTAAAGTTCTCTATTCCGTTTACTACGCAGTACTGTATAAACATTTAGAAATAAGCTAGAAATGTTTCAAATGTTACAAAGGCGACATCAAAGCTGTCTGAATCTGGTTGACCGAAACCCATTACACACGTAGTATGCCTGAAATAGTTGTCAGCTGACTTCTCATTTAGCGACCAGCTCGTTTTTGCGACAAGGGTCGTTGGAACGGAATCTGGTCGTTAAGTAAGAAGTAGTTGTATTAGTATTCATCAGTGGAGCCTCATCCATCACTTCGAGTCTCTTCATCACCTAGGAAATGTTTCTGCATTCATACTACAAAACGATTAAGCGGTTAGTCTCGCTGGGCTGTTTCAACTGGTGCTCGCTATTATACTCTTGTGCCAGACTAAGCCAGTCCTCTTAAATATCAACCGATAAAGGTTTATGCGCGCACTCATACAAACAGTCATTCCCAAAGGAAAACACTCCCATACACTCGCACTTGACCTGCACTGAAAAGTCGATGTGGTCACTCGGTCGCATTACGCAGCGAAAATAACAATTACCGGAGTATTTAGCGTGCACACACGCTCATTCATTTGACAATGTTTGGGAGAGATGTCATCCCCAAAGTGGGTCGAGCAATTATCACTTATTACAACGATAGACATTCGGGGAAGGTTAGTTAGGGGACGGGGAACCGAATTATTTTAGCGCTAATAACGACATGGTTTCATTGCCTCGCCTTTACTGTTTGTAATGACCTTTTTGAGGCACAGTATACATTCGGGTGGAATCCGCAGAGCGAGACTCAGTCAGAGGTAGGTTGCCGCCCACACTGGTCAAAGAGCGATCGTTAATTATTGCAAGGGAAATAATTAGAAGCATTTGCAATAACGAATGAAGGCAACTCCGAACAACATACTTGTAAGTAACTGATACTTGATGACTATACAGATAAATTGTTGCCATTTTATATATTTAATTTCGCGCGTGCGCATTGTTTGTCTTTTATTTTGTCGACTGCATAGTATAAGTAGGGTCAGTTGGGCACCGTCTGCAAGAAAAAAAAGTACCGTGATGCAGTTTATTCCGCCAGAAATTTGGAAACGGCTTGGTCTACTGCTTGGCATTCGCGCCGGAAGCTCAAATACGAACATTTCAAAGTGTTTGGGTGCCAATCTGAGGACAGTGCAGAGGATTCGGAAAGATTTGGATATTATCCAATCAACCTCATGGTGTTTGAAGGGATCACTAATGATGCCGACGTTATGCCTCCATTCATCTTCCAACAGGGCCTCTGACTCAAAACGGAGGTCTACATCAAGTGCCTTGAGGAGGTAGTGCTGCGCCCTGGTTCAAGAGTGTGGCTGCTAGAAGACCATCTGTCTGGCAACAGGACTCTGCACCATGCTACACAAGCAGGAGAACTCTGTCATGGCTATCAGACAATTTCTGTGACCACATCACCCCTTACATCTGGCCACCTAACTCCCCAGACTGCAGCCCCCTTGATTATCATGTGTGGGGCGCAGTTGAGCGAGAGACCAACAAAACTCCTTGTAACACCAAAGATGAACTGAAGGCAAGTATTATGGGAGCATTCACCAACTTAAACAAGGAGAACGTCCAGAAGAGTTGCAGGAGATTCCAAAGTCGCCTGGAGACCGTGGTTAAAGCTAATGGTGATTTTATTAAATAAATTTATTCTTTATTATTCCAAGATATTTTTGTGAAATTTTAGTAAATATATCTGTTAAAATGAGATGTCAGTGTTATTTTCATTTTTGCGTCATTTAGACGACATTTTATCCATTGCACTCTGTAGAAGGGTTGTGGTAGAATTGTGAAGACCTGCTAAATTTTTAGATACTTCGATCTGATATGAGGTTGACTGTTTGCTTTTTTTTTTTTTTTTTTTTTGCTATCTCTGGAAATGTATCTATGAGTCTCTTATTTAACTCTGTTTTAATAAGGGATGGAAAATGAGAAACGGAAAACTGAACACGTATTGGGAAGAGCAAAAGATGCTTTCCAAAAACTTAGCAAAGTATTAAGAAACAGTAAAAAATCGTTAGAAAAAAGAAGATGGCGCAAAGTAATATCAATCTTCCCATATGGAAGGGAATGTTGGACAATTTCCTCCTGAATGACGGTAAAACTGGGGGTAACAGAAAGCAAGTAACGAAGAAGTCATGAGGAAAAAAAGAAGACAAAAAAAAAGACATTTATTCTCAGAACCAGAATTCTTGGACATATAATGAGGAAGGGGGCTTGGAGAACGTACCACTCACAAGGCATATCGAAGGTAAAAGGGGTAGAAAAGCAGCGGACCCCGTACCTGACCAGATGAATGAATAGTGGAACAGGAGGCTGGAGGGACTGCAAAAAGATAAACAAGAAACAAGAAAGTAGTGGAGAGCTATGATTGGTCAGACGTTCTAAAGAGACAGAATATAGAAGAAAGTTTTTTTCCATTTGATTCTTTATTTTTTTTTTTTTGCTCTGTTGGTTGGGCCTTGAAAACAGATAAGTTACCCCCCCCCCCAATAAGGTCACTTTCCAGATAGATAATTGGTTTAGTTTGCTTTGGTTTGTGTTGCTGGTAATTTTTTTTTTTACTATGAAAATGTATTCCTGGTATTCTAACTACAAAAATGTATTTTCATACTTTGGCCCCAGTTTGGATGTTCACTATTTTCCCATAACCAGGACCCTAACAGGTGCTACCACCCTCGGTTAGGGTGTACCTGGGAACATCAGCAATTGAGAAGTGGTTCCACGTTCCTCAAAACCTCCCAATCAGAGGCCTTGCTGCCGGATGTAGTTTATCGTCACACCCAGGGCGGTGGATAATTAGTGATTTTGGTATAAACGGCGCATGTGCCTAGCTTTTTTGACTCTTTTGAAAGCAAAACATATTCGACATTAAGTAATTATTTGGAATGTCTCTTCCTCTAGAGAACCTCACTCCCGTTTATAATGGATATTTTAATCAGTTCAGCCCAAGGAAGGCGATAATGCCAATAAGACGCAAAGGGAAACTAGGAGTGAAAATAAATGAAAAGAATTTAGAAGGAACCGGAAACCCAATCCTAAACAGAAAACACTGGATAAACAAATACTCAAAACCTATCTACTCCTATTGAGAAAAAAATAAATAGTATATAGAATTTCAGAGTTTAGGTGGAGATGTTAGAAGTATCGAGTTGAAATAGACGTTAGATGGAATTGGAAACACAATCCTAAACAGGAAACAAGGGATGATTTGAATAAACGTTAAAATATTAACTAAATCAAATCTAACTTCTTTTAAATCAAATATAGCTTAGCTAAGAGCATGCTCACTCCTTACTCTCCAACATTGACAGCGTTCCAAAACGTTGACGTGTCATTGTTGGGAATGACTTATTTTCCAGCCTACAACCTCTTCCCCGCAAGCGCAACGTCGTAAACCTATCGATTCTTCCATGACAGATTTCCAACAAACTCCATTCTTTAGTGGCACCAGCTCAGACTTTTACAACCAAGGACCTGCTTTGCTACGTCCAAGGAGTCGAATCAGCTTCATTCTCTCCGTATTCCTTCGGAAAGAATTGGCGTTCCACAACGAATGCTCCCTACCCCCAAAAGAACCGCTACTTTTTGGCTCAGATTCTCGCGTTGATTCTGAACACGACACTCTAAAGTTCTTCAAGTCTAGGGTCGATAGCTGTCTATGCGCCATATCCTCGTAATTTTCATTTCCTACTTCCTTCTCTTATGTTCATAACACTGTCCTGGGTATGACGATAAACTACATCAGGCAGCAAGGCCTCTAATCGAGAGATTAGTGGTTTTGAGGAAGCTGGAACCACCTTTTAATTATGTTGTTCCCAAGTCCACCCTGACCCTGGGAGGTAGCACCTGTTAGGGTCCCATCTATCGGCAATTAGTGACCCCCACCAAAAAAAAACTATGAAAGTATAAAAATACGTTTTAATAGTAAAAATACCAACAATATATTTTTATATATAAAAAGACCAACAATACATAACCAGCTGTACATTTTATCTGTAGTTGACTGCATACAATTGCGTTCAAAAATATTTAGTTGAAGTCATAAAATTGAGTTCAAATTATTTAGATTTTTGTATTAAATGACCCATAGAGATGTTGATAAGCTGCTAAATAAAATCAACCAACTATAGTTCATACCACACGCCTCTTTCAACAACCCTCTGTATTGAGTGGATTTGGGGGTTTATATTGGGTGAACTTTGATAAGTGATGAATTAATTATGGTTATCTTGTAATTGTCGGTTGGAATTGACTAAGTAATAATTGTGTACAAATTTATATGGGAAGGGGAGGGTGAATTTTTTTTTTTTTTTTTTTTTCATTGGCTGACATTGACTGGCGTGTTTCAATAAGAACAGTCGGACTCCGAGCTATGTCTGAATTTTTCTTTGCAATGTCGAGCTGCGTAACACGACGCTATCAAGGAGGAGTCCTGGCCCTTCTGGGATCAGGTTGGGGTTGCTGTTTGAGCCGATATGATGCAAAACCCGAAATCGGCGATGAGGACAGTGCATCACTGAAGACCACCCTTGATGCATCTAAAATGTATTATGCAACTATAAACGTTGACAAGACCTAAATACTTGCAAACCAAAATTATAAGTATAGGATCTAACATGAAAATGTGACACAATATATATATATATATAGGGTGACCCAAAAAAAACGGGAATTTTTGAAGTGCGTATTGCCAGACATGAGCAAGTGGCAACACTGCGAGACAGTGACCTTGAGCAAGTAAACATTTCACCAAGTAACGAGAATGAAATTCACAGTATCCCAGCTGAGATGTTGCAGCAGTCAATGAGGAATCTCAACAGCAGATTTCAAGAATGCATTCCTACAGGAGGACGTCATCTACAGGACGTAATTTTTAAAAAAATGAAAATTCCATCATTGTTTCTTAAATGGCATGTTTTAAGGTTTCAATTACGATGAATTAAATATTGTTCTTCCATCACTATTGGTTTTATTGGATTGTTAAAAAGTTCCCGTTTTTTGTGGTCACCCTATACTATCATATACAATAATTATACTCTTTTTCTTCTTCATTTACAGATGTGAGGCTGGTACAATGGACAGTGTCTCGAAATGAGAAATCAAGGGCCTGAGTTCGAATTCTAGTCAGTCTTGTTATATAACCTTGGGAAATGTATGCAATCATCTTCACCACCCCAATAAATGGTGTATCCAGAAAAATCTTCTTTTGTTTTCTCAAAATGATTTTTTTAATCATTTCATCCCAAGCAAGGCAATAAAGCCACTAAGACGCAAGGGTTTACTGAGTGTGAGAGAATATGGAAAAGAATCATCATTAAGGAGAAAGACCAATAAACGAAGAAGAATGAAAAAGACTGAAGATAATAATTGATATTGCATTTAAATTTTTGAAAATCAACGTTGACTGAAAAGTAAGAAACCGGAAGAGAGTTCCACAAACGCGAAATGCGAGAGAAGAAACTGTCAGCATAGAACTTACGGCTATATCTAATCATGAGACCAAGCCGCCAATCTAGTACTGTGCTTCAATTCGTAAAGTCTAGGTACCATAGCGAAAAGTGATATTTATTTGGGAAAATATAAAATGTGGCACAAGGGCAAAAAGGGGGAAAGAGGAAAAGGAGAGTCTTCATCTGTTTTAACATTAAACTTAGCTTGCCACAAACACTAACCCAAACATACCACAATATTGGTACCATCAAAACAACGCATTCTTACTTATCCTTTCTTACTACATCCATCATACTGCCTCCGTGTCTCTATGAATGCCCTGACTCCACCCATATTTACAATTCATTGTCTGTAAGTAGGGGCGATAAAACAACAATTTAAGGCACAGGGAAGCTTCGTTACGGTGTTGGAGAAAGGACTGAAGCCGAGTTGCCAGGTCAGGACCAATAACATTGCAGATTTTCCTTCGGATTTTATCAAGAATCTCTATAGTAAAATAAACCCAGACCTAAAATGCTAAGACCGTGTCGCCAATCCAGTAATGCTCTTAAATTCATGAAGTCTAGATTCAATAGCGGAATGCTCGTCGGAACAATTACCATGAAAGTAGTTTTAGAAAAGGCACAGGGAAGCTTCGTTACGACGGCGGGAAAGGGACTGAAGCCGAGATGCCAGGTCAGGACCAATAACATTGCAGATTCTCCTTCGGATTTTATCAAGGATCTCTAAATACATAGCAGAATCACCAGACCAGATGTGTAAGCAATATTCAATGTCTGGACGAATGATAGACTTATCAAGGTGAAAGGTTATCTCCCGCGAAAGATTGTCTAGCTTGACACAGTGAAGATGTTAATGTAATATTAATTCGCAAAAAAAGAAAGAAAGAATTATTCTTACAATTCAAGCTCAACCCAGTCATCATGCGTAACTCTTACGTACGATCTAGTGATAAAGATGCTGAAGAAAATGGTCGGTTCCTATATACAGCTCCTGTGATGACCTGACTCCTCCTGCTATGCTCTACCTTTTCAAGAGCCAGATCAGGCTGAAAATAGTGTATTGCCGCCTTTACGTGCAGGCGCAGCCAAGCTTCACTTTCCAATCTCAACAGTGTCTACGCAGCCTTGTAGTTGCTTAGTTATTTTCCACCCTACCACCCATTTCCCGCAGTCGAAATGTTGCAAGCCTCTCGCTGCTCTATCATGGAAGACGAATTACATTCCTTAGTTCCACCAGTTCTAACCTTCACGGTTAAGGCCCGCCATGCCAACCACATTGTAACGAATCACAAACCGCTACATTATGGAACAGACTCCGAAGAGGGCGCTTCCTCGATCACTACAATCTTCACCTGTTCAAGTCTAGCATTAACCGTTATCATCTTCTATCTGCATAAACTGTGCCTCTTACTCTGTAACCCAATACCTCGTTTGGCCTCATGGCCTTGTACAAGGTGAACCACTCTGTAAAAAAAATAAATAAATAAAATAACAAAAAATACATCTCTTGAAGACTTCCAATAGCAGCAACACCTAAAATGGATAACATATGTAATTCGAAGAGAATATAGCGACATAGTCGAGATGTTGGCATTCTACACTGCTGTAAACAAAAGTTAAGGAAAGACACCTCTATCGTTACTAGAAAGAGCCATAACAGCTAGTTGACTTGAGAAATCTATTTTCCCGAATAATGGTTTTAATAGAAAAATTATGTTAACCCAAAATGGAGATTCTGTGATAAATATGCAGAAACAACTCAGCATCTTGTATCAGGTTGCACGGTATTAGCTTCCAGTGAATATAAATCTGGTAGTCCATGTCTTAAAGAAATTTTTTTAAAATGGTACTCACAGTTACAACTCACACATTACGAAAAGTTTTATCGATGTAAAATGTATTTGATCTTATGTTTTTTGTTTTTAAAAAAATGATCATTGGAAAAGGCCATGAAGCCATTTCTGAGCTTAGGTTGGGACCCGGAAGGCAAATATAATTACGTTGTGCAAGGTTAAAAGCTGAAATCGAAGGTTTTATTCGTGTTGTACAAGTCCAATGCTGGCTAACTAGAAATTACCAAGAACAAGTACTAAAAATTATGTCAACCCAAAATGGAGATGCTGTGATAAATATCCAGAAACAACTCAGCATCTTGTATTAGAATGCACGGTATTAGCTTCCAGTGAATATAAAACTGGTAGCCAATGTCTTAAAGAAATTCAAAAAATGGTACTCACAGCTCACACCTTACGAAGGGCTTTATTTATGTCTTTGTTTGTTTTGTTTTTTTCACAAAAGTACTCAATGAAAATGTCATGACACCATTTATGAGCTTAGGTCTCTGAAGGTCGGAAGAAAATGTGTATACAACAGAAACCAAAGGAAAGCTCCATCCTAGGCCCTACTCTGTTCCTCATATTTATAAACGAGCTTCCTGACGCCATAAATTCCCAAGTCGGCATCTATGCTGACGACACCACAATCTACTCCTGCCTCAAACACAAATCTAGTGATGCTGACAAAGTTAACCTGACAGTTCAAATAGAAAAGGACCTCCAATCGGTTGTGAAATGGGGCGAGAAATGGATGGTTAACTTTAACGCCTCTAAAACAAAACTGCTCTCTATTAACCAGCACAAGGATCCATCCCTGCATCCCATTAGAATGTCTGAAGACCAACTTCTCGAGAGCTCCTCTCTGCGGCTGCTCGGTCTCACGCTGTCCGCTGATCTGAGATGGAACAAATACATCGAGTCAGTTGCATCATCCACCGCAAGGAAAGTTGGTTCCCTGTGCCGAGCCAGGAAATTTTTCTCCCCGGAATCGATCCTCCAAGTCTATAAATCGACCATTCGCCCTTGCATGGAGTATTGCTGCCATATATGGTCTGGAGCCCCTGCTGTTTGCCTCAGGGTTCTTGATAAGATCCAGAGACGGATATGCAATGTGATTGGCCCTGATCTGTCATCTCGTCTGCAGTCGCTCTCTCACAGACGCGATGTTGCCTCGCTCTGTCTTTTTTACAAATACTTTCACGGTAATTGCTCCGAGAGCTGCTTTCGCTGGTTCCTAGGCTTCATGAATTTAAACGTCCTACGAGGCTGGCATCCCGTTCCCACCCCTTCACCGTTGAAACTGTTAGATGTAGACGTCTCTTCTACTCCAATAGCTTCATGTCTCGCACATCTCGCCTGTGGAACTCCCTTCCCTATTCCTGTTTCCCTGACAAATACAATCTCCAACTATTTAAGTGTAACGTCAATCGACATCTCCAGTTGCCTTGATCTATCCACTTCCCTTCTCCGCATCCTTTCACCTTTCATTCCTATCTGCTCTCGCTCCAAATCTTCTGTAACCCCCTTGCCTTGATCGATCCACTGTCTTTCTCTTTCTCCACATCCTCTCCTTTACCACTCCTATCTGCTCTTCCTCCAACCCTTCTATAACCCCTTGCGTAATAGTGGCCTCCAGCCTTGCTTGGGGTGATACGCTTAAAAAAAAATAATAATGATAATAATAACAACAACAACAACAACAACAACAGAAATAATCCCTGCTATTAATCTGCATAATAAAATTGGTATTAACCAACAGTTACCGGTTCGGAACCTTACAACTAGCACACACGACATGCCACAGACGTAGAGTCGAAACGTCCTCATTTCATTCATACCACCCTCATTCCCTTCGTATTCCATTTGTGAGACGTAAGTTCCACTTAAGTGGCTTCTTCCCGCGAACAGCTGTTTTGTGGAACCGACTTCCAAGAGGGTGCTTTTCCGATCATTACAATCTTAACCTGTTCAAGTCTAGGATTAACAGTTATCTTCCCCATATATACTCTTAAACTCTGCCCCTTACCACTTACTATGCAACTTTCTACCTCAAGTGGTTCTTTGGCTTTTTGCAGGGTGAACATTATTGTAAAAAAATGTTTCGATTTTAAATAACCCTAGAAGGGTAGATAAACCGTAAAAGTCAATTAATCCTCATTGATGCATTTCTAGAGTAAAATCATTTAAATTGAATTTCTATGGTAATGTTATTTCCAGCCCTTTTTGTCTCCAATACATTTATATTATGCATATAATAGTTTTATTCTATCAGTCATGGTTGTCTTAATTCTTGACCACCGACGATCCCTTACTAATTTCCAATTCGCAATTAAAACTGCAAATTAAAATTTGTTAAAGTACTATTTCAGTAAATTAGTAAGGGATTGTCGGTGGTCAAGAATTAAGATAACCATAGATGATAGAGATAGTAGAAAGAGCCATAACAGTCGACTCGAGAAATCTATTTTCCTGAAAAATTGTTTTAATAGAAAAATTATGTTAACCCAAAATAGAGATTCTGTGATCAATATCCAGAATCAACTCAGCATTTTGTATCAGGTTGCGCGGTATTAGCACCAAGTGAATATAAAACTGGTAGCCCAGGTCTTAAAGAGATTCAAAAAATGGTACTCACAATTACAGCTCACACCTTACGAAGGGCTTTATTTATGAGTTAGTTTTTTGTTGTTGTTTTTTTCTTTTTCACAAAAATACACAGTAAAAAAAATGTTATGACCATATCTGAGCTTAGGTCTCTGGTTGGGACCCGGGATGCACATATATAATTACGTTGTGCAAGGTTAAAAGCTGAAACAGAAGGTTTTATTCTTGTTGTACAGGAGCAATGCTTGCTAACTAGAAATTACCAAGAACACATGCTGAAAAATTATATTAACCCAAAATGGAGATTCTGTGATAAATATCAAGAAACAGCTCACCATCTTGTATCAGGATGCACGATATTAGCGTCCAGTGAATATAAAACTGGTAGCCAATGTCTTAAAGAAATTCAAAAAATGGTATTCATAATTACGGCTCACACATTACGAAGAGTTTTATCGATTTAAATTGTGTTTGGCCTTATGGTTTGTTTTGTTTTATGTTTTACAAAAATGATCATTGGAAAAGGCCATGAAGCCATTTCTGAAATTAGGCTTCTGGTTGGGACCCGGAAGGCGAATATAATTACGTTGTGCACGGTTAAAAGCTGAAACCGAAGGTTTTTCTTCTCGTTGCACATGAGCAACGCTTGCTAACTAGAAATTACCAAGAACACATGCTGAAAAATTATATTAACCCAAAATGGAGATGATGTGATGAATTTCCAGAATCAACTCACCATCTTATATCAGATTACACAGTATTAGCTTCCAGTGAATATAAAACTGGTAACCAATGTCTTAAAGAGATTCAAAAACTGGTAGTCACAGCTGAGACCTTACGAAGGGCTTTATTTATGTCCTTGTTTTTGGTTGTTTTTTTTTTCTTATTCACAAAAATACTCAGTAAAAAATGTTATGACACCATATCTGAGCTTAGGTCTCTGGTCGGGACACGGAAGAAAATGTGTATACAACAGAATTCAAATGAAAGTACTATTAGTAAGGGATTGTCGGTGGTCAAGAATTAAGATAACCATGAATGACAAAGCAAGACTAATAAATCAAAGCTTTTCTCTGCCTCCCGGTTCTTAGCGCTATAATAAAATATTTAATCGAGAAAAATGAAGCAAAGTCATGAGGCAGTGGCGAGAAACGCCTAAACCTTGCTTATTAACATTTTTAAATATGCGCAGGTGGTGCAACGGTTATCAGCCCAGAATGTGGTCTCGGCGAAACGAGTTCAAATTCCGGCACATTCTCATGCATCCTCTTTCGTATTAGGAAAGGCATGAACCCATCTCTTCTACCCGCTTCCAAATAAGGGTTAAATAACAGTGTAGACTAGTCTCTCTAGCCTTGACTGACAACCCGTCAAATAGACAGCCGCCATAATGGATTGATTTCTCGTAATCGCCAGAGTGTCATGTGTCACTGTATATCTAATCATTAAGGCGAATAAACTTAACTCCTCGAAAACACTTTCTAATTCTTACACTCCCACGTTCGGCACAGCCAATCAAAATCGACATACCTATTTTGTCTACGAGCTGACTCCAAGGTCAGCCTCAGAAGTACTGAACCAAATACACTGTCACTAAAAAAAATAAGTCGTAAACTATTATTTAATACATCTCCAATTATTGAGCACTCTAATTGCAAAAACAACTTGCCTTAACAACGTTATCTTCCAGAAATACTCTGATCAACCGTCTGTTATTTTTCCAGACAGAATCTTTGTTATTGCAAGCTAGAAGCTAGCTAGCTAGATAGACATATATGAAGAAATAGATAGATAGATAGATCGATAGATAGATAGATATGGACTGTGCGAACAACAACGCATAGGGGCTGTCAAAAACTGTGTGCAAAATGATAGTTAATATATAGCGCTGATACCTACGTCCGCACTGTCTATATCTATCAACGCTACACCTGCTATATTGAACACATCACGCTATATATAAATATGTCAAAGTTTAAAAGATTAAATTTATATATATACTAGCGGCATGGCCCGTGCTTGATGCAAAAATCGCACGACTCATACAGCAATCGCTATCACTTGACTTAAAATATTTTTGCACTTCCTTGCCTTTAAAGGAGTGCCCTTTGCCGTGCTGATGTTGCTACATGCCTTACTTTTTGCCTATCTCACACTGCGAATTTTTTCTAAGCTCTATACTAAACATTAAATCTGTTACGAAAAAAAGAACTAAACAAAATGAACACGAAACGATCAGCTTTAAAAAGGAACTCGTAACTGGAAAAACCGAATGAAAAAAAGAATGTTAACAACAATACTTTTTCACACCCAAGTCAGTTCTGCGGAATCAGAATCAACATTGAGTTTAAGCAAGCGAATGAGCCAATTGGAGTAAAGTGCCATGAGGATTTAATTTTTTCTCACGTGTGACGAATGCAGCTATTGATTTTGTTTTGCATGCTAGTTAACATTCGTGTCAGTCAGCTGTTGGCTCTCACGCTGGCCATTAGAATCTTCCTGCCTATTCGTGGCAGCCAGCTATAGGCTCACACACTGGTCAGTAGGAAATGGCCGCAAACTACATGAAAACTACCGTAGAAGCATGAAAAAATCGATTGTTTCCACTATCCATGGGAGTTGGGAAATGCAAAGTCGGTCTTGGCCTTCCCGCTAACTTGCAGCATATATATGTGTGTGTGTGTGTGTGTGTGTGTGTGTGTGTATGTATATATGTATGTATTAAGGAAAGACACGCGTTTCCTCCAATGTGGACTTTTTCAAAGTAAAAAATGAAAAAGTCCATAATAGACGAAACGCGTCCGATAAAACTACAATTTTCTTATTGTCTTTTCTTTAATACATATTGTCTTTTTCTACAGTTTAATTCTGTGAAATTTTTACATATATATATATATATATATATATATACATACAGGTACGATGAGAACGAATAGAGTACAGTTCTAACGGACGTACCATTTAACTTAAAAGTGGGCTCAGTAAGTCTGAGAAGACGCATCGTTATGCGTTGAAACACGACTGCAATTGTGTAGCGATTTTTACATGTTTTGTTATAATATTCTAAAATAAATAAATATATATATATAAACGAAACTATATATATATATATGTGTGTGTGTGTGTGTGTGTGTGTGTGTGTGTGTGTGTGTGTGTGTGTGTGTGATTAAAAATGACTGATAAGCTTCTTTTTATTATATTTTTCGAATAAAACAAAAAAGATATAAAATTGTTTGGCGAGACCTGTATTATAGATTGATTGCTGCCAAAATACACTATATGTGTGTGTATATATATATATATATATATATATATATATATATATATATATACATATATATATACATATATATATATATATATATATAACAAATGTTACACATAACAATAACACGTAAATTTAAATACGTTTAAAAATATACCAACAATAATCTTATCTTAGGGCTAACTAGATAGATAGATAAATAATGAACAGATAAATAGATAGATAGATAGATAGATAGATAGATAGATAGATAGACAGTGTGACCTAAAAGTTACATTACCCTAAGATTTTCATATTAACCAAATCATATTTCAGTTATATGAAGTCTTCATGTCGCTTATATTCACAATGTCTCCATGTCGCTTATATTCTCAATAAATTAAATTTACATCATATTAAATAATTTGTAATGTAAAGCAAAATGGTCAAAATGGACCTCTTTTTCCCCTAAACTGAGTTGCATCCTCTTATTTACTCTCTGTGGAAAATTATGTAAAAATAAATGTTTAAACTATACGAATTTAACAAGTTTAGACTAAAATCCATCTGAAAGCAGAAAATGCGACTGTGTTCGAAGAAAATATAAGTGTGTCTATAAAATTGTATTACGTTAAATTACCTTTTATGCTAATATATATATATATATATATATATATATATATATATATATATATATAAAATAAGTGTGCGAGTGTGTGTGTGTGCTCGGTACTGGAGCAGAGTAATTAATATGTTGGAATGTTCGAGTGCTTTGGTTTTTTCTTTGTCTTCTCGGCAAATTAATGGTTTCCACAACTACTGCTCGTGTAACTAATTTTCTAAACATTCTGACAAAAGTTAGGTCAGACGCCCAAAAAACATGTCGGCAGTTTTCAAATTGGTGCGTCTCAGTCGCGAGCTGTAACCATTCAGCTTCGGCATTGTTAAGAGGGATTTTTCCGCTCTTATCATAAATACCAACAATAGAGTTAGCTTTGTAAAAGCAAGCCCTTTCTCTTTCATCCACGTGAAGCACCGAGTAGAGTAATTTCCTCTCTCTATTTAGGGATGGATCAGGCATTGAGGGAGAAATAGAAAGGAGAGAGAGAGAGAGAGGGGGGAGAGAGAGAGAGAGAAAGGTGTAAGCAAAGAAGCGAAAATGAAATAAAGAAGGAAAATAATAATATGAGAGAGACGTTTATAAGAAAGAAAGAAAAAAGAAAGAAAGAAAGAAAGAATGTACAATTAGAAAAGAAAAATGAACATTAAATTAGAAAGAAAGAAAGAACGTACAATTAAAAAATAAAAATGAACATTGAATTAGAAAGAAAGAAAGAATGAAAGAAAAAGAAAGAAAGAAAGAACAATTAGAAAAGAAAAATGAACACTGAATTAGAAAGAAAGAAAGAATGTACGAAAGAATGTACAATTAAAAAATAGATATTGAATTAGAAAGAAAGAATGAAGGAAAGAAAGCAAGCAAGAAAGAAAGAGACAATTAAAAAAGAAAAATGAACATTGAATTAGAAAGAAAGAAAGAATGAAAGAAAGAAAGAAAGAAAGAGAGAATGTACAATTAAAAAAGAAAAAAGAACATTGAATTAGAAAGAAAGTATGTACGAAAGAATGTAAAATTAAAAAAGAAAAAATGAATATTGAATTAGCAATAAAGAAATAAAGAACGAAAGAAAGAAAGTACTATTAAAAAAGAAAAATGAACATTGAATTAAAAATAATGAAAGAAAGAAAGAAAGAAAGGCGGAAAGCAAGAAAGAGAGAATGTACAATTAAAAAAGAAAAATGAACATTGAATTAGAAAGAAAAAAAGAAAGAATGTACAATTAGAAAAGAAAGAAAGGAAAACTTGATTCAAATTCTCAAATGATTTCTGCGTACAATTAATATAAACATTAATTGGCACAAAAATAATTTCTCGAAATTTCTTTAAATTATAAAAGTAGCGGCTGTAAAAAAAACAAATGTAAAAAAAAAATGTTTTTACCAAGATTTTATAAAAACTACACATTTCTAAATTAATCTAATTTATTTGTGAATAATCCTGAAAATTTCCTAAAGAATATTTGATTTTTGCAAGAAATTCAAATGAATGTATTTTTTACCGCAAAAAAAGCGTTAAAATTTATTATACTAATCTTAAGTTTTTTAACCAAAATTTTGAACGTTCTAGAAAAAGATCAAAAATATAATTTAACAGCAAAAAATCCTTTGGCCTTTCCTCTCAATAATTGCATAAACATTTTGATGATAAAATATTGTTTTTATTAAGTTTAGGTATTTTTTAACATGGTATGTTCATTTTTTAGCGAATCAGTGGAGGTATCTATTTAGAGAAAAGGCACAGGGAATCTACATTACGGCCGTGGGAAAGTGACTGAGGCAGAGATGCCATGCCCGGACCAATTACATAGCAGATTCTCCTTTGGGATCATCAGGGATCTCTAAATATACAACAGGAGCACCAGACAAGATGTGAGAGCAAATACCTAAGCACTGACGAATGGTAGATTTAAAATATGTAAGACAGATTCGGACGAGAAAAAATTGAATTGCACGACACAGTGAACCAACTTTCCTAGATATTAATTCAATATAATCTTTCCACTTCATGTCAGCGGCAAACATTAATCCGAGAAGCGGCAACGAGTCGCTCTCCTGGAGGTTAGCATCAGCCTTGTTGATGGAAGGTAAAAAAAGGTTCTCTTGGGCGATTAATAAAGAGGAGTCTCCTTTTGGAGGCGTTAAAATTAACGAGTCATTTCTTACCCCAGTTAACAACAATCTGTACGTCATTTTTCAGATCAGCTGCTAATTTGACGATATCGAACAGATCAGACTTACTATTTATCGTGGATAACCGAAACCACAAACATATATATATATATATATATATATATATATATATATATATATATATATATATATATATATATATATGTGTGTGTGTGTGTGTGTGTGTGTGTGCGTGTGTGTGTGTGTGTGTGTGTTGATGCATGTTTCATTAAATAATATAGAGAAGAGTTGTCTATTTCTTTTATGTAAATTCTGTGAAGCTATATACATAAAACAGTTGAAACCTAACCTGAACAAAATAAACTATGGTATCTCCACAAATATTCTTAAATGGCTATAATTGGTAACAGAAGCCATTGATTTATACCAACGGCTTCCCATACTTAATACTTCTCGTTTTTACTCTCGCGTGGTCATGTGTGACGTCATGAGCTGCGGTGCGATTTTCGCTTCCAGCGTCTTATATGCACGAGTTTGGCATTACTTGGAAATCTTCTATGTAAACAGAAACATACTATCATCACTGTCTTGTCCGTGTATTACTTAATATATTGTAATGTAATTGTGATCTTTGATAATGGCTTATGCAAACCGAAAGCTTAGATAGTTTTTTTTTTTTAAATATGTATCAATTTTGT
>OZ038492.1:82717310-82772310 GCA_964036315.1 Acanthosepion esculentum | reverse complement strand
TACATATATATACATATATATATGCATATATATACATATATAAGAATATATATATATACATATATATATCATATATATATATACATATATATACATATATATATTTACATATATATATATATATATACATATATATATATAAATACATATATATATATTCATATATATATACATATGTATACGTATACATATATATATACATTATATATATACATTATAGATATATATATATATTATTATTAATGTAATTATTATTTATTATGTTAGTTTAATTTAATCAGTCAAAATCGAAAAAAAACACAAAGAACGTTAAATATTGGGTTGGTGCATAATTATCAGGCGTTTTTATACAATATTCATTATAAAAAAAGAAACATAACAATTCAATAATAACATTTTAAAATCATTATTCCGAAGTGCATGATTACTGACACTTATTTTTTCTAATCTGAAAATAAAATAATATTTTTATCATAAAATATAAACAAAACAGCAATTTTTATTAACAAATAACTCGCCGACAAAACGCCTGATAATTATGCCCCAACCCAATATTTATCTTCATTATGACTTCAAACTGCAATTTTTATAATAAATCAAATAACCTTAATGAAACATGTTGAAGTTTAACTCAAGCTTTCTGTAAGTAATAAACACTTTCCTTTCTTACTCTTTAGCATTGCGAGGGGGCGCCTTCCTGATTACTTGTTGGCAACTGCACATTCTACGAGAGAAAAAATACTTATTCATCAAGATTATATTGAGTTGGTGCATAATTATCAGGCGTTTTTAAACAGCATTTATTATTAAAAATAGAAACGTAACAATTCAACAATAATATTTTTAAATGATTATTCCGGAGCGTATGATTATTGACACGCATTTTTATAACCTGAAAATAAAATAATGATTTTTTTTTTTTTTTTAAAGTAAACAAAACACACAATTTTTATTAAAAAATAACTCGCCCCAAAAAACACCTGATAATTATGCACCAACTCAATATTTTCTCGCGTCGAAAGATAATCAGCTAACAAATCACAAACTGAAAACAGGGTTTGATTAATTTACCATATAATAAAACAAAACAAAACCCTTCAACATTTCTCTCATAGGCGAAGATGCGTCAAGCCTCTCACTGTTCTATCGCTAGTACCATGGAAAGTGCTCGGACGAACTATATTTCACGGATCCATCAGCTCTCACCTTCACGCCAAGGACCCGTCATACCACTTACACGTAGCAAACCACTCAAATTTCCTCCTCGAACCACTGCTCTGTGGAACTGACTCTCAAGAGGATGTTTCTCCGAACACTACAATCTTAACCTGTTCAAATCTAGAGTCAGCCGCTATCTTCTCCTCTTATCCATATAAACTAACTCTTAAGGTATCCCTCTGCACAGGGTGTACCTGACTGTAAAAAAATGTTTAGAACAAAAAGAAAAGGGTCAGAATTCCCAACGCGTCCCAATCAGTAAATTTTCCATCGTTCAGTCATTCGTCTGACTTATGCGCATGCGCATCCAGACGGTCTGAAATTTTAGCTTTCACATCAAATAAAAATACCATCAGTCTCAATGCAACAATTACCAATCCTTCATTGGAGTCATTTTTTATTATTTATAATCTTACTTTTATTCCTGCTTAATACATTCATTTGGGTAGATTAATGGATTAGACTGCTAATCGAGGTAAATATTTGCTAAGATTTGTTTCGTGTGGTATAGAGTGACAAAGAGCAAATTCTAATTAGCGTTAGGTCTGTAAGGTTATCTTACCAATCCTCGCTACCAAGTCCCCTTCCATTTTTACTAAGGTTAATCTGGCACAGGGCCATAACGGTGAAGGGTTATTGTGTTGCACGAATTTCCCAAGGGTGTAACCTTGGCCTGCGAAATAAGCGGAGAATACCATGAAAAGATTTTGCTGTGGAACATTGTCATCATATCGGGGTTTGTTTTTTTTTTAAATATTAACTTTCGTTGTTAAAAAAAGCTGGTTAATAAGCTAGTCAAATAGGCTATTTTTACAGGGGGACACGATATTGTGAACTTTGATATGGACTCGGCCAAACTTAGAAAAAAACTGAAGCACTTTTCTTTCTGGATCTTTCGAGTTCTTCTGTTAACACACAGCGTGACACACACACACACACATGCGCACTATCTCTCTATCTCTCTCTCTCTCTCTCTCTCGCTTCCTGTCTTTCTTGCGCTTTATCTCTCTCTCCTTCTTTCTGTCAAATTAAGTTGGTACATCATTTTTCTTAACACTTTATCAGTTTCTCTATGTCAGTCTGTCACTTTCTGTCTGTCTCAATCTATCTATCTATCTATCTATCTCTATATATATATATATATATATATATATATATATATATATATATATATATATATCCCATATTAATTATCTATCTATTACATTGATATTTATCTATCTATGCCATTCTGATCATCTATCTGTCTATATATTTTTGCCGTTCTCATTATTTGTCTATCTATCGATCTATCTATGCCATTCTATCTATCTATCTGTCTATCTGTCTGTCTGTCTGTCTGTCTGTGAAACTAAAATATCTCTCTCAAAGCAAATTAAAGATTCTCTGCCTCTGTCTGTCTGTCTCTCTCTATCTATCTCTTTCTCTCTATCTATCTATCTGAGTTTATTAATAATATATGTCTGTCTGCTCATCTGTCTGTCTATCTTTCTCAGTCTGTTCATCTCTGTCGCTCTCTTCCTCTCCCTATCTATCTATCTATCTATCTTTGTTTATTATATATATATATATATATATATATATATATATATATATATATATATATATATATATATATATATATATATATATATTGTGTATTTGGGCAGCAATCCTTCTTTCATGCACATTCCATTGAATACGGCAGAGACAAGGTGCTTTTATTTAGTTTTGTATACAATTTCTCACGCGATCTAATATTTTTTTTCTTTTCAGATGATAATTTATATGAAAAACTGTCCGAATGTTCTTTTTATCCGAGCGCTTACGGCTATACATTTAGCCATTTTTAAGGATTAAATATTTTAACTTTTAAATAAGAAATAGTTTGTTTTAAGTATCTTATAAAATGTTTTCATTTTTCAAAACACGGTCAAGATATTGTGTCCATGTTCAAAGTTAATATTATTAAGTGTTATTTTTTTGTTTTTATTAATAAGGCTTCCATTATTTTTAGGCTTTTTTGCATGTAGATGATGCTATTATATTAGTGTTGTCAACAAGTATGTTACGAATAGTGTCCGGTATGTCTCCATGAATATCTAAATGTGATCTAATAGTTCATATGGTCAGAAAGGTGTAGAGTGAGTCTGCGTGTCAAACATGTTGTAGTGTGGCGTATATAATTATTTACGAATTTTGATTGATCAGGCATACAATTCCTTAATGGACATTTAAATTCGTAAATAATATTTGCCCTATTTAATTTTGTTCTAGGAGGTGAATTATTATTTTTAACTATAAGGTTAGAGGTTTTAAATTTTTTGTAATAAATAATTAATCTAATTTTTTTTTTGCTATTGTCAACTATATATATATCTGTTCGTTATCTATCTATCTCACACCGTTCATCTTCCCCCCTCTCTCTCTCTCTCACTCTCTCTCTCTATCTATCTAAGCCTTTTCATATCTCCCTTTCTCTCACTTACCCTTTTTCTTTCTTCTCTTTTTGTCACCCTTTTCTTTACTCTGTCTTTTACTCTCTCTTTTTGCTTTCACTGTCTTCATGTACATCCTCCTCTTTTCAGTTTATCTTCTCTCCCTTCTAATTGCTCACTCTTCCTTTCTTTCGCTTTCTCTCTTTAACTAGTCTATCCCTCTCTTTTTATTCCTCCCCTACTTTTCTTCTGACTCTATCTTCCTTTATCGCCTTTTCTCTCTCTCTCTCTCTCTCTCTCTCTCTCTCTCTCTCTCTCTCTCTCTCTCTCTCTCTCTCTCTCTCTCTCTTCCTTCTCTCGATAAATTCATGAAAGGTGTCAGTTCGCCTTTGGGATTGTTTCAAGAAGGCTTTGATCCCGTCACTTGGTAAATCATAGGACATCAGACATCAACTTCCTCTCTTGCCAAAAGTCAGAACTGACTTCTCTGACATGTAATTCATCCCCGTGAACCAATGTTCAGAAAGTTAGGCTTCACAGATGACTACTGTTGGGCTGAGTTCAATCCTCATCGGATGCTCCACAACTGTGATCTTGTTCCATACAAAACTAACCATATTATATATCAATAGGCCCAACGTCTCGGCGTCATTCCTTGCAAAATCTACTTAACATGAAACAAAACTAAGAACCGCGAAAAACAAAAATAGTCATTTAATACATTAACGGTCTGCTTTGACGCTGAAATAATTGTAAACTAGCAGGAATACTCGCCGATACCAGGGAAAAATACCGTCAAACATAACAACAGAGGTAAAGGAAAAATATGTTCTACAATATATCTGAAAAGACTATATTGAATCCATTTTTATATCAGCTATTAAGAAAGTCGGTTCACTGTGTCCAGCGAGACAATTTTTCTCTTCGGAATCTATCTTGCATATCTATAAGTCTAACATTCATCCATGCTTAGAATATTGCTGCAATATATGGTCCGGTGCCTCTACTATTCATCTGAAGCTCCTTGATAAAATCCAAAGAAGAATTAGCAATATTATTGGTCCTGGTCTAGCCATTCGACTTCTGTCACTTACCCACCGCCATAAGGTTGCCTCTCTGTGCCTTTTTTATAAATAATTCCATGGTAATTGTTCGGATGAGCTCTTCGCTTTGTGTTCAAATTGTTAATACTCATTGGAGATAGGTTTAAATTGTTGCTTTATTCCCCTCCCCCACTGACAATAAATTGTATATACGGAGACTAGTTAGGATTTTTATAGAGACAATGAGGTATTATGGTGGGTGTAGTTAGAATGGTAAGTAAGAATGCGTTGTTTAGATGTTAGGAATATTGTGGGTCAGTGTTCGTGGCTAGCTAAGTTTAAAGTTAAGACAAAAGAAAACCGTCCTTTTCCCCGTTCCCCATTTTGGTCTTGTGCCACATTTTGTAAATATTTACAAATAAATATCACTCTTCGCTTTGGCATGAATTTAAGTGCAATACTAGACTGGCAACGAGATCTCATTAGTTTACAGTTCAGCAAGCTAGATGCGGCCGTAAGTTCTATGCTGACAGTTTCTTCTCTCGCACTTCTCGATTGCGGAACTCCCTTCCGGCTGCATTCTTTCCAGCCAACTTTAAATTGCAATAATTTAAATGAAATGTCAATCGCTATCTACTGTCCTCCAGATTACTCTCCTCTCTTTCTGCTCATCATTGATGTTTCTGTTCCTAATTATTCCACACCCTGCAACCCCTTGCGTTTTAATGGCTGCACTGCCTTGGTCGTGGGTGGGGGTTACCGATCAAAAAATGTCTTCTTTTAAATACCATATTCTTTCAGAACCTATACAATCACGGTTCTCCAAAGCTATCTTTATTATCTGTAAGTTGCTTACTGGGGAAAATAGTCTGAAATTCAGGGCCGTCATTTTCTTAGACTGCCAGTCAAGCAATGCTTGAGGGACCAATCTACCATGCTATTTAATTCGTAACTACTGGGGAAACCGTTGAATTCATGTCTTTCCAAAAGACATCAGTGAAAGTTGAAGACAACAAATGAGGTCCGAACTTGAACTGTGCTCGCAGGTTCCACTTCCTTCGACAATAACCGTTAAGCCGACCACACTTACTCTTATTTTCCTATAATATATATATATATATATATATATATATATATATATATATATATATATATATATATATATATATATATATATATATATATATATATATATATATATATATATATATATGCCCAAACGGCCTCTTATATTTCCTGTGAAAATGGTTCTTTTTTACATTTAAAACAACGTCTATAAAATCAGATAAAGATATTTTCATAATTTCTCTTCTTATGTGCAAAATACCTCAACTTTCCCTTATCAGCAAAATACCTCAACTTTCCCTTATCAGCAAAATACCTCAACTTGCCCTTATCAGCAAAATACCTCAACTTGCCCTTAGCGAAATACCTCAGCTTTCCCTTATCAGCAAAATACCTCAACTTTCCCTTATCAGACCTCGCATTGGGGTCGTCCCCTGTCATCAAAGACGTTCTTCAAATTTTTTAAAAGCGACATAAATTATTCTTTACTTGAGGTGTGTCTATTTGCTTATGGGACAATAAATCCGGTTCTTGCGATAGGTACTTAGCCGGCTAACAAGATGGCGTTGCTACGTTACATTGAAACATTGCAGCTATTACCTTGTAACGTTACATTAACAGATAAAGAATAATACATTGAATGAAGATATTATAACAGACATTCAATATCTAAATTAGTGATTCTTAATTTTTTTTAAAAACACCAAAAGAAATTGAAAATTTAAATTAAAAGTATTGTTAAATGAAGATTGATTTGCTTTTTACGACTTGTCAACCTTTTGCGGGGTAATTTAAAGCCAGAAGACATTTTTTAGATTGTAAGAATTCTTTTTCTTTTTTTTCTTTTTTTTTTGGTGGGGGGTAGATAATAATGATTTACTGATACTAAGTCCTACTTGTTACAAATAAAGTTGTAAAAACATTTTTGGTAATAACTGTCGAATATCTTTGCATCTATCAGCATTTTTGTTTTTACCTTTTGTCCATTTTGAAGTTATTAAAATCTTACTCTTTAGCCCTTAAATCGGCTTTTACACCTAATTTAAAAGCTCCGAATTCACAAAGTGATTATTAATTTGAGACTTCGAAATTCAGAACATTTCATTAAAAAAAATGTCTGCCATTTCTTTTTCATCCGCGTAGAACGAACTGATTTGGTCCGAACATCGCTGATTCACCAATAAAACTATAATTTCCAGCAAATATTGATTAAAAAAAATGAACCTGTTAATAATGTTAAACGCAGCGAACGTCACCGTGTGTGTTATTGTTGTTGCTGCTGCTGCTGCTGTCTGCTAGTACTCTTGCACATGTTTTTGTGTAGAAACGTCCGAAATAGCCAGAATAGGACGCTGACAAATTCGCCTCTTGTATATTTCTGCCACGTTTGCAACCCCCAAAATGTCCGCCAGTTTTGTGCCACTACTTTAATTGTGAAACCTTGCAGAGTTCTTTGTGTCCAGATGGCGGACACCTGGCAGCGTCGGCGTACGGTGCAAAGACCTCATTCAAAGTTACTTCATCCTATATTCACAAGCATTAGACACTTACCACGCACACGTGCTCAGTCCAACTCGACAAATATGTACACTTGCATACAAACATATGTGTAATAAAAAAATTAAAAAAAGACCGCATAATCTTCGCCTTTTTTGTAGTTGCTTTTGTGATTACTCTGTTGGTCGTTTAGCTCCTGGGATCTAACAGGGAAATCTCCTTCACAAAAGGGGAAACGTTTATCACTATTTAGGTCCTCTGAGACTCCACTACTTGATTTTAAAAAAAGCGACATGAATGAAATTATTCTTTGCTTGAGGTGTGTCTATTTGCTTATGGGGCAATAAATCCGGTTCTTGCGATAGGTACTTAGCCGGCTAACAAGATGGCGTTGCTACGTTACATTGAAACATTCCAGCTATTACTTTGTAACGTTACATTAACAGATAAAGAATAATACATTGGAAGAAGATATTATAACAGATATTCAATATCTAAATTAGTGATTCTTAATTTTTCTTAAATAAGAAAAGATTTTGAAAATTTAAATTAAAAAAATATTGTTAAATGAAGATTAATTTGCTTTTTACGACTTATCAACCTTTTGCGGGTTGTTTAAAGCCAGAATACATTTTTTTTAGATCGTAAGAATTCTTTTTGGGGGGTGGGGATAGATAATAATGATTTTTTGATACTAAGTCCTACTAATTAATCTATAGCTGAGTGATGAAAGTCTAGGTACAATAGGAGAAAGTCCATCAGAACAATTACCATGAAAGTATTTATAATAAAAAGGCAGAGTGAAACTACGTTATGGCGGCGGGGAAGGGACTGAAGCTGTGATGCCAGGTCAGGACCAATAACATTGCAGATTCTCCTTCGGATTTTATCAAGGATCTCTAAATACATAGCAGAATCGCCAGACCAGATGTGTAAGCAATATTCAATGCCTGGATGAATGGTAGACTTATCGAAGTGAAAGATTGTCTAGCTTGACGCAGTGAAGATGTTAATGTAAGACCCCATAATCTTCGTCTTTTTTGTAGTTGCTTTTGTGGTTACTCTGTTGGTCGTTGGACACCTCGAGGTGGTGGAATGGTTAGCAAGCTTGTCTCGCTAGGACAATTACGATTGAGTAGTGAGTTCGATCCTCACTGGGTGCCCCTTAATTTCGGCCTTGTGCCACAGCTAAGCTACGCTTGGAAAATCGCTACTCTGTTGGCCGTTTAGCTTCTGCGATCTAGCAGAGAAATCTCCTTCACAAAGGGGAAACGTTTATCACTATTTAGGTCCTCTGAGACTCCACTGCTTGATTTAAAAAAAAAGCGATATGAATTAAATTATTCTTTGCTTGAGGTTTGTCTATTCGCAAAAAAAAGAAGAATTATCCTTACAATCCAAGCTCAACCCAGTCACCATGCGTAACTCTTATGCACGAAAATGGTCGATTCCTGGTTTTATCAAGAATCTCTAAATATACAGCATGTGAATCAGACCTGATACCTGTGTATGTGGGGGGGAGTAAATTTTATGTGTGTGGATGAACGTGAAAGTTCGAGTGCATATTTATGTGCACACTTGTACATTTCTGGTAATGTGCGTGCCAGTGTACGTGTATATATATATATATGCTTTTACCTTGTTTCTTCCCCTCTTCGTTACTGAGGGTCGGGGACCATAGACTAAATTCACCAATGCTCTCCATCGTCTCTTCTCTCCCGCCACGACCGTGAACTCCGCCAGCGTTCTCCCTGTTCAAATTTCTGATATCATCAGACAAGCTTCGTTTTGGTCTACACCCCCTCCCCCACTACAGTATCCTGTCATCGATGCTTTCTTCCAGGATGTAGGTGCAGATGTCCTGTGCCCTGATGACTCTAGCGAAGTATTGCAATTGGTCGCTTCCTTATGATCGCCACCAACTGCTTCTCTGTTTCCATTTTCCTCCACGAGCGAATCGTTCGTTTTGTCGCCCGTCCATCTGATGTGCATTTCCCGCCTCTAGCTTGTCTTCGCGAAGGACGCTAGTTTGTTAAAATCGGCTGGTTTCAGTGTCCAGGTTTCGCAGCCGTAAACTGCCACCGTCCACACGAGGGTCTTCAATGCTTTTGTGAAGAGCGAAGTCCTTCCACAGGGTGTTAAGAGACAGAAGTGCAGATTATGCAGTTCCTAATTGACGCTGATTTCATGCCTGCAGTTCTCTTCTTTGATCTAAGATTTCAGTCAGCGTCACTCATATGCAAATAGACACATATAAACATTTAAACACACCTACGTCGTGTATGCGTATGTGTGTTTGAATTAAAAGTTTACATGTGTCTATTTGCTTATGAGGAAATGAATCTCTTCTTATTTATAAGGTTACGCTAATTAAAAACTGGTTCTTGGAGCACATTTTAATCATTTCACCCCCAAGCAAGGCAATAAAGCCACTAAGGCGCATGGGCTTAATGAGTGTAAGAGAATATGAGAAAAATACTATTAACTAGAGTGGCCAATAAAAGAACAAGAATTAAGACAGAATACGTCTCTCGAAGAATGTACACGTATCGTGTGTTTCTCTGTACACGGTGAAGTAATGAATAGCGGCTCGGATTAAGGAATCGGAGATCAGAGTTCGAATTCCAGTTGGATCCATTATGTTTACTTAATACCCTTGAGAAAGGTATGAATCGTCGTCTTCTATGGGTAAATAGCCTTGGATGCTAACCGGTCTAGGAGAAGGAAAACTCAATTCAAAACGGCTTGGAGAGGAATGGAATCCGTCAGGTTATCTTTCACAAGAAACACCATTTCTACTACAGCACATGATTTGTGATCGTCGTCGTACACGTGGACAATTATATCTGAGTATATATATGTGTGAACATATATTTCATGTATGAGAGTGAACATTTATTGTGTGTGTGTGTGTGTGTGTGTGTGTGTGTGTGTGTGTGTGTGTGTGTGTGTGTGTGTTTGCAAGCATTGATCTATCAATATTTACTAAGCTTAGATTGGGACAAAGCCTCAATAACGGAGTCCTCACACAAAAAACACCTCACTCCTAACGATTAATCTATAGCGATAACTGATACCTGTGTGTTTGCGTATATATGTGTAAATATTACTTGTAAATGGATGAATCTAAATATTTGTATGCATATTTATGTGCATGTTTGTACACATTTCGCGCGTGCGTGTGTGCATATGTCTGTGTGTGCGTACACGCGTTTAAATGCTTATCTGCGTTTGTCCGTTTGCGCACATGCGGTGACATATTTTTTTCACACAATACAAGCCTCACGTGCCTCTCAAGGTAGAGCGAGTGGTTACTTGAATGTGTGTTTGCGTACGATGTCTTATATGTGTCTATATATGTGCGTGCGCTTAAATGTTTACCACTTTGTATACTTGTGCGTATGTATTTGTGCCTGTGTAAGTTTGTGTGCTTATATCAATATACGTTCGTGAATTCTTCTGTGTGATTGTAACAGAAAATACGTGTATGAGTCATTTTGTGTAAGTATGGTGATTTTCTAATGTTACAGCACGCTGATGTGCCCTGGTAATTTTCTAAGCAAGTCTTAGATGTGGCACAAGGCCGAAAGTATGGGGTACGAAATGAGGATCGAATTCACTACTCAGTCGTAATTGATCTAGCGAGACAATTTTGCTAACCATTACACTTTGTCGAAGTGCCCAAATGATTTTCTATGCGTGGCTTAGAATGTGGCACAAGGCCGAAAGTGTGGAGCACCCAATGAGATACGAATTCACTACTCACTAGTAATTGATCAAGCGAGACAATCTTGCTAACCATTACACCACGTCGAAGTGCCCAAATGGTTTCCCCAAGGCCGAAAGCGTGGGAGCACCCAGTGAGGTTCGAACTCACTACTCAGTTGTAATTGATCTAGCGAGACAAGCTTTCTAACCATTACACCGCGTCGATTGACCAACGAATTACTAAGCGTAGCTTAGATGTGGCACAAAGCCGAAGGTGTGAGACACCCAATGAGCATTAAACTAACCTTTTGTATGTATGTGCATATACGTATTTTTGTGTAAGTACGCACGTTTATGTGTGTCTTTTGAGCAGGAGTAGAAGTTTATCCCTTGTTTCCTGTTTAGGATTGAGTTTCCGGTTTCTTCTAAAGTCTTTCACTCCGCGTTGCCCCAATGCTGATTTAGTGTTGAGGACCTAACTGGAGAATCTTCTTGTGTTGTATTCCACTGTTTTTCTATTGGAAGTGTTAATACTTTTATGTTTGTTGAATATTGGATATGTAAAGACCTTTATGCCTGTTGCATATCGGAAGTATAAAGTCCTTTATGTCTATTAAATATAGGAAGTATAAAGTCCTTTATGTCTATTAAATATAGGAAGTATAAAGTCCTTTATGTCTATTAAATATAGGAAGTATAAAGTCCTTTATGTCTATTAAATATAGGAAGTATAAAGTCCTTTATGTCTATTAAATATAGGAAGTATAAAGTCCTTTATGTCTATTAAATATAGGAAGTATAAAGTACTATATGTCTATTGAATATAGGAAGTATAAAGTCCTTTATGTCTGTTGCATATCGGAAGTATAAAGTCCTGTATGTCTATTAAATATAGGAAGTATAAAGTCCTGTATGTCTATTAAATATAGGAAGTATAAAGTCCTTTATGTCTGTTGCATATCGGAAGTATAAAGTCCTGTATGTCTATTAAATATAGGAAGTATAAAGTCCTTTATGTCTATTAAATATAGGAAGTGTAAAGTACTATATGTCTATTAAATATAGGAAGTATAAAGTCCTTTATGCCTGTTGCATATCGGAAGTATAAAGTCCTGTATGTCTATTAAATATAGGAAGTATAAAGTCCTGTATGTCTATTAAATATAGGAAGTATAAAGTCCTTTATGTCTGTTGCATATCGGAAGTATAAAGTCCTGTATGTCTATTAAATATAGGAAGTATAAAGTCCTTTATGTCTATTAAATATAGGAAGTATAAAGTACTATATGTCTATTAAATATAGGAAGTATAAAGTCCTTTATGTCTGTTGCATATCGGAAGTATAAAGTCCTGTATGTCTATTAAATATAGGAAGTATAAAGTCCTTTATGTCTATTAAATATAGGAAGTATAAAGTCCTTTATGTCTGTTGCATATCGGAAGTATAAAGTCCTGTATGTCTATTAAATATAGGAAGTATAAAGTCCTTTATGTCTATTAAATATAGGAAGTATAAAGTACTATATGTCTATTAAATATAGGAAGTATAAAGTCCTTTATGTCTGTTGCATATCGGAAGTATAAAGTCCTGTAAGTCTATTAAATATTGGAAGTATAAAGTCCTTTATGTCTATTAAATATAGGAAGTATAAAGTCCTTTATGTCTGTTGCATATCGGAAGTATAAAGTCCTGTATGTCTATTAAATATAGGAAGTATAAAGTCCTTTATGTCTATTAAATATAGGAAGTATAAAGTACTATATGTCTATTAAATATAGGAAGTATAAAGTCCTTTATGCCTGTTGCATATCGGAAGTATAAAGTCCTGTATGTCTATTAAATATAGGAAGTATAAAGTCCTTTATGTCTATTAAATATAGGAAGTATAAAGTACTATATGTCTATTAAATATAGGAAGTATAAAGTCCTTTATGCCTGTTGCATATCGGAAGTATAAAGTCCTGTATGTCTATTAAATATAGGAAGTATAAAGTCCTTTATGTCTATTAAATATAGGAAGTATAAAGTACTATATGTCTATTAAATATAGGAAGTATAAAGTCCTTTATGTCTGTTGCATATCGGAAGTATAAAGTCCTGTATGTCTATTAAATATAGGAAGTATAAAGTACTATATGTCTATTAAATATAGGAAGTATAAAGTCCTGTATGTCTATTAAATATAGGAAGTATAAAGTCCTGTATGTCTATTAAATATAGGAAGTATAAAGTCCTTTATGTCTGTTGCATATCGGAAGTATAAAGTCCTGTATGTCTATTAAATATAGGAAGTATAAAGTCCTTTATGTCTATTAAATATAGGAAGTATAAAGTACTATATGTCTATTAAATATAGGAAGTATAAAGTCCTTTATGTCTGTTGCATATCGGAAGTATAAAGTCCTGTATGTCTATTAAATATAGGAAGTATAAAGTCCTTTATGTCTATTAAATATAGGAAGTATAAAGTACTATATGTCTATTAAATATAGGAAGTATAAAGTCCTTTATGTCTGTTGCATATCGGAAGTATAAAGTCCTGTATGTCTATTAAATATAGGAAGTATAAAGTCCTGTATGTCTATTAAATATAGGAAGTATAAAGTCCTTTATGTCTGTTGCATATCGGAAGTATAAAGTCCTGTATGTCTATTAAATATAGGAAGTATAAAGTCCTTTATGTCTGTTGCATATCGGAAGTATAAAGTCCTGTATGTCTATTAAATATAGGAAGTATAAAGTCCTTTATGTCTATTAAATATAGGAAGTATAAAGTACTATATGTCTATTAAATATAGGAAGTATAAAGTCCTTTATGTCTGTTGCATATCGGAAGTATAAAGTCCTGTATGTCTATTAAATATAGGAAGTATAAAGTCCTGTATGTCTATTAAATATAGGAAGTATAAAGTCCTTTATGTCTGTTGCATATCGGAAGTATAAAGTCCTGTATGTCTATTAAATATAGGAAGTATAAAGTCCTGTATGTCTATTAAATATAGGAAGTATAAAGTCCTGTATGTCTATTAAATATAGGAAGTATAAAGTCCTTTATGTCTGTTGCATATCGGAAGTATAAAGTCCTGTATGTCTATTAAATATAGGAAGTATAAAGTCCTTTATGTCTATTAAATATAGGAAGTATAAAGTACTATATGTCTATTAAATATAGGAAGTATAAAGTCCTTTATGTCTGTTGCATATCGGAAGTATAAAGTCCTGTATGTCTATTAAATATAGGAAGTATAAAGTCCTGTATGTCTATTAAATATAGGAAGTATAAAGTCCTTTATGTCTGTTGCATATCGGAAGTATAAAGTCCTGTATGTCTATTAAATATAGGAAGTATAAAGTCCTTTATGTCTGTTGCATATCGGAAGTATAAAGTCCTGTATGTCTATTAAATATAGGAAGTATAAAGTCCTTTATGTCTATTAAATATAGGAAGTATAAAGTACTATATGTCTATTAAATATAGGAAGTATAAAGTCCTTTATGTCTGTTGCATATCGGAAGTATAAAGTCCTGTATGTCTATTAAATATAGGAAGTATAAAGTCCTGTATGTCTATTAAATATAGGAAGTATAAAGTCCTTTATGTCTGTTGCATATCGGAAGTATAAAGTCCTGTATGTCTATTAAATATAGGAAGTATAAAGTCCTTTATGTCTATTAAATATAGGAAGTATAAAGTACTATATGTCTATTAAATATAGGAAGTATAAAGTCCTTTATGTCTGTTGCATATCGGAAGTATAAAGTCCTGTATGTCTATTAAATATAGGAAGTATAAAGTCCTGTATGTCTATTAAATATAGGAAGTATAAAGTCCTTTATGTCTGTTGCATATCGGAAGTATAAAGTCCTGTATGTCTATTAAATATAGGAAGTATAAAGTCCTTTATGTCTGTTGCATATCGGAAGTATAAAGTCCTGTATGTCTATTAAATATAGGAAGTATAAAGTCCTTTATGTCTATTAAATATAGGAAGTATAAAGTACTATATGTCTATTAAATATAGGAAGTATAAAGTCCTTTATGTCTGTTGTATATCGGAAGTATAAAGTCCTGTATGTCTATTAAATATAGGAAGTATAAAGTCCTGTATGTCTATTAAATATAGGAAGTATAAAGTCCTTTATGTCTGTTGCATATCGGAAGTATAAAGTCCTGTATGTCTATTAAATATAGGAAGTATAAAGTCCTGTATGTCTATTAAATATAGGAAGTATAAAGTCCTTTATGTCTGTTGCATATCGGAAGTATAAAGTCCTGTACGTCTATTAAATATAGGAAGTATAAAGTCCTTTATGTCTGTTGCATATCGGAAGTATAAAGTCCTGTATGTCTATTAAATATAGGAAGTATAAAGTCCTGTATGTCTATTAAATATAGGAAGTATAAAGTCCTTTATGTCTGTTGCATATCGGAAGTATAAAGTCCTGTATGTCTATTAAATATAGGAAGTATAAAGTCCTGTATGTCTGTTGCATATCGGAAGTATAAAGTCCTGTATGTCTATTAAATATAGGAAGTATAAATCCTGTATGTCTATTAAATATAGGAAGTATAAAGTCCTTTATGTCTGTTGCATATCGGAAGTATAAAGTCCTGTATGTCTATTAAATATAGGAAGTATAAAGTCCTTTATGTCTATTAAATATAGGAAGTATAAAGTACTATATGTCTATTAAATATAGGAAGTATAAAGTACTATATGTCTATTGAATATAGGAAGTATAAAGTCCTTTATGTCTATTGAATATAGGAAGTATAAAGTCCTGTATGTCTATTAAATATAGGAAGTATAAAGTCCTTTATGTCTATTAAATATAGGAAGTATAAAGTACTATATGTCTATTAAATATAGGAAGTATAAAGTCCTTTATGTCTATTAAATATAGGAAGCATAAAGTACTATATGTCTATTAAATATAGGAAGTATAAAGTCCTTTATGTCTATTAAATATAGGAAGTATAAAGTCCTTTATGTCTATTAAATATAGAAAGTATAAAGTCCTTTATGTCTATTAAATATAGGAAGTATAAAGTCCTTTATGTCTATTGAATATAGGAAGTATAAAGTCCTGTATGTCTATTAAATATAGGAAGTATAAAGTCCTTTATGTCTATTAAATATAGGAAGTATAAAGTACTATATGTCTATTAAATATAGGAAGTATAAAGTCCTTTATGTCTATTAAATATAGGAATTATAATGTCCTTTATGTCTATTAAATATAGGAAGTATAAAGTCCTTTATGTCTATTGAATATAGGAAGTATAAAGTCCTTTATGTCTATTAAATATAGGAAGTATAAAGTCCTTTATGTCTATTAAATAGTGGAAGTGTAAAGACCTTTACTCTTTTGTATATTGGAAGTATAAAGACCTTGGAAATATTGGAACTGTAAAGACATTTAATGTCTATTTAATATTGGAAGTGTAAAGAACTTTATGTTCGTTGAAGTTAAGGTTCCTTATCATCAATATTTATGACATTTGAGGTTTCAAATGTTTTGGAGAAAAATTATTTTGATTGTCCAGTGTTGAGCCTTAGCATTGCAACTCTCGGTACATTTTGTGGATTTCCTGGAAATACTTCAATTTTCTCATTGTTTCACCAGAATCCAAGAAGGTGTAATGGACGATTTAAATTGCTGACTACAAAACATTTTCTATGACCTTCTGTTACAGCTTTTGTTTGGGAAATTTGCTGCTTTACGCCGGACCAGCCACTGGTTGTCGTTAAAAAGAAATTGACTAAAAACAGAATATTGCGTTTAATCATGTAACAGACTGTTGTCGCTGAGTGTTGATCTCAATGTGCACTTTTATATTTACATACGCCCTATGTGAACATATTCAGATATAAAAATTAATGTTTCATTATTCTGCATTTTGATCGTGTAGTATTTTTATGATTTGTTGATGAACAGTTTTTTTCTAGAAGTTTTAATCACTTCCCGATTGATTTATATATCTCCTCTTCTTTTCTGATCGATAAGCGATAATAATAATAATTGATTCTTGATATTAAATATAATAATTAATTATCTAATTTTTGGACACCACTAACAAGTCCCTTTCTAAATCTCTCTCAATAAATGTCAGGGTAGTTTAGGATTAAAATCAAAGATACAAAATGCGTGCATTTCACAATACCTTTACGTCTTTTGTATATTGGAAGTATAAAGACCTTTATGTCTGTTGAATATTGGAATTGTAAAGATTGGGATAGTCTTATTTTTGTATAGTTTCTCGCCTTGGCTATAAACTATGCAAAGAATCCGAATACTGATCGTCTCCTTACACCAAGCGGTTAGTCTTGCACTTGTGTAATGCTTAATAATCGCATAATATAAAGAAAATTACTAGCTTAATGTAATCTCAGCATTTATTTAATCGGGTTAGAGTTAGAGGCTTCGACACTACTTAAACTGACTGATCCTTTCGTAAAAAAATAGGTAAAAATATTTTGGAAGGAATCATATTTGTAGATTACGATTCATAAAAGAGTTCTCAAACTACGACATTTGTCAGAATCCAAAAATTAGTGATTTTTTTATCATTTTAGATCAGGGGTCGGCAGTTATGCAGTGTCTCGGAAGAGGGCAATTATATCAAATGCACTAAAAATAAATTGTCTCGACCTCGGACCGCTCCGTCCAGAAGGCTGTCTTGGTCTGGATGTTTAAAGAAAAAACAACGTTACATTATTTAAACCAGATTCCTTATTTTACTGAAGGAATAACAGGATAAAAACTAACACAATCAATAAAAAAATGCAAATTCCTGATTACAAACGAAATACAGTTAGAAATGGCAAAAGACACTTGTTTCTGCTTGTTGTTCGATAATTTCAACACATCAGGTGTAATATTTGGCGATGACAGGAGCAAAACATCACGCAAATGGTCATCACCTAACCTTGTTTTTAAACGTCTTTTAGTATATTTCATTTTCGAAAAAATGTACCGTATTTGACGGCATATAAGGCGCACTTTTTTTTACTAAAAATATATTTTAAAATACCCCTTTCTTATATGCCATATGTAGGTTTAAAATTCGCGATAGTTGGCCGAAATTAGCTACTTGGCAACTCCTATTAGCTTAGAGTCTAGAGTAACTTTCATATACCTATATGTCATTATTTATGCAGATTAAAATTATCATTGATAATTTTCATTATATTAATTTCATCATGTTTAATATTAGTACTTTGTTTCATTAAAATTATATGCAATAAATTCAAATTAGATATTTGTAAAATATATTCGTTTCATTAATAGTTTTCTTGCGATAACTTCTGGTTGCATTGGTATAAATACAATCAGAATTTTTATATCCTAATTGTTCCAATAAGACGTTTACAAAACGCAGGTTGTACAGATCCTATAAAGGATATAATAAAGTTTTTATAGGCACGTGTTTTTTTTTATTATTATTTTCATTTAATTGTAATCATGGTTTGTTTAACCAAAATAATACCTCATAAATATAGCCTAGACTGTACCATTTACTAATAATTATACTAATTTTACTAATTACTAATTTTTTCTTGATTTTCCCTGTTGAAATTGGGGTGCGTCTTATACACCCGTGAGTCTTATGTGCCGTCAAATACGCCACTTCCAAATAATGATACCATCATTTTTTAATTGTTCAGTAGGCTTTTATATTTTCCACTTGGCAAAACATATTTCGTGAAGAAGTCAGCGGTGGATTCGGAATATTATTTTGATTTTAAAAATTCGTCGCAATGAACTCCGACTGATACCTTTCTACCACTTTCTCCATAAATTAATTAGATAATTAGCATCCAGGTATTAAGTTGGCGGACCGGACAAAAATCCTCCCCGGGCTTGATGTGGTCCGGGGGCCAAGGGTTACCGATCCCATGTCATCTTTTAACCGTCATTGATAATTGTATACGACTGACGTTGACTTTGTATCCAATTCGTCATAACATGGAAGTTAGACAATGACTCTTCGACGCTAAGTCTGATAATTCAGTAGGTGCAAGCACGTTTCGAGAATGGTTTGCGTATTTTAAGAAAGGATATTTGTTTTAACTCGATGACAAACAACTCTAGGGAGCTTGAAAACGTATGAATTCTAAAAGTTTTTCAAGGATGTTGCAGATTAAACAAGACTTGACCTTTCAAACTAATCATATGAATCAGTCAAGTCATTTGAACGATGCATTCGAATCGAGAATAACACTTTGCTGCATGCCAACGCAGCAAACGATCTGGGTTTGGAATACCTTCTACATGCAGCCTTCTCTCCAGGCTTGCCACCCTCAGGCAATCACTTGTTCTCCTTCTTCTCAACATGTTTTCCACTCTACAACCCGTTTCCCCGCCCTGGGTATGACGATAAACTACGCCCGCGTCCTGGGTAAGACGATAAACTACGTCCAACAGCTAGGCCTCTGATCAGGAGGTTTTGAAGAGCGTGAAACCACCTCTTAATTACTGGTGTTCCCAGGTCCATCCTGACCCGGGGTGGTAGCATCTGTTAGGGACCCAACTATGGGCAAATAGTTAACCCCGAAACTGTGGTCAAAAGACTATATAAGTGTAAAAATAGGTTTCAATACCAGCAATAAAATTTTTTCATGAAAATTTTTTACCAGCAATACATTTTTTAAGAAAAAATTATTACCAGCAATACAATTTTGAAGGAAAAAATATTACCAGTAATACATTTTTGTAAATAATTATTACCAGCAATACATTTTTCAAGAAAAAGAATTACCGGTAATATATTTTTGAAGAAAATAAATATTAGCAGAGATACATTTTCGATGGAAAAATATTACTAGCAATACATTTTTGTAAATAATTATTATCAGCAATAGATTATTACCAGCAATAACATTTCTGAAGAAAAAAGATTTACCAGCAATACATTTTTTGAAAAAAATATTAGCAGTAAAAATCTTGTCGGCATTAAATAACCCATTGAGGTTGATATGCCGTAAAACAAAACAAACGAAACCAATATATACTGAGATAGATAGATAGATAGATAGATAGATAGATAGATAGATAGATAGATAGATAGATAGATATTAGCAGCAATAAAAATCTTCAGTATTTACATTAGTCGGACTATTGTCCTCATCTTTGTCGCCATATTTGTCACAACGTTTCGGCCGTTGTACGCTCCGGCCTTCTTCAGGTGGTTGGAATTTCGAATCGAACCCTTTATTTCGATCACTGGGGTAGACTGTTCTAGTTCCACGAGCCATGTTTGATGGATGTCAGTTATCAGTTATCTCCTGGTAATTTTCCCTCTGAAAATTCTCCACTGCCTGAACCGGGTATTGAACTCACACTCTTTGGGTCTGTCACTGGATCTAACCAACGCCTTTATCCACTGTACCATGTGTCTTGTCGGCATTAAATAACCCATTGAGGATGATATGCCGTAAAACAAACCACACCAAACCTGTATGGAAACACCTTGTTTTGCTATTATCGTTAAACAAATATATCTATAATATCTCATGAAACAAATATATCTATAATATCTCATGAAACAAATATATCTATAATATCTCATGAAATAAATATATCTATAATATCTCATGAAACAAATATATCTATAATATCTCATGAAACAAATATATCTGAACTTTCATTTCACTCCGATGACGCGTCCTGGGTATGACGATAAACTACATCCAGCAGCAAAGCTTCTGGTCTGGAGGTTTTGAGGAGTGTAGAACCACCTCTTAATTGTGTGACCCAGTGTGGTAGCACCTGTTAGGGTCCTAGCTATGGGCAAGTATTTAACCCCTGATGTCAAAACACTATGAAAGTTTAATAATGGGTTTTAATACTAGCAATACATTTTTTGAAAAAATATTACAAGCAATAAAAATTTTGGCTGCATTAAATAACCTATTGAGGTTGATATGCTGTAAAGCAAAAGAATCCAAACCAAACTAAAGCAACCCCTTTCCTGACAGACGCAACATAGCAAGCCTATCGCTACTCTATCGCTATTTCCGTGACAAATGTTCAGATGAATGCCGTCCTTTAATCCGGCGTTATTAACAGGACACTTCCACGAAGACAAATCATCCCCATTTTCCCCGTATTCCAAATGTATGAAGAAAGTTCCATGCTTAGTCGGAGAGAATCCCGTGAGGATGCTTCTCTGAACACTACACTCTTAACCTCTTCTAGTTAAGGATCACTTATTATTTATCCTTTCTTATTCTCATGATCTTCGCTTTCTACCATCTCCTCTTTCATTCAGTCGAGATGCTGACGTTCCACTCTGCATCAAACAAAAGGTTAGGAAGGAAACCGCCATCAATACTGGAAAGAGAGACCTCTACAGCGACTTGAGAAACCTGTGTTCCTGAAAAAATTATTTCAAGAGAAAGATTTTATAAAATTCAACCGACAGTAACACTGGCTGCTCGGTCAGTGAATGCGGAACGTTTCCTTATAAGGAAACTGCTAACTAATTAGAGATTAGGAGAACAAATACTACACTTTGATCCTAATCCAATGATCAGTGAGTGAAGAAAAGTGTAACTCGTGTAGGAATAGATGATCGGTCAGTGAATGCCGAATGTTTCCTTATAAGGAAACAACTAATATTACTATTACACCACACCCATCATAACCATTTTAACGGTAACCTTTTACTTTGAGTTGCTATCAAGCCTTGTATTGGGTGATTTTTCAAATAATGCCCTTGTTTACTCACCGCTTCCAGCAGGTATTTGAATTGATTGATTTGATTTTATAGCTTATCAACCTTTTGTGTATTATTTAAAGCCAGAATATATTTTTAGCTTTTATGAATTTTTTGGCAAAAATAACGATTTACTGGTATAATCCCTACTATTTAACCCATAGCTGAGGGAGAAGAAGCGGATTCCTACTTTTCCCAAGTGTATTTGCACGTGAATATTGCATTCATATTTTGGGGGAGAATAACAATGATTTTTCCAGATACAAGTCCTACTATATAACCCATAGCTTCAGGTTTTGAATTCAGAGTTGCCCTTCTAGACCAGTTGCCTATAGGACACATTCTGTCCTGCTATTTACCCATAGCTGGGGAAGGAGAAAAGATGAATTCATATTTTTACCAAGGGTATTTGCGCGAAAGTGAATATAAAGAACTGTACTGGAATTGAAACTCAGCTGTCCGATTTGCAATTCGAGCCGTTATCCATTACAACACCCGCATATCAAAGCTTACAGAACCTGGCATTCCAAAGCGATCGCCCAACTAGATACTGACCAGACTCGGCGTTGCTTAACGTCTGTTTCAACGTGATATGACCGTAAACCTAGATATTTGAAGGTATTCTTCGAAGAATTCGGAATCGTTCTCTTATGGCAGAATACACAATTTGCCTGCAAGGTGTGTTAGGTTGTGGCAATGTGGTAAAAATCTATGGAAAGTAATCTAATGGCTAAGTAAAGATATTTTTTAAGCATTTCACCCCAAGCAAGGTGGGAGTGACACTAGTACGCAAGAGAGTGGGAGCAAGCGTAAAGAGGCGCGATAGAGGAAAGGATTAAAAAAAGGATGGGGAATTGATTAAGGCATCTGGAGATGTCGATTGACATTACATTTGAATATCTGAAGATTATAGCTATCAGTGAAGCAAGAGGAAGGGAGTTCCACAGACGGGAAGTGCGAGACATGAAGCTATTGGAGTAGAAGAGACAGCTACATTTAACCGTTTCGACAGTGAAAGGGTGGGACTGAGATGCCAACCTAGTAGCACGTTTAAATTCATGCAATCTGGGAACCAGCGAAAGCAGCACGTCGGAGCAGTTACAGGGAAAGTATTTGTAGAAAAGACCGAGGGAAACGACGGCGCGTCTCTGAGAGAGCGACTGTAAACGAGATGCCAGATCTGGGTCAATCACATTGCATATCCGTCTCTGGCGAACAGCGGGAGCACCAGACCATATATGACAGCAGTATTCCATGCAAGGGCGAATGGTTGATTTATAGTTTTGAAGGATGGACTCGGGCGAGAAAAACTTTCTGGTGCGACACAGAGAACCAACTTTCCTTGCAGTAGATGAAACTATCGATTCAAAAGATCAAGTATTTTGTTAAAAGAATATTAGAAATTTTTATCTCCATCTAATATCGCAATTTAAATTTATCAGCTCGACGACTGTAAGAATATGTTGCATCACTGGTGGTTTTTTTAGAGTAATTGTGACAATACAAAACTCTATATTGTTCGTTCGACATATTTACTACATAACAAGATTCTTGATTAACGAAGAAAATAACAAAATATACGTCGGATATCCGTCGCCCCTCACCAGGCGGTGACAGATGAGTCTTTATTGTAGAATTAAAGTGTCTAACAAGGACCCTTTTGTGACTAGTACAAATACCTGACGACTTAGTCATTAAAGTAAGGGGAAGAGGAAACGCTGTTTGGCACATGTTTCAAGATGTAAGCAGAGGTTTCCTTTGACAAATATTGTGATAGGCGGGAAGAGGTAAAGCAATGAAAGACGCAGACGATAGAAATCTGCCATATTGAACATGTGCAAGTCGAGTTAGACTTTTGAACATGTAGCGTGAAATATCTTTTAACAATTTTCAATTTTAAAAAAAAATTCCTTTTTCCCTTCTCACCCCTTCTTCTTTGTGCTGAATCTCTTCAGGATGTGGGTGACCATGGCCTTCCACAACTTCCAATTCTTTGTAGCTCTTAGTAAGGTTTCTCTTTTTGCTATATCCCCCAGTCCCTGTTCTGCCATCCACTTACACAAGCTCGTTTGGTAGGCAACCTGTTGCATTCTTCTGTCCTTCCTCTTTTCAATATGTCTCATGAGTGTCAGAGTCTCCAAACCATCTTTCCTCTTTGTGTCCAAAGGAATATAACTGTCTCTTTCTGATTCTAAGTATAAGCGTCTTTTTTGTTTCCATTTTACTTAAAACTTCCTCGTTAATCACAGGTTTAGTCCATAGGATTCTCAGCATCTTTCTGTAGAACTGAATTTCTGTTGCCTTATGCCTCTTCTTCATCTCTAAATTTGTCCAGCATCCACTGCCATAGGTGTTCGGTACTCTTTTATGTTGGCTGACATTAGAGAAACTAGATTTTTTTTTAAATAATTACATTTATATAGGTGTCCCTTTTTTCGGTCCATTTTATTCTCAGCATCCTTCTGTAGAACTACATTTCTTCATCCTTGAGGAGATTGTCCAGCATTCATTGCCATACAGGAGGACTGATATTACGTAACAGTTCAGTTCAGTTTTATTTTCTTTGATTCTAACGAAAATTTTCTGTTTCTTAATACTTTGCTTAGCTTTTGGAAGGTATATTTCGCTATCCCAATGTGCTGTCGGATTTTAGTGTTGCATTTTCCGATTATCTGTCGATTTAAATCATAACACTTTACAGTCCCCTTTTTGTTATCTAGGAATTACGATAATTTCTTGAAGAAGATAGTTGAATGATTTTTAAAGGTTAGAGAGTCTCGTCTACTCTGTTATTTATCCCATAACTCGAAGAAGAAATTGAATCCTACCTTTCCAAACTGCATTAGTGTGAAAGTGAATGTAGCAGACTAAAACTGGATTTGATCTCTCCTCGCCAATTCCACTTTCTACGCTGATAACCGTTCCACTGTCACTACTTAATGGAAATCTTCAAGTCAACGGGTTGGCTAACATTTATCCGATAGCAAGACACATAATATAACATAAAAAATTAAATATGAAAATCTGTTGAAATAATAAATATTGTAACTTTATTTTTTATTTTTTTGCATCTATTTTTTGTTGTTTTTTTATTCATTTTTTAATTTTTATTCATTTTTTTCTTTTTCTTTCTCATCTCTGTTTTCTTTTTTTTCTGTTTCTTTTCTCTTTTCTTCCTCTTTTCTTTTCTCTCTTTTCTCTTCCTTTCCTATTTTCTCTTTTCTTTCTTTTGTATTTTTTCTCTGTTCTTTTTCATTCTCGTTTCTTTTCCGCTCTTTACTTTTTCTCTTTTCTTTTTCTCTCTCTTTTTTCTCTTTCCTCTTTCTTTCCTCTTTTTCTATTCTTTTTCTTTCTATTTCCTTTTTCCTTTCTTTTTCTTTTTTCGCTCTCTTTTCTCTTTTCTTGCTCTTTTCTCGTTTATTTTCCTTTCTTTTCCTTTTCCAGTTTTTCTGTCTCTTTTCTATTCTTCTTTTTCTCTTTTCTTTTCTTTTTTTTTCTTTCTTTTTCTTTTGTCTCTACGTAATTCGTGTTACACAAAAAGCAAACAAATATATCAATTTAATAAATGAGTCTTGCGATGATTACGTGTTTTACGTCTTTCAGAAGCTCAAAAAGCTTCTTAAACATGTATATAATATTTATATACGTACATTATATGTTCCAAATATCGTCATAAGCGAAAATTCCCACTGTCTGTAAAATACTTCTGTGGCATACTTCACAAGTAACCGGAGAATAGGCGAATGCGGAAAACTGGCGCCTCATAACCAGCTGATTTGGGTAGATGGAGCCTGACAGCCCAGGAAGATGTCCATCTAGTGGAAGGAAAACCCCGATTTTAAACTTCGTTGCCTTGCAGTCATGTCCAAACCACGGAAATAACTATGGAAGTAAATCCAGACAGGGTGCATCCCCGAAGGCCGTTGGTTATCAACACTAGCAACTTTCCGGTACCTACATGTCTTTTCTATAAATATTTTCATGCTAGTTGTTCGGAGAAGATCTTAGCTATGGTAACTAGACTTCATGAATTTAAACACAATACTAGACTGGTGTCGAGATCTCATCAATTTACATTTGAGCTAGCGAGATGTAGGCGCAACTTCGATGCTAACAGTTTATTTTCCCGCACTTCTCGCTTGTGAAACTCCCTCTTGGTCCCATGCATTTCCAAGCAACTTTAATCTGCAAACATTTAAATACAATGTAAATCGCTATCTACTGTACTCTGCTCTTTTATCGTTTTACTCATTACTAACGTTTTTGTTACTAATTCCTCCACACCTTGTAACCCCTTGCGTATTAGTGATTGTACTGCTTTACTTTGGGTGATACCGATTAAATATATATATATATATATATATATATATATATATATATATATATATATATATATATATCAATTATGTAGTGCGTATTCAATTTATGTAACGTAAATCATTCAAACGAAAAACAAATACTGAAGCTAATTATATGGCAAGAATCACTCTCGCAAACAATATTTAATAATAAAATACAATCAACTTCGAATCCGTTAATGAATGGTATGATCCTTGTTTATAAATTCCGGTTTTATCAGGTCTTATTTTTTCTACCTGACCTGATAATTTACGTTACATATATAATTTACGTTACATATATATATATTTTTCTACCTGACCTGATGATTTACGTTACATATATATATATATATATATATATATATATATATATATATATATATATATATATATATATATATATATTATAATAAAAAGATAGAACAGTAAGATATATAATCCGGTGTTCTTATTGATATTTTTAATTTTACAAAACAGTGTTCATCAATGTAAATTTACAGAGCATAAATATTATAAATTAACTGATTTAAAATATGCTTTCTTCGCTACACAGGAATTTCCATATGGTAATTCCTATGTAGCGAAGAAACCATATTTTAAATCAGTTAATTTATATTATATTATATATATATATATATATATATATATATATATATATATATATATATATATATATATATATATATATATATATTGGGTATATTTGGGCAGAAATCTTTCATTAATATAGGTTAGGTTATTTACCTGGAGTTCCTTGATAAGGTCCAAAGAAGAATCAGCAATTTTATTAGTCCTGATCTGGCAGCTCGGCTTCTGTCGCTTGCCCACTGCCAGAAGGTGGCCTCTCTGCATTTTTTAAAAAATAAATCCTTTCATGTTAATTGTTCGGATGAGCTCTTCGCTATGGTAACTAGAATTTAAGCGCAGTACAAGACCGCAATACAAGATAGTTCCTTCTCACTTCTGAAACTCCCTCTCCGTCCCATGCATGTCCAACCAACTTTAATCTGCAAAAATTGTAATGCAATGTCAATCGCTATCTATGTTACTCATTATTATTAAATTTTGATGAGTTTTTTGCTTTCTCGTATTATCTGAAACAAAAATTATTAAAATTCCCTTCTCTCTCTCCCTCCCCACATCTCTCTCTCTCACTCTCTCTCTCTCACTCTCAATCTCTCTTTCTCTATCTATCCCATATATATGACGTTCCAAATGTATTAGTAATTTTTTGTCTTCTAGTTTCTGTAACTTTTTGTTGTACTAGATTTATCTCCCTTGCCTCGGCGATTACTGTTGGCAGTGCCTTTGTTACGAGCATGTTTGACTGTTCTAAGTAAAACGATGACAAGATCGATTCCGTGAAAGAGCAGTGTATGACATTTATTACAAAGTTTTGAACAATATTTCAAAGGCACCTATATACAAAAAAAAATCATAATAATAAAATGTCTGTCAGCTTTACTTCATTGAAATTACTTTCTCACTGGCTGAATCCTTGTACCAAACTTAGTTTCACCCAACGAATATCTATACTGCGTTGAGTGTGGTAGTTATCTCAAAATATAGACCCAGAATCATCCCAACAGAGAAATAGGGAGAGAAAAAGAGAGATAGAAATAGAGAGAGAAAAAAGAGAAAGGGAGAAATAGAGAGAGAAAAGAGAGAGAGAGAGAAAAGAGAGAAAGGGAGAAATAGAGAGAGAAAAGGAGAGAGAGAAAGAAAAAAGTATCGGCGGCTAACCACGGGATGGTTTAGCAATCAACGTCTTTACCAGAAGAGCCACGTGGACGCAAAAAGTGAATTATCTGAAAAGGATATGATTAATTGTTTTTCGTTGTAAATTTAAAGCTTGCGTCTTTTGAAAGCGGCGCAGCTTAATAACGTTCCTCTACGAGCCTAGCTGGGGTTGATGGCGACGACAAAACAAGGCGTCGATGAACGTCAAGGGCAACTGGCACAGCAAGCACTGAATTACCGTAAATTGGTCATAATTAGAGCGGAACCACCACCACCACCAATATCTACAGGCACTTACAATCAGACAGCCATAGTCAAAAGACAAGAAACTTCTTTCTCTCTCGCACTATCTCACCCATACACACACATTATAGATAGATAGATAGATAGATAGATAGATAGATAGATAGATAGATAGATAGATAGATAGAATGTATTTTTTTATTAATCCGACAGAGTTGTATCACTTTAAATGTTATTTTTAGTGAATACTCGTATTTCAGTAAACACTCCGTTTATTTATTAATCAGTATATTTATTTATTTTCACCCACCGGCCTGAATATTCGAAAATTCTTATTAAAGAGAAATTTGAGCCCTCAGGCTGTTTAGCCCAGCACGCCTTACCGCTTGGCCACGAAGGAAGAGATGGTCAGACGAAGCCGTTTTCATGTTTTCAAGCAAAATTTCTCCTCTCAAAGTTTTTTCATAACTGCGCTTATTTTCCTATCCAAACATAAACAAAGAGAATTTTTTAGAACATATTTTTTATAAATCCAACAGATTTGTATTCAGACCGGTAGGTGAAAATAAATAAATATACTGTTGAATAAATAAACGTAGCGACTACTCAAATAAGAGTATCCACTAACAATAACGTTTGAAGTGATACATATATATATATATATATATAGAGAGAGAGAGAGAGACAGACAGACAGACAGACAGAGCGAGAGAGGGAGGGAGGGGATGTGCTGAAGAGGTTTTGACCCAATAATGAGTCTCTTCAAAACAAATAAATGCTTGGTTATTTGGCCAAATTTCTGAAAGTGGGTCGGGCCAAGACCTTTCCAGCACATCTTATACTGACGTACTATGGGTAGCTTAGTTGTGGCACAAGGCCGATATTAAGGAGCACCCAGTGATCACCATATCTTATATATTACATAGCACTTTTCCTTTTTACACATATACACTCAGTGGCCACTTGAGTTCTAATGAGAAAATGCTCTTTTTTTTTTTTTTTTGCAAGTTTCTAATTAGTCTATGACGTGGCAGAAATTTATTGGATATAGGTATTTAACCATGGTTTTGCTAACCTGCTGAATTTCATTTCAAGCATTAGTATGAGAAAGAAAGGTAATTTAAGTGACTTTGACGCAGGCATACTCGTTGGTACCAGGGTGAATTTATACATTTCCTTTGTTCTTGAGAAGTTACAACAGAAATAGTAAACATTATTTATTTATTAGATTGTCTATTGGAATGGTTGGCAAAACATTGCCAATTCATTCGAACTTTACAAAATGGTAAATAGTAAGGTTTTCTTTATAGGTGGTTCATATATTTTTATAATTTAATAAATGTTTATAGATTTATGAATAAACAAATTGTTTTCATATTTATTTCTTCACTAACATCATAACCCGTCTTCGACCGGGTGTTTCATTACTGGGAATTTTTGACGTTCAGTTGAAGCAGTTTAAGTTTGAAGTCAGGCAACCCGAAAATCAATATTAGTAAAAGCAAAAATGGAGGGGGGTAACAATTTGAATGGGGAGGTGGCCCTGAAAAGGGCCGTTTTTGCGTTCTCACTCTTGCAATGAAGGAACCTCTTCCATGGACCGTCATAATAATATATGATAATTTTTATTTATAATATAACTTTTTTTTATAATTCTAATAACCTTTTGCATTAGATTCCAACTCTCTAAATTGATTGTACGCTGATTTTTAACAGACATTAAATTTTGCCTTTGATTTTTGCGCAAGGTGTAAAAAATCAGTTTTTTCGATTTTTCATCTTCAAGGTTGTAATTTTTTCCAGACAATTTGGACTCAAAACCGGCACTGAAGAATTATCTATCAAACAAACAAAATTTAATCGAAATCGGATGAAAACGGGGGAAACGCATAAACAACATCCGATTGCACACACACACATTTTGAGAATTATAGATATAGATGCATTGGTAAATGATAAATATTACATTAATATTAGTTTTAATTGTATTAGTTTCTAGAATGTTGTAAATTATTCTTGTAAATAAACAATTCAATAAATAGTTACTAATATATTTAATATATTTGTTGTAAATTCTCAAGAACAAACAAAATAAACTCATCTTCATATGCACCGATTTTATTCCAATTTCAATCATCGCTTTTTAAAATAATAAGCATTGCCGAGGAGTGAGGGTAGTTAAAATAATAGAGGTGTTAAGGGAAAACTATCGTTTTGACAAACCACTTTTTTGCTGGCACAGGGGTTAAACTTTGCCAATAAATGATGGCGAATTGGTTCATAGAACATAGACATTATTTTGTTTGTGTGTGTGTGTTAAAGTGGCCTCCACAGTTACCGGATCTCGCTACCATAGATGGGTGTGTTGCAAATGAAAGATTCGAATCCTGGATACGCAGCCAACCAATGTGGAAGAAATTCGGGATACCATAATAACAGCATGGATCCAAATTTCGAAAGAGTGCGTCCAGAACATCGTAGAATCTTTGCCAATGAGAATTGAGGCGGTTCTAAAGGCAAAAGAAAGCTCAACTCTGTGCTAGAAGAGTGACCAGTGAGTATGTCCAAAGAGGGTGTCCAACCATGTACTAAGGGAATATGCCTAATAAAATACCCGGTACATATATATATATATATATATATATATATATATATATATATATATATATATATATATATATATATAGTGTATTGGGACAGTAGATCATTATTCAAACATACATTGTTAAATATAACAGACAACGAATGTCGATTATGTTTGATCCCGAAGCTAAAGCCACTATACGATGGTTAGAACGTCTCGTGATCTTGAAGCTATATACATAAAACATATATACATATATACATGATCTTGAAGCTATATACATAAAACATATATACATATATACATGATCTTGAAGCTATATACATAAAACATATATACATATATACATGATCTTGAAGCTATATACATAAAACATATATACATATATACATGATCTTGAAGCTATATACATAAAACATATATACATATATACATGATCTTGAAGCTATATACATAAAACATATATACATATATACATGATCTTGAAGCTATATACATAAAACATATATACATATATACATGATCTTGAAGCTATATACATAAAACATATATACATATATACATGATCTTGAAGCTATATACATAAAACATATATACATATATACATGATCTTGAAGCTATATACATAAAACATATATACATATATACATGATCTTGAAGCTATATACATAAAACATATATACATATATACATGATCTTGAAGCTATATACATAAAACATATATACATATATACATGATCTTGAAGCTATATACATAAAACATATATACATATATACATGATCTTGAAGCTATATACATAAAACATATATACATATATACATGATCTTGAAGCTATATACATAAAACATATATACATATATACATGATCTTGAAGCTATATACATAAAACATATATACATATATACATGATCTTGAAGCTATATACATAAAACATATATACATATATACATGATCTTGAAGCTATATACATAAAACATATATACATATATACATGATCTTGAAGCTATATACATAAAACAGTTGAAACCTAACCTGAACAAAATAAACTATGAAATCTCCACAAATATCCTTAAATGCCTATAATTAGTAACAGAAGCCATTGGTTCATACCAACGGCTTTCCATACTCAATACTCATCGGATTCACTCTCTCGTGGTCATCTGTGACGTCATGAGCTGTTGTGCGATTTTCGCTTTCAGCGTCTTATATGCACGTGTTTATCGTTGCTTGGAAATCATAGGGGTAAACAAAAACAGACTATCATCAATTTCTTGTTCGTGTATTGCTTAATATATTGTGTAATTGTCATCTTTGATAATGGCTTATGTAAGCTGAAAGCTTAGATTGGATTTTAAAAAATATGTATCAATATTGTGATTTTCTTTCATTGTTTAATGATAATGTTATTAAGCTTATCAGACAATATGAAAAGAACTTACATAAAATAAATAGACAACACTTGTCTATATTATTTAATGAAACATGTATGAATATATATATATATATATATATATATATATATATATATATATAGGGTGACCCAAAAAACGGGAATTTTTAAAGTGCGTATTGCCAGACATGAGCAAGTGGCAACATGCGAGACAGTGACCTTAAGCAGGTAAACATTTCGCCATTTTAGTAACGAGAATGAAATTCACAGTATCCCAGCTGAGATATTGCAGCAGTCAATGAGGAATCTCAACAGCAGATTTCAAGAATGCATTCGTACAGGAGGACGCCATCTACAGGACGTAATTTAAAAAAAATGAAAATTCTATCATTGTTTCTTAAATGGCCTGTTTTAAGGTTTCAATTACTATGAATTAAATATTTTTCTTCCATCACTCTTGGTTTTATTGGATTGTTAAAAAGTTCCCGTTTTTACGGGTCACCCTATATATATATATATATATATATATATATATATATATATATATGTATGTATGTGTGTGTGTGTGTGTATATATATATATATATATATATATATATATATGCAATTTTATATATATATATTATTTATATATTATATATGCGCGGTACTTATTGGAAAGAGTGATACAGCTAACTGACGATCGCAAATCGAGTGAAACCCAGAGTCACAAACTCACATCAATCCAACTATATATATATATATATATATATATATATATATATATATATATATATACATATAACCAATATAGATTACCAGTTTTTGTTTTGATTTCTGCATTTAAATCAGAGGTGCCTCGGCGTAAGCTAATGATTAACAAGGCTAGTCTAGTTGAAACTTACTACTTAGTAGTGGACCCAATCTTCACAGGGTTCCCTATACAAAATTCAACGTTAAATAATCCAACATAGGTTATCACAACGTTTCGGCCGTTTTTCCCTCTAGCCTTCATCAGGTGTATACCGACCCGGATAATCTCCAGGGAATTTAGAACAGAATCTTTTATTTAATCTACACAGGTAGAAATACATCGTCTAGTTTTTATTTTTAGTATTGCTCAATTTGTCCTTGCTCAACCACCCACAAGGTCAGGTTGTGAGACAAGGTAGGTTTAATGTGGGGAACCCGAGTGAGTATCCTCGGGAAACGGACAAAAATTCCCAGAGCCCCCGCAACTCATCCCTCTCTCTAGTGAAATGAGAGGGCTCGGCATCGGGCAGCTGTTCCCCAGGGCCGGCACTTCTCAGTGTAATTTTCCTCAGTTGCGACTCAGTCCTTCGATCGAGCCGCACCCGAGCGCACTCTGCCCAAAGACGGAGACGCAACTGAGAGATGGTAAATAGGGTGTTACAAACTAATCGAGAGAGCAATTTATACACTTAGTATTGCTCAATTATTGCTCGCCGTGTTTCCACTGTGTTCAAGTACACACTGCTCCATCCAGAGATTGAACTCACAATTAGTTACCAAAATCACGAACCAACGATTTAATCTACGAGGTTATGTAGAAAAAAAATGGTGATGAGAGTAGGGTCAAAAAGTGCAGTGCGGTGCTCGCTGGCAGGACATCTATTCTTTCTTCTTCTTCGGTTGCCTCAAGGAAATGGATTGCGTGACTCTCTTTCTCGGCCGTTACACTGGGCAGTTGTGAAACAGACACCAACTCAGCCGCGCCTACTTCGACTTCCTCTTTGTCCGTCTGTCAATTCGTACGTCCAACTCTATTGCACGCAGTCCGCCGAATTACTCCCCGTCTATGGTGCTGCTGGCACCCCGCTTTTTATGCTATTCCAATACGGCCAAAATTTGCATGTGTGCAAATATCGTCTCGTTTTGGACGAGATCGGCGCGCATAAATTGTCTCTTCAATAGCGGCCATATTTCTTTTTGTCATCACTTTTCAGGCAAAACACGTTCGCGCTCGTTTCGAGTTCTGGAGTAAGTCATGTCCTTCGTCACAGGTTATTGTCCTGTTTAAGAACTAGACGAGATATCCCTATATATGGGCAGTGGAACGCGGACAGTCTACCCACTGAGATTAAATAAAAGGTTCATTTCTGAATTCCCTCTAAGCTACCTTGGATCGGCATATATCTGAGGAAGTAGAGCTGCCGAAACATCGTGATAGCAGTAACAAAGATGAGGACAATAGTTTCAATGAAAATAGTGTAAATAATGATAACTTCTCATCCCAGAAAATCAAACAGAAATTATGTATAAACATATCGTATAATCAACCGTTTAAATGCGTGTCTAGCTACAAGCGCTCACACACATAGTATGCATGCAAACAGAAAATAAATTGTACCCTCCATTCAATATACACTAATACAGGCACTATTTATTATTTTGCGTAGAGATATAGTAAACAGGCTATTCTCCCGAGCGATTGTTATTGTTGGGGTGCAGAATTAATTTCAACTTCACCTACCGCGATGCGAATGAGTCCCAACTTTTATTGTCGATAACTCCAAAACGGTAGATTTTATCAAAATCTCTTTATTTTTTAATTAAGCATGTACATTTACACCTAAATGGAACAATTCGAGAATTTTTTATTAGAAACTGGGCGTGAGGCTTGAACTTCAAATTACCCTTCTGAGGTTCCGTGTTGAAATTAGTTCTGTCACCCTATTGTAGTATATATGTAATTAGATGACCCACTGTTATAACCTTTCGCCAGGCACTTCTGGGTTTAGCGAATGATAATTACCGTTCTAATAAACACGATTTCAACTGTGCGCCCTACTTTAAGCTCAGTAAATATTTTCAAACAATCAATATTGTACACTGCGATATTGTTTAAAACTGCTTTCATAAAGCACCCAATGACATCCACTTAATAAAAAAAAAGGGTACGAGTCTGATCAACGAACGAACATATTATCTCGGTTTTGTTTAATTTAGATCAAAGGTAGATTAGTGGAGAATCTAATGACGATCAAAATCACTACCACAGGGAATCATTGAGCTATGTTAATATTCTTCATACTCACCGTAATTTCACATGAATAATACGCATTTTTTTTTTGTAAAAAAATAATAAGCAAAATTAGGGGTGCGTAGTATGCACAGCTACAAAAAATCTTTAAAAAATTGCCGTTTCAAAGTTGGATTTCAGTTGCGAAATGACTACTCACCACAAACATAAAAAAATTTGACGCTAACAATCGGCGATTGCGACCCCATAAGGATATCAAATACAAACATATGCACTTAACAGTGCTTACAAATGTAAAATAAAATAAGAATTATCATAAAACTAAATTATAATAATAGTATTCTATGTTTAAAACCATTTTTTGTGAAAAACTACATACATTTCACATTTTATGAAGCTAAAACAGGTTAATGAGTTTGCGCAGTAGGTGCAATATAGGTATTTCCGTTTCCTTTTAGAAACGTGATGATCGGAAATTTTTATAAATATTTTCAATTACAGCTTGAATAAGAGTAGGAAACGCTAGCTGTAAAAATTGGAGAGGTACAATTTATATGGTTTTATTACCAAACAAGGGGTGCATGTTATACGTGAGTAGAAGCATTTTCCCACACATTCAGCACAATTTTAGGGGTGTGTATTATGGATGAAGGCGTATTATATGTGGGGAATTAGAGAATTTGGTAAACGTATACGAGATGTATACAAACGCCAGTCGCCAACAGCGCTCAATTCATAATTGAAGAGCGATGCATTTATGGCAGCAACAGCCACAGATTTTAAAATTACCCTCTCTCTATAGTGCCCAATCAAACATATCACACATATATATATATATATATATATATATATATATATATATATATATACGTGGGGGGTTCCCTATCGTCCGGTTCACACTCCATCCCAGTTTTTTGAACAGGAGTAGAGGTTTTATCACTTGTTTCCTGTTTGGGTTCTCTCTAAAGTCTTCTTCTTTTTAACTTCCGGTGGCCCCCCTTGCGTCTTAGTGGCATTATCGCCTTGCTTGGGTGGTTTTCCTTACTTTGAAACGCGCTAGTGCCACTTCAGTCTTGTACAAGGGGAACATAATCGTAAAAGATATATATATATATGTGTGTGTGTGTGTGTGTGTGTGTTTGTGTGTGTGTGTGTGTGTGTGATAAAATATAGTTTTATGGTATGCTATATTTATGGAAAAAAGTGCTCAATATCAAAGATACAGCGTATGTAAATATATAAAAGGGGACAGTGGGGTCAACACCGAGCGGTGAGACTTTGTTTCATGCTTGAACGCAATCTTCATGCTATGTGTGTTACTTTTTGGCTCGACTATTTGTATATGCTAGTTGGTGGTGTATTATGGGTTGTAAAAACTGTTGTATTATCCTGACCATTATTGCGTGGGCGGTAACGGTTATGCCCCAAATGATTCTAGAGGCTATTGGATAGAAATGTGGATCCAGATGCGGTTACTGTCACCGCTTGGTGTTGACCTCAGTGTCATGAGGCCCGGTATAGTGTTGGATCTATTTTTCTTTCCAACTATGTCATTATTATCTTGAAGGTGGTTGTATTGTCCATAGACTTCGGGATAACTAATTTATTTCCAAATTTTGTTGATAGTGTTGGAAAGTAGGATTATTGATTTTGTGTTTTTTATGTCAGAAATGCTGCGGCAGTGTCTACTATTTTTGAATTTTCTAGCGTCGAGAATGAAATGATGTGGGTAGTGAAGTCATTACAGGATTTTACCTGAACACGCTTAGAATATGTAAGCCAGAATACCTAGATGAAAAGAGAAATACATTGGAAAATCGTTTAGACACCTTCACTACCAACATCATTTCGTCCTAAAAAATCTAAAATATCTAATATATAATGGACTCTCCCGTCGTTTTCGACGTATGAGGATCTGACAACTTAATAGATTCAGTTATGAAATTTCGTGCGACGACCTTAAGTGGCATTTAAGACCCGCCAGCGATTTACAAAGGAGGCTGCATATGGAGCAAGAGTAAGGATTGTGGGATGAGATCACTGTTACATTAGCTGACCTTTTAGATCTTGCTCTCGGTTCTTGAAAACGATTCAGACAAGCTGATTGAAAACTGCTGAGTCCGCTAAAACATGTTTATCTCCATCCTACCCGCTCCAGGGCTAAGCGCTCGAGGGTGTTACGAGGTACATTGACATCTGACGACTTGCTCTTCAGCTTGTCTTTGTATTTTAGCCATGGGGGTCCTATATTCCTGTAGTCCTGATCTAACTGGCTGTACATTAGAATTAATATTAATATTAGGTCTTATATATATATATATATATATATGAAAACATTTTTTATGTTTATACGTTCTTTTTATAGATACAAATATATTACTCTAAATGCTCTTGAGTACAAATAATTATGATTATACTCTGTCTCTCTTTCTATCTCGCACACAAACACACACACACACACACACACACACATATATATATATATATATATATATATATATTATGAAATGGACAAAGTCCGACAATTATTTTAAGACATTTTTTATGTTTATACGTTCTTTTTATCGATACAAATATTTAAGTAAATGCTCTGTTTATAATAAACAGTATTAACGACATTTACCGGCCTGAATGTCCGAGAAATCTTCAGAAAATATGAGCCCTCTCACAGGAATCGAACCTGTGACCTATACGGAACCGTCATATAGCCTGGTGTGCCTTATCGACTTAGCCACATAAAAATGTCGTAAAATAATTGTCGTACTTTGTCCATTTCATAATGTGTGACGTCATTCGTTTACATCTGGATACGCATCGAGCAGATATGAAGTACGAGAGAAAATCATGGAGAATTGTGGTTTAAAAACAGTAAAATCGACCTTGCTAACCTCTGTAGTTAAATCGGTAAAGCAGTTCGATTCCTGTCAGAGGACGCATATTTTCTATGAAAATTTCTCGGACATTCAGGCCGGTAAATGTCGTTAATACTGTTTATTATAAACAGAGCATTTACTTAAATATTTGTAACGATAAAAAGAACGTATAAACATAAAAAATGTCTTAGAATAATTGTCGGACTTTGTCCATTTCATAATACACACACACACACACACACACACACACACACACACACATATATATATATATATATATATATATATATATATATTTGTGTGCGTGTGTGCGAGAGAGAAAGAGAGACAGAGTATAATCATAATTGTTTGTACTCAAGAGCATTTAGAATAAATATAACCGTTTCCGCCTTTCCAATAACCGTTAGGATAACACAATAAACCGGAAATACCGGATTTTGCTATATATAATCCCCCATTGACCAACATATATGAATAGTCAAGCTACTAGCCAACACACTTGGCCTGAAGATTGCGTTGAAGCATGAAACACTGTCGCTACTCAGTGTTGATTTTAATATCCACTCTTATATTGACACTCTATCTATTCCTGATATTGAACACTTTTACCACAATTTTATTTCTTACCATATATATTACCACTTTGCTTGGGCACCTCTAGACGGTGTAATGGTTAACAAGCTTGATTACCAATTACGACTGAGTAGTGAGTTCGTTCCTCACTTGGTGCCCCCTACTTTCGGTCTTGTTCCACATCTAACCTACGCTTGGAGAATCATTTAGGCCCTTCGACGTGGTGTAATGGTTATCAAACTTGTCCCGCAAAATCAATTAAGACTGAATTCGATCCTCGCTCGGTGCGCAATACATTCGGCCTTGTGCCACATCAAAACTACGCTTAGAAAATCATTTTGGGGACCTCGTGGCGGTGTAATGGTTAGCCACCTTGTCTCGATCTAGAACAATTACAACTTAGTAGTAAGTTCGACCCTCACTGGATGGCACATTCTTTCGGCCACATGTAAGCTACGCATGGAAAATCACTTGGGGTACCTCGAGGCGGCGTAATAGTTAGGAGGCTTATCTCGCTAGGACAATTATGACTGAGTAGTGACTTCGATCCTCACTGGGTGCCCCATACTTTCGGCCTTGTGTCACATCTAAGCTACGCATGGAAAATCACTTGGGGCACCTCGAGGCGGTGTAATAGTTAGCAAGCCTGTCTCGCTAGAACAAATACGACTGAGTAGCGAGTTCGATCCTCACTGGTTGCCCCATACTTTCGGCCTTAGACTTATAAATAATGTGGACTTATAAATATGTAAGACTTATGGTAGACTTATAGATATGTTGGAAATTTAGCGTGGTTGCTTCACACTTTCGGCCTTGTGCCACACTTAAGCTACGCTCGGAAAATCACTATTAGCACTTTGCTTTTTACTTTGTGCATTTATTAGGTTGAGTCTTATATATATAAATAGAACGTAATTACAGTTTATTCTGTTATATATTCCCTATTATATATTCCCTATTATATATTCCCTATTATATATTCCCTATTATTTGCACTTGTTGCCACTTTGCCCTGCAACTTTTCGATACTTTTCAGTAAAATTCTGTAAGGTTGGATGTGAAAAAACTTTCGATGAACCCTTGAATTTGGTTTCCACTAGGAGAAAGCGTTTTTCAGCGATCGAAAAAGAGGTACTAATCGGTTGGGGCAAGGTTAGGGGGTGGATATGACCTGTCGAGTAGAACGGACCACCCGAGATTTGAATTTTTTTCCCTATGTTATTCTTGCTGTATGCTGTCATGCTGAATGAAAACAAGCTACCTTCGTACACGGATCGACGAGCACCTGATGATGGTCGGAATGCACAATGGCCAAAACTTTATGATAATAACTAAAAAGCTGATGACATTATTCTTAACCAAATTCGATGTTCTGTTTCTTCGTTTCTTTGTGCCATTTTTGCTATTTTCCAGGAAATGTTTTCCTAGTTGTGCTGGGACGGTCTTATATCTGCTAATAGAAAGGAAAATGAAATTGATTAGACAAAATGATTTCCAACTAATTTTATTGCTAGAAACCAGGCTATTATCTTTAAAGTACTTACCTCTTGAATAAAGGTGAAATTGAATTTAAAGACTTTCTTTCATCTTTATTTCACTTGCTTTTTATCGCAACCAAAGATCATTAGCAAGTATCGCGGGTCAAAAGTTACAACAACAACAACAACAACAACCTCAACCTCAAAGACACATGGCACAGTGGATAAAGGCGTTAGTTAGATCCAGTGACAGGACCCAAAGAGTGTGAGTTCAATACCTGGTTAAGGTGGTGGAGAACTTGGAGAGAGGAATTAACAGGAGATAACTGACAACTGACATCCATTAGACATGGCACATGGAACTAGAACAGTCTACCCCAGTCTATCTATCTACCCCAGCGAGCGAAATAAAGGGTTCAGTTCGATATTCCAACCGCCTGTAGAAGGCCGAAGCGTACACTGGCCGAAACGTTCTAATAAATATGGCGACAAAGCTGAGGACAATAGTCCGAATAATGTAAATAGTGTCTTTGTCTGCGTTCTCTCAATCTCTGACGAAACCTTTAATAAAAGTGAAACGTGTTAGATTGATATATATTTCCTATTTGCTCTTTGTTTTATCATCCTGTTGAAGTAAGATCCATATTTGATCTGCATTTGATCTTTAAATCATTTATTTCTATGCAAAAATATATTTCTAAGGGAGGTAAATAAACTTTTGATAGTAGATTAACGCGTGCTTACTTCCCTTGGTCATTTTAACAATCTATACAAACAGAATGAAGTGTCTGTCTATTATTTTATTTAGGGAAAATTAGTTCCCGAGCAAAGCCAGATACCTCTGCTAGTTTTGAATAAAGTACTTATAGACTGAATAAAAGTATTTATATATTAGTCTAACAGCGTATGTGTGTGTTGCCTTTGTGCAAATATGAAGTTATATAGCTGTGGGCTTACGTGGATAGAGATGTGTGCGTGTGAAAAGAACGCAGGCAGAAGTCTTTGATGTTAAAACACTTAACAAAATTTACATCCTTTCCAGCGACTAGCCAGGAAGCTTGCTCTCAGCGCTATGGTTATCTTTAAGCAGCAACGCACATATCAGACGTGAAATGAAAAAAAAGGAAGGAGCAATTTACACAGATACACAAACACACACACACACACACACACACACACACACACACACACACACACACACACACACACACACACACACAGAGTAGCCCGTGTTCTCATGCTCGTTTTAAAAGTAGTTCAACTGTTTCAATAACTGAGCTACCGAGCGGGTATCTAGACCGGCGTTTTATCATTCAAAAGCTGCCTCGCTTATTTTACGAAATACGCGCGAAGGAGGACGATTGTCGAGATGATGAGAGTTTTAAAGCCGACACACTTAAGTGATTTTAATTAACAAAGTAAGTGATGAAAATAATTAATAAAGTTCAGACAAAATACAAACAGCAAATGTTTTTTTTTCTGACGCGATGACTGAAGCAAGATGGCTCCAAACAAATTTAAAATCCCGCTTGACAGAGTAGGAATATTGATACTGTGCAAACGATTTGCGTTCGACCTTGAAAACAAATGATAAGATCACAAACTTGACGCTTTTTACATATTGTTGTAATCTAGGGAAGTTTACTGAATAGAATAATCAAATGAAGATTGGTAATGAACGAGAATACTTAGCACAATAACAACACATATAAGATTCGCCAGCGGCCCGTAGAAGAAGTAGCTAGAAGTGAGTCAAGTGAATTCCATAATGAATCTCCAACTGCAGGGTATCTACCAACCGCCTCACGCGGTCAGATATGGCACGAGGCCAAATTTAATGTAGGTTATCCGAGCTCGTAGGCTCGGCCAAAATTCCCCGTAGACCCCGTATAGAACGGTGTCGGGTAGCTGTTTCCCGCAACGAGACTATACTCTTCGACATAGCCTTGACTGGGGATCCTCTCTGCCGGGAGACAGAGTTTGACCTGCACAGCTGAAGACGAATCTCCAACTGAAGGATATTTGCCAACTGCTCCACGCGGTCAGATGTGGGAGAAGGCTGAATTTAACGTGGGGTATCCGAGCCCGTAGGCTCAGGCAAAAATTCCCCGTAGACTCGTAAAAAACGGGGTCGGGTAGCTGTCTACCACCCCAGTCGAGACTCTGCCTCGTCTGAGTTCGACTAACTCAGCTAGAGACGAATCTCCAACTGAAGACCAACATACAGTATTCACTATTGTATTTATGTGAATGGGGACATACCCATTATCGTCCGTAGGTATGCTACAACACATATAAAAAATAGATATCTACAAGATTCGCTGCAAAATGAGCATACATAATGAAAAAATACCCCAAACTTAAAAATAAATATTTATCGTCAAAATCTTTACGTTATTATTAAGAGGAAAAACCAAAAAATTTTTGATTATTAAATTATATTTTTCAATTCTTTTTAGAACCTTTAATATTTTGCTTAATTTTTTCTTGCGTCAGCAAGGAAATTTTTTGCTCGAAATTTTTACCTGTTTTGTGAAAATCATATTGATTTGGAAATTCTAGCAAAAATCAAATGTTTATCGGATTTTAATGAAACGTTCAGGACAAATTAATTAAATTCTTTTTTTAAATTTCTATTTTAGAAAATCTTGATAAAAATATTTTTACATCTGTTACCTCCACTTACACCCTTGTGAAAATTAATAGAAACAAAACGAATAATTCCGTTATTTACTTTTTTCATATTTTTCCAATGAAACCTGCCCCGGTGCACATATTAGTAATTCGTATGTCCATTCCACAATGTAGTTCCTTGCAAAGTGACCATAGATTCTCGAATGGATTTAAATCAGGAAAGTTTTCGGACCAGTCCCTAGTACTTTGGTTTTCCAACTGGGAAGGTTTGCCAGTGTGTTCGTGCAGCGTTACAATTTTCGTACGCTTCCTTTGCAGACAATGGCCGTAGGACAACTAATCAACAGTCGAGACAATAGTCTCCAGGCTTGATGAAAATCTGATGCAATCATGGATGACGCAATATTTTTCAAGGCCAAACAATTTTCATCATACCCCCCGAAAATAGATTCATATTACTGCACAGCAATGCAAATGACCTAATCTGAGGAAAAAACAGAAATCGATTACACACTGTCACTCCAGTGGGTCTAAAACTGACCGCATGGTGAAAGAAAGGAAACTAAAGCGGTTGTTTCAATTAATTGGCACAAGGGTGTATTTAATTTTATGAAATTTCGAGAAATTCATTTTTATATAGCTTAATGTTCATATTACTTGTGATTAGCTTAGCTAGAGACGAATCTCCAAGAAAACTTTAAGGTTAAGAAACAATATGTTTTTATGAAGTGGGATTTTTAAGACCCAAGGTATTGTTAATTATTAGTTTAGGCGTTTTAAACTAATAAATGATAGCTACATAACAGGGAATTATATTTTTAACGCGTGTATTTCTGATTTCCTCTCTCTCTTTCTCTCTCTCTCTCACACACACTCTTTCTCTTTATATACATACACACACATATATATATATATATATATAGAGAGAGAGAGAGAGAGAGAGCGAGAGAGAGAGAGGAAAAAGAAGTTGAAAATATAACTGGAGGATTTAAGGTGACTTATTGAGAGTAGCATTAACGGTTTCACAGTTCTATGATTTTCAAAAGTTACAATGAGAATGAGAGATGTGTGGGTATGCTATATGTATCGCTTCCGTGTATAGATAATGAGACAAAATTGAAAAGCTTTTAAACGACGCGTTTCACCGACAAGCTGTGTATTAGGTTCGACTTCTACAGGTTGGAATGAAAGACAAAACAGTATATAAGGGAAATGTATTTGGCTTTTTGAAGATTAGAAGGTCAATAAATTATCTTATCAGATAATTTGACCAGAAAGTTTATATATATATATATATATATATATATATATATATATATATATATATATATATATATGAATGATAAAAGTATAGTTTCGAGGTATAGCTAAATGCTCAATATCAGAGATAGAGTGTATGTAAATAAAAAATAAATTGACATTGAGGTGAACACCCAAAAACGACAGTCTTCTTCATACTTAAACGCAATTCTCAGGCCATGAGTGTTGTGCTTTGACTCGACAATCTATCTATCTACCTAATTATATATATATATATATATATATATATATATATATATATATATATATATATTAGAAATGTTAGTGCCTGTTGGATTTTAAATTAGAGCACTTCTTCTAGATATATGAAGATACGAAAGGCGTTATTATAAATGGACACATTATATATATATATATATATATATATATATATATATATATATATATATATAAGCGGGGGTAAATGAAAAAAGACATTTTCTATAGAAAATTTATTTCTACTGTTGAAGACCAAATACTTATGGTCACTTTTCGAAATGTACGGTGATGCACTTCTGGTAGTGCTCAACGGGATTTATCATTCATTCTGAACAGAAGGCCACCGAGCGGAGTGTCCATACGTCTGACCTCGTTGCTCACTACGACTGGACTAAACGACGAAAAGCTGAGCACGGGCAACTACCCGTATCCCACGCTCACGCGTGATGACGTGCGTCATCGTCTCACTCTTATTTTTACCACAAAATTCCAAAATTGACTTTCCTTTCTCATTTACCCTCGTCTAAATATATATATATATATATATATATATATATATATATATATATATATATATATATATATATATATATATCGTAGAATTCATGATTGTATTTAGCATATATAGATATATATATACGTGTGTGTGCTAAATACAATCATGAATTGTACGCTAAAGAGGCCACACTCTGCAAAATGAACAGTGCAAAAATTATAATTTTAAATACAGTGCAAAAATATAAGATATAAAATTATCGGCTGATTATTGTGCTTCTAACATAAAACTGACAGCAGCGGGAAAACTTGTGGTGCAGGACGTAAAGTTTATTAACTTTATATATATATATATATATATATATATAGTATAGGTAATAAATCCGTTGGTATATAATCCAAGTGGATCCTAGTAATATAAAATATTAAAATTGATCCACAAAAAGAGCTCAATGTATTTATTTTAACAGAGCAAATAAATAGTAGTAAACCAAAAAATTAAAAATTAGTTCATATGGGTTATAAACCTATTTCAACCGTCGAAAAATTCGTCAGTCTTATTCAGCCCTGGTATACAAACTGAGTTCGTGTCGGAATTAGAAATTTAACTGTGACATCTATCGAAAAATTAATACATTTAATAAATCCAACTCAACTGAAGTAAGTTTAACCTCCAAAAATATAATAAAAAAATAAGCGATAAATGACTAATTACAACCTGTACTAATTACTGGAAGGATTCGTCGGATACAATCAAATGATTCGTCAATATGTGTAATAAAGAAAGAGCTATAGTTATTAAATTTGATATCATAGATTTCTATTCCCCCATCTCCAGGGATCGCTTGGTTAATTGTATTCATTTTGCAAAAAACTATATCACGGATCAGGAGACTAATATCATCTTAACAGCTAGGAAATCACTTTTAGCTCTTAATTCCATCTGAACTAAGTGCTTTAATGACGATTCTGATGTCGCTATGGGGGCATATGATTCAGCCGAGGTTGTTGATTTAGTATGTTTTTATATTTTAGATACACTTAGTAGAGTTGTAGATACCAAACAAATAGGCCTATATAGAGATGATGGACTCATTTTCATCCCCAATAGTAATGGTCCACCAACAGCAAAGATACAAAAGAAAATCATTAGGGCCTTTAAATTACTAGTGGTTAGGATTGAGATTTCTTCTAACTTTAAAATTGTTGATTGTCTAAACATCACCTTTAACCTCAATAATAAATCGTTTAAACTATACCATAAAGACAATGAAACCCTCATCTATATTAATGTTAACACTAACCACCCCAAAGCCATTGTGAGACAGATACCCATCACTGTCAGCACTAGAATTAGTCGATTATCGTACAACATAAACATCTCTAATAAAAAAAAAATAAAGAACTGTATGAAAATGCACTCGATAAAAGTGGTTTTAAAAATAAATTATCTTATGTAACCCCCATAAGTAAACTGAAGTTTCTAAAGTGAAATGTAGACAGAAATAGATAAAGATGGTTCAATCTCATCTGACTGAAACAGTGAAATGGATAAATTCTGTTTTAATTTTGCGATAACTGACACAGTTAAATTTCTAATTCCCGGGTTGAATAAGACTGACAAAGTTGACGTCGGTTGAAATAGATCTATACCCCATATGAGGTAATTTGGGATTTTATGGTTTACTAATATATATATATATATATATATATATATATATATATATATATATATATATATATAATAGCACACACTAAGTAGTGGCAGTTTTAAAACATTTCTCGATAAATAATAACAAAGGTAAAATTCATATAATATACATATATATGATGGTGTGTTATCAAGTGATGGTGTTTCTTTCTGTAGGACTTCTGTAGGTATTCAACACCATCACTTGATAAGACACCAGAAGTGTTGAAACAAAATGGCTATTTTTGTAGTGATTTTATAACATATTTCTGTGTGTATGCACACACACACACACAGATACATATATATATACATTTGCATATATACACACACGCACGCATATATATACGCACATTTGTACATACATATATACACACAGACACACACACAAACACATATAAATAATTGTCGGACTTTGACCATTTCATATATATATATATATATATATATATATATTTATATATATATATATATATATATATATATAAATATATATATATATATATATATATATATATTTATATATATATATATATATATATATATATATTTATATATATTTATATATATATATATATATATATATATATATATATATATGTATATATGTATGTATATATATATATATATATATATATATATATAAATATATATATATATATATATATATATATATATATATATGTATATATGTATGTATATATATATATATATATATATATATATATATAAATATATATATATATATATATATATATATATATATATATATATATATATATATATGTATATATGTATGTATATATATATATATATATATATATATATATATATATAATATATATATATATATATATATATATATATATATATATATATATATATATATATATATATATGTATATATGTATGTATTGTGTATTTAGGCAGTAATCCTTCGTTTATACACGTTTCATTACACGAAAGACACGGTATTGCGATTAGGCTTTTTATTTAATTTTTCTTGCGTTCGAACACTTGTTTTCTTTTCTGGACACAGAGTGTGTAAAAACTGTCCAAATGTTCGATAATTCCGAGGCATTTCGCCTATACTTTTAGCAATTATCAAGGATGATTTTATTTTTTTATTTTTAATTGCGTTTATGGGTTGTGACTTTTAGAAATACAGGGATGTTTTATTTTTTTTTTCCGAACACATTTAGGACATTGTGGCCGTTTTCATAGTTAATATTATTAAATGTTAAATAAAAAGCTGAAACGTAGTACCTTGTTTGTCGTTTTTAATGAAACATATATATATATATATATATATATATATATATATATATATATATATATATATATATATATATATATATATATATATATATATATATATATATATATATATATATATATATATATATATATATATATATATATATATATATATATATATATATATATATATATATATATATATATATATATATATATATATATATATATATATATATATATATATATATATATATATATAAGAGGAGGAGGCACGGTGGAGTAATGGATGATGGCTTGGATTGAGGAATCGGAGAGCCGAGTTCGAATTCCAGTCGAATCCATTACATTCACTTACGTGCTAATACCCTTGGGAAAGGTGTGAATCCTCTTCTTCTCCCTCCAACTATGGGTAAATAGCAACTATAGCCTTGGATGGCAACTGGTCTAGGAGAATGAAAACTCTGAATTCAAAACCTGCGGAGGGTCGTTTGGGGACCTTGTGACACTCGCTGCACCAGGTCCCTGTATTCGTCCCTCCAAAAAGTGTGGATGGCCCTTCACCACTATAATCAAAACCTGTGCGGGTGTCGGGCTTTCAGTTTCTGGGAACTAAACTGTCTGACCCTCATACGTCGAGTTCGACGGGAGAGTCCATCATATATATATATGAAGAAATATTGTCTTGAGATGTGCTATATTTATGGGATAATCAGAGATAGATCATGTGTAAATATAAAAGTGAACATAGAAGTCAACACTTAGAGGCGACAGTCTGTTTCATGCTAGATGAAATCGTCAGGCCTGAGGACTGCATCTAGCACGAAACAGACTGTCGCCTCTAAAGTGTTGACTTTTCTGTTCACTTTTATATATATATATATATATATATATATATATATATGTGTGTGTGTGTGTGTACGTGGGTATGTGTTCGTGTGCGTATGCATATTTAATGAGCTGTGTGGGTTGTGTGTATGTTTTTAGAGTTATAGGGATTTTTTTTCTGAACACAGCACATTGTGGCCGTTTTCGTAGTTAATATTATTCTGTGTTCAGAAAAACATTTGTTTGAACACAAGAAAAATTAAATAAAAAGCTTAATCGTAGTACCTTGTCTGTCGTCTTTAATAAAACATATATATATATATATATATATATATATATATATATATATATATAAGGGAAACCAATCTAATTTTTAAAATTTTCGTTTGTCTCGTTTCATCTGAACCAAGTGATGTTTACGTTAATGCAAATATACAAGTGTACGATTACGAATAATCATAAGGTTAGTAGCAAAGTCTGAGCAAGTTATGGAGGATAGCCTAATGACTATTTATTATTGCCTTGATAAAATCCCTCAGAGGACGAAACTCGTCGGCTAAGATAACTTTTCCTTGTGTCTTTATTCGTATTGTCCTTTTACATATACACTCTATCTGAAATTGAAAGGTTATCTTATTTATATATATATATATATATATATATATATATATATATATATATATATATATATATATATATATATATATATATATGTGATAACGATATGTTTTTATATATCAAGAACAATGTTGGGGAAATTGTATGACAAAGTGGAAAAGTTTACTTGTTACGCGTTTCGTCCTTCCGTACATTCATCGGATTAAATTTTTTATGTTCGTACGACTACACATACTCATGAACGAGGGATGCTGGGGATATTAGAATTTTTTCTTTTTTTATATCTAGCCGATTTCCTTTAGAGTCTTTTTTTTCTCTCCATCACTTTTGTTATACTGTCATAATAGAAGATCTGCCAAGAATGGTGAAATGTTGTAACAGCTAGGACGCAAATTTACTTAGAGTATCATTTTTTATGTCAAAATGTTGGTTAGTCTCGTTACGGTGGAGAACCAACGCATTTGACGTATTATTTGGTAAAATGACCCTTTTGTATTCATATAATCTTTTATTTAGATTGAGCCTTGAGGTTTCTCCTATGTCTTTTCTGTAGCAATTTTTACAGGCGATTGAGTAAATTTTCCTTCTGGTTTTAGCTTATAGTTTTGTTTAGTATTGACAACATATATATATATATATATATATATATATATATATATAATAAATCATGAAAAATCTTAATAATTTACCTTGGTTATAATTTATTTTATGAATTTTTTTAATATTCATCTCTTCAGATCGAATGAAATGGAATCAATCCATCCAGACAGATGTATCGGAATAAAAAGGAGAAAAAGAAAAGAGAGAGAGAGAGAGAGAGAAAGAGGGGTAAAAAAAGGAAAGAGAAAAATAATTTTTTTAATGATAAAAAGGAAGAAAGAAAAAGAAAAAAAATTAAAATATAATTTTTTTAAATACACAGAGAGAGAGGGAAAAGAGAGAGAAATCGTGGAGGGAGTGAGGTTATTTCTTGATTTATTATAATATCGTTCTGTAACTTTCATTGAGCTTTCTTTTGATTAATGTCCTCCTTGTAATGATCGATACCAATTACAAATTGGCATTATATATATATATATATATATATATATATATATGTGCATGTGTGTGTGTGTGTGTGTGTGTATTTAGGCAGCAATCCTGCTTGAACGATTAAATAAGAAATAGTTTATTGCATGTATGTATTTCTTATTTAACAGTTAAAATATTTAATCCTTGAAAATGGCTAAATGTATAGCCGAAAGCGCTCGGAAAAACGAACATTCGGACAGTTTTTATATAATTTATCATCTGAAAAGAGAAAAAATATTAGATCACATGAGAAATTATATAAAAACTAAATAAAAGCACCTTGTCTGTCGTATTTAATGATATATATATATATATATATATATATATATATATATATATATATATATATATATATATATATATATATATATATATATATATATATATATATATATATATATATATATATATATATATATATATATATATATATATATATATATATATATATATATATATATATTGCACGACTGTTCGGCAGAATTGAGTCACTGTCAGTCACTGTGTGTTTATCTAAATCTAAAAATAAAAAACACGCTAAAATTCTCTTTCATCCCTGCCTTGCGCCGACGGTTAAAGTGGTAGAAGTTCCGACTGACTGCAAATTCAGTCGGGTTTCGATCCTCGCTAGAGGCAACCGGACGTCTAGCCACACTGATGAGCTGCGAAACAGTCTGTCTGTGGATGACAAAATATATACATATATATATATATATATATATATTAGTGCTACCTAGAGTTTCGATGAATTCGAAGAGATTATTTAAACTGTTCATATGTCAGGTTAACCCGTGTTGCTCATGAGCTGCGGAACATATTACATAATCTCTGTTCTCCGATCAATAAAGACTACTTGTATTTTAAGAATTTGTGTGTGTGTGTGTAAGAGGTAACGGTCAGTCATTTTGAAAATTATTCGTACAAGCAGCAAAATAAAAATAATTTATTTGATCGCGTAGAAATATTATTTTTATTTTGGGAGTTATTTGCCGGTCTTTGTCTTTGTCTTAAAAAAAAAAGTCTGGTATGTGTCACTGTCTATGCGTAAGAGTTGGGTGTTTCTTCGTTCGTGTGTACTTATATTCTTAGAAATGTATTTACGCACTGAAAATCTTGCATGTTTCCCAGATGAATACTTCTTATATGATTTTCCCGCCACCGACAATAGCACAATTTTAAAAACTTCTCACCCATTCATTTCTAAACCTCCCACATACCCATCTCGTTCTCTCTCTCTCTCTCTCTCTCTCTTTCTCCCTCTCTTTCTTTCTCCTTCTTTCTCTCACTCGCAACCTTTCTCTCTCTTCCTATTTATCTCACTTCTGTTTCCGTTTTCTCTCTTTCTACTTCTCGCCATTCTTTTTTCTTTTCTTTCTCTACCTCTCTCGTTCTATTTTTCATTCTCTTTTTCTCTATTTCTCTCTCTATTTCTATTTCTCGTTCACCTTTTCTTCTCTCTCTCTCTCACTCTCTCTCTAGCTCACTCACTTTCTCTCTCTCTCTCTCTCTCTCTCTTTATCTCGTTTTATTTCTCGTTCTTCTTTTCTCTTTCTCTGCCTCTCGTTCTATTTCTCGTTCTCCTTTTATCTTTTTTTTCCCCATTCTTCTTTTCTTTCTATTTCTCGCTCTCCTTTTCTTAATTTCTATTTCTCTCGTTTCTTTTACCTGTCACTCTCTCTAATTTATCTCTATCTCCTTTTCACTCTTTCTCTCTTTTTTATTTCTCATTCTCTTTTTTTCGTTTTCCTCTCTCTCTCTCTCTCTCTCTCTCTTTATGTTTTTCTTTTCCTCGCTCTCTTTTTCCATTCCCATTCTTTGTTTTCTTCTCTCTCTCTCTCTCTCTCTTTCTATTTCTCATTTTCCTTTTTTATTTCTCTCTCTCTCTCGCTCTCTCTTTCTATTACTCGTTCTCCTTTTCTTAATTCTCTCTCTCTCTCTCTTTCTATTTCTCGTTCTCTTTTTCTTTTTAGTTCTCATCTCCTCTATTGAAATTCTATTTCTCTCCTTTTCTCTTTTTTCTCTCTCTCCCTCTCTCTATCTCTCTCTCTCTCTCTCTCTCTCTCTCTCTCTCTCTTTCTTTTTCTTTTCCATTTTTTATTCAAGATACTCATATACATGTTTTCCTGCTATCTAAAATTAGCCTTACTTTTTAAAGTTCCCATTAGGTGCAAAGCGAACAATCAACTGTTATTCATTTGTATAAGAAAAAAACGAGGTATTCTCACTCCAAAAATAACCGTAAAAGTTTCGCTACGATAGACAGTGTCGGAATAATTGTAGAAAAGTAAGACTTAAATTTGGAATGGGCAGCTTGGAAGGAAACTTTAAAAATCTACAACGAACTGACAGAGAGAAAAAAGCGTGATGTAGTAAGCAGGTGCTCATATTTCAAGCTTTCCACAATAGAAAGTGAATCTCGACTTTCGACATTAATTGTCCTTTGGGTGTGGGAACGCTCAAGAGGTTTACCCTGTCTATTATTGATAACTGCGTCTTCGTTTGATGTCATTTCGAGAACCTACGCTAATGTCTTTTTTTTCTTAAAAGGGAGGTGACGTAAAAGGAAGGAACCTTTTAAAAAGCGAGAACACACATCAGTTAATATATATATATATATATATATATATATATATATATATATATATATATATATATATATATATATATATATATATATATATATATATATATATATAATAATGGACTCTCCCGTCGAACTCGACGTATGAGGGTCAGACAGATCAGGTCCCAGAAACTGAAAGCCCGACACCCGCACAGGATTTGATTATAGTGGTGAAGGCTTTGTGCAGGGCCATCCACACTTTTTAGAGGGACGAATACAGGAACCTGGTGCAACGGATGCCACAAGGTCCCCAAACGACCCTCCGCAGGTTTTGAATTCAGAGTTAAGGAGGCACGGTGGAGTAATGGATAACGGCTTGGATTGAGGAATTGGAGATCCGAGTTCGAATTCCAGTCGAATCCATTACATTCACTTACGTGCTAATACCCTTGGGAAAGGTGTGAATCCTCTTCTTCTCCCTCCAACTATGGGTAAATAGCAGGACAGACTGGGTTCTATAGCCTTGGATGGCAACTGGTCTCAGAGAAGGACAACTCTGAATATTTATATATATATATATCTTTTATATGTATATATATATATCTTTTATATGTATATATTTAAATAAATTATAAATTAAGCAACTCCTAACGGATTATGCTACAAAGGCACGGCTTAGAAAAAGATCTCAGTCCCATATGAACACGCATGAAACTTTTAGTCGTGGTCGGTCAATACTGTTCACCAGGAGTTTATATATACACAGATACATATATATATACATTGGATTACCATATAGTACTGCCCGTCAAAAATGTGTAAATTTCTTTTAATTTTTTGTTTCAACCTTTGGAAGTAAAGTCTGATGATCCGCGGTCCTTTGAAAGGGGTGTGGTGAAATAATTTATTACATGGAACCTTAAAGTGGTCTGTTTTTATTTTTATTTAAATTATTAGCTCTGATTTACATTGAGCTCTCTGGATTATATCCTCCTTGGGTCTACCCATACGGATTACCTAGTTTTTCGTAAACTAAATATATATATATATATATATATATATATATATATATATATATATATATATTGTTGTTGTTTAAAAATATATTATCATCGCAATACTGAAATTCACATGTTTCAAAACTGAAACTTCAATTCAAATTCAATCATAAAAATTATACTTAAAATACAAAACTCCGTTCCATTATCAAGCGATGGTAAGAATAACTTTTTAGAAATTGATTTACTTAATTTATAAGTCCAGACAAATTTAATATTTTGAGATGTTGGTGTTAAGGAAAATTTAATCTTTTTTTTATTTTAGGGGTAAATAAATTTCTAAAAAGTTATTTTGTTGTATCGAGCGCTGTTTTTTAAAAATAAATGCTAAGAACTCTGAACCATAAATCTCATTGTTCTTTCATATCATATATATATATATATATATATATATATATATATATATATATATATATATATATTGGTATAAAATGACAATTGGAAAAATCTTAGATTTTGCCGACGCATTTCGTCTTCCGACTTTTTCGCGTCAGCAAAATCTAAGATTTTTCCAATTGTAATTTTATACCAATCTGTCTTGTCCACAGAATTGATCTGGGAATTTAACTATATATATATATATATATATATATATATATATATATATATATATATATATATATATATATATGTGTGTGTGTGTGTGTGTGTGTGTGTGTGTGTGTGTGTGTGTGTGTGTAAAGACTTAAGCCCACGACTGTCGAAACAGTTAAATGTAACCGCCTCTTCTACTCCAACAGCTTCTTCTCTCGCACTTCCCGGCAGTGAAACTCCCTTCCTCTTACTTGCTTCCTTGATAACTATAATCTTCAAAATTTTAAATATAAAGTCAATCGACATCTTCTGATGCCTTGATCTTGATCCTCGTCCTTCTCTTTATTCTTTCCTCAAACATTCGTCTTTTTTCTTACTTTCGATCTCCTTGCGTGCTAGTGGCACTCTCGCCTCGCTTCGGATGAAATGCATAAAAAATAGTGTTGAGGGATCTCACCTTTTTACACAAATGGACTCACCCAAGGTATACATATACTACTGCCATTGAATACCCGGCAGTACGTTATGTCAAGTAGGACAGTAGTCAAGTAACAGTAGTAGTAGTGAACATTGAGTCTGTCGAGTAGAATAACGTAGCGACAAGAGTCACAGTAACGAGCACATTAGACTCAGTAAGATGTCATACAGCGATACGTCGATACCAAAGACTATATATATATTTGTCTACTAACCCCGCATTCCTGGGACTACTAACCTGTATTACCAGTTTGTATTATTACGTTAATACATTTATTTTCCTATATTCATTCTTGGCGTTTGTTATTATCCACAACAACTTGATATATATACATACTGTTGAGGGATCTCCCCTTTTTACACAAATGGACTCACCCAGG